>CAUJNA010002313.1:170000-230000 GCA_963377175.1 Effrenium voratum | reverse complement strand
GACCCGCGCTTCCTAGGCAAGGCATGCCCGCACTTCGGCAAGCGCGGCGTCGTGGAGTTCTTTGGCCCCGGAGGCAACTGCGAAAGGTCGTTGGCGGGTTTGCCTTTGGTTTTACATGTGCATTTCCTTTTGCAATGTAAAAGTAGCCGGCCTTTGGGGTTTCTACACCATGTTCCAAGGGGTGGGCACAGGAAGTGCGGGAAGCGCGGTGTTGGTCTCTTTCGGGGTGGGAATGTTTGTTTCTTTTCCTGCTGCTCTTGTGCAGCACGTCCTACTTTGCGAACGTTGTTACTGCACCCTGTCCAGCGATGGGCGGACTTGAGAAGGAAGAATGCCCGATGTTTGTTCTTGCCGCTCTTGTGCGGCATGCCCCTCTTTGCTGATGGTATTGTGGAACCATGCCGAGCGATGGACGGACGTGCAAGAACAGTTGAGAAGTCCAATTAAAGTCTCACGAGTTGGAGGGCGTGTCACTTTCCTTTAAAATTCATGGGGACATGTCAGAATCCGGTAGTGAGAAAGCTGGCATTAGAATGATTGCAACCCGACTCGCTGCTCTCTTGCAAGACGTGAGTTAGAGATCTTGCGAGCATAGTTGTGCTTTGAGCAACGCATGCTCACCCATTGAAATGCTTACCTCTCGTTGGTGTGAGTATTTGACTACTGTACTGTATCATAGTACAAGTTGCGTGCGTGTGTGTTGTGTGCTGTGTGTTGTGTGTTGTGTTGGGATGTGGGGTGGGTCTGGGTTGTGGGGTTTGGGTGCTGGGTGTGGGGTGTGGGGTTGGTGTGGGGTGGGGGGTGTGAAGTGTCGTGTGTCGTGTGTGGAGTGAGGGAGTGATGGGAGTGAGGGGGTGAGGGAGGGGGAGTGGGTGAGTGGGTGAGCTGGTGAGTGGGTGGGCGGGTGGCTGAGTGAGTAAGTGAGTGTTCTTTTTTGTTTTTTTTCTGTGTGTGTGTGTGTTTGTGTGTGTGGTGGCCAAAGATTTCATGGCGGATACTTGTATGTAGAGGAAACATAGCATTAGTTTGAGCAAAGTTCGTGTGTCTCCCTCCGATACCCCACCAACACAATTTGTGCTGAGAGCAGCCCGTTCCCCACTTCTAAAGCCATTCACAGCGCCTTTTTTCGGACAAGTGTGGGATTGGTTACTTTCATAGACAATTATGCAGTGTTGTTGTGGAGAAAGTGTGGCTGTTTGGCGCAGAGCGCACACGGGTGGACAGACCATGCTTGCGCTGAGTATGCTTGCTCGCACCGAGCATGGCTGCGCAGGGTATACTTTCATCAGCCAATATGGCACTTGCGCTGAGTGCTCTGACATTGCATGTGCTTGCACAATAATCACACTTGTCACGGAAAGCAACTTAGGGAGCATGCGCCAAGCCCAAAAACATGCCTGCGCAGCGATTTTTAAGTGATCGGCCTGCAAGACATGTCAGGGGTAAAAAGGGTCATTGTTTGTCGATTGCACGGGCTTGGCGTATCCTCGTATCCCAAGCTCCAAAAGTTCCATGTACCATCGATTGTGAGTGCAGCGTGCCTGGCGTTTCGTACATCTCGGGTTCTGCAGGTGAGACGGCGCCACGCTTCAACAAATATGCGGGCTGGGTAGAGTGCCTTGGTTTGATTGGACAGCTATGTTCTGCCTGCGATTCTGTGTGCAAAATTCATCAAGTTGTGAGAATATTTCGGGGAAGTGGCTGGACTATTTGCCTGCGGCCATGAAACAGTCCTGCCCTCGCCGAGTCAAGCAGCCATGGCGTGTCGAGCAAAGAAATACACCCATTCGTTTAGTACTCGCACCATCTCGTGTTGTGGTGTCCTAGTCTGTGGCATGATACTAGAGAACCATGGAAATACGGCTGCCACGACTCTCAGCTGCGCTTGGCAAACCCAAAACTAGCTTCTGGGAGATTCTGCAAGACAGCTTGCAAATTTGACTCTGCGTGCACTATAAGGTATGTAGTTGTGTTTGCTCCCGCGCAAGGTCCCTTCTAGTTGTGGCAGTGGCAGTGGCAGTGGCTGTGGCTGTGGCTGTGTGTGTGGGTATGGGTGTGGGTGTGGGTGTGGGTGTGGGTGTGGGTGTGGGTGTGGGTGTGGGTGTGGGTGTGTGTGTGTGTGTGTGTGCGCGCGCGCGCGGGTGTGTGTGTGTGTGTGTGTGTGTGTGTGTGTGTGTGGGTGGGTGCGTGCGTGCGTGCGTGCGTGCGTGCGTGCGTGCGTGCGTGCGTGCGTGCGTGCGTGCGTGCGTGCGTGCGTGCGTGCGTGCGTGCGTGCGTGCGTGCGTGCGTGCGTGCGTGCGTGCGTGCGTGCGTGCGTGCGTGCGTGCGTGCGTGCGTGCGTGCGTGCGTGCGTGCGTGCGTGCGTGCGTGCGTGCGTGCGTGCGTGCGTGCGTGCGTGCGTGCGTGCGTGCGTGCGTGCGTGCGTGCGTGCGTGCGTGCGTGCGTGCGTGCGTGCGTGCGTGCGTGCGTGCGTGCGTGCGTGCGTGCGTGCGTGCGTGCGTGCGTGCGTGCGTGCGTGCGTGCGTGCGTGCGTGCGTGCGTGCGTGCGTGCGTGCGTGCGTGCGTGCGTGCGTGCGTGCGTGCGTGCGTGCGTGCGTGCGTGCGTGCGTGCGTGTGTGTGGGTGGGCGTGGGGGGGGGGGGGGGGAAGAAGTTCGCAGCAAACAAAATGTCAATCATTGTCGAAGAGGTGGCTTCGTGAGCGCTTTTGCGTCACTATCCTCATAGCTTGTAACACAGCGACATGCTTCGGTTGATTGAAATGTACTGGGCGCTCTTTGGTTTCCCTTTTGCAGGAGGGTGCAGTTTTGGATCAAGGCCCGTTTGCTCAGGTGGAAAAACGCGGTCTTCCTTTGGGTCAATGCGGTGGGGGGCAGCTTCGAGAACAGCTTCACCGACGGAGGCGCGGCATTTCGCCTCAACCCGATCCAATTCTGATCAATCCGAAGGAGAGGAGCTGTTTTGTTGGTGGATCGAAGTTGACTAATGCAAAGCGGTTGAGTCTTTTCAGCCTGGTCAATCTCAGTGAAATGTCGAGTTCCGCTTGATGACTCCAACATGTTGGCAAATTGAATGCAGCTGGGAGTTGCTTCGGCTTAGCACATGTTTTTTATTTATTTTTTTAATCATCGTCATAGCCGTTGTTTTTGCCATGCTGAAATCAGTATCAACGGCCCAGTGCTGCTGAAAGATTCAAGCAAGCTGCTCCATTCTAGTCCCGGTTGGCGGCCAGGAAAGCAGGTCTCCTGGTATGTCGGGGGTGTGAAGCCAACAGCCTCCTCTCCCATTTGCCAGCGCCTCCTGGACAAGGCAAGCAGACCGCCGCTGCGGCAGCATTGGCTCGGGCTCCAGATCGACTGATCGCATTTGCGTCCCAAGCAGCAAGACAGCGCAGAAGTGCGTAGAATTTCGACTGATCCTCCTCATAGTTCGAGCAGCCACACGGTCACACTAGGGCCTAGACACATTACATGGAGGAATCTGCCATGGATCACTGACTTACTATCCACCTACCCTCTCATGTCTTCCCAGTCCACCCAGGAAGGTGATCCTCTTTGTGCGCCCCAGCGCCACGGAGCCCTACGTCTCCTGCGGCTGCGTGCGCTACGTGGCGCACAACGCCGCCAAGCGGGGCTTCGAATTCACCTGGCAGCTGGAGGAGTTCAACTCCCTGAAGCCGCTCGGACGCGGCGATTCGCTGCTTCTATTTCTGCTGCTTGGGAATTGGTCGCTGATGGGTTGTGGAGCTCGGGTTTAGTGGCAGAGTGGTTGCTTCGATGGCGTGCAGGTCATTAGGTTGGGTTTACTTCAGATTGCGAGGAGAACACGGAGAGCTGACAACGAAGCAAAAGACACAGATATTATACGTATTCTGCGATATACATGCACACATGAGCCGATGCAATTGGCAGCACTTTGCGTCCACAGCTCTACCATGGTTAAGTGCACCTAGCTCAGAGAGGACCGTTCTCTCCCAGACATGTACACACACAATGGTATTTTTTGTGTACTTGTTAGCCAGACATTCTGGCTCAGGTTGTCACACTGCTTCACATGGCAAATCCCATTGAGCGCCATGGGTTTGCTGGTGTGGGGGCCGAGCTGGGTGATCCAGACTTCTCTGACATTCAGGTTCGACTCCCAGGGGGCAAGATGGTGCACGCTCACCGGCTGTTGCTGGCGGTAGCCAGTCCTGTGCTTCGCAGCAAGTTTTCCTCTGAGTTCCGGGATTCCAGCGAGTCTGTCTGGGCACCGGAAGTCGGCTCCGACGAAGCCTGGACCTGGCTGATGGGCTGGATCTATGCCAGCGAGGAGCCACTGCCGGAGAGCATCACCATTGAAATAATCGTGTTGGCGGACCACTTCGAGATTCAGCAACTTCTGCGCTCGGTGACAGCCGTGGCGTGTACGGCCACAGGGGCTGACAGCATGACAAGGCAGATCTTGGAGGTTTGGGCTTGTCCAGACTCTCTGGAGGAAGTGGCCCGGACTTGTGTGCCGGCTGCCGCAAAAGATGAACATTTGGCAGAGGTGTTGGCCAGAGCCCAGGTGTGCAACGCAGTGATGTTTCTCAAGCATGTGCCCGTCGCCTCGGAGCTTGACCGGCTTCGCATGATCCAGCAGTACCAGGAGATCTGTCAGCACAGCTCCTTGCCAGACAACTGGTGGCTGACTGCAGTCAAATGGCACAATTGGAGCGGCCGAGCCTTGGAGGCTGCGCATGGGGGCGATCTTACTCAGATGAGTTTGCCAGAAGGAGTCTCGTTGCGTTGGAGTCAAGGAGTGCAAGCCGAGATGCAGCTTGCCTTGGTGCGGCGCTGCCTGATGTTGGAGCAGCATGGAGGGCTTGCAAGCGATGCTCCAGGTTTTATTGCCAGCTGTGCGCCTTTGAGCAAACCTGGGATTTTTGCCTTTCTCAAAAAGCAAGGCATGGAGTTGGAGGTCTCTCTTTCATCGCAGGAAAGTAGGACTTCAAGCGACAGGACTCTGCTGTTTGAGTTCGATACTCAAGTATTTGGCACATTGAACGGCGAAGCGTACCCATGGGTTTCAGTGACGCCCGTGGGATACAGGCTGCGCCCTTGTGCAGTCGGTCTGAAGCATGGGCTGAACGCAGACGGCTGTTTTTGTCAGTCATTTGCGTTTGAAGGGCGTCCATTTCCCGGTAGTGAGTGGCAGGAGCTCCTTCGGGTCACAGGGCAGCGCTTGTCCAGAAAAGGCACGGTATTTGATATTCCTGATGATGTCTTCCCGGGCACTTATTTTGACAGCTTCCGTGTGAGGATGGTGCAAACCAGCACAAATAATACCTGGCAACTGTTTCTATCATGGTTCGATGTCTTTGGCCACTTCACGGCAGACCTCGACTGGCTGAACCCCAAAGCCACAGCATGAGTGCTGGAGGTCCTGGGCCGGCTGGCCACGCATTCTTCTGAATGATCAAACTGCAGACGGCAGATGACTCGATTGTTCAGGAGGTGCTTTGCTATGCTGCCAGAGACCAATGGAGTCGAGGCGGCCATCGCGTCACAGAAGGGTCAACAGGTGCAGGTGCTGTGGGCCAAAAGAGTCTGTAGCGCGAGATAAAGCACGCACACAGAGACATATATATATATATATTGGCAGACTGCTTCAAATCGTGGCAGCAGGACCATATTGAATACTTTGAACACAGTTGTGTCATTTGCCCAGCATGAGCAGCAGTGCCGCAGGCAATCTGACACAAGAAGCATAAGATTCTGACTTGAAACAGGTGCCAAATCACCTTTGAACAAACATTTGCACATGCACACCTAGCTACTTGAGTATACACCTTGCTGACAAAGACTCTCTGTTTGTCATCCAGGAAGATTTTCCATGATCAGGATTTTCATTCATCACAGGCCTGGGTGTCCGTTGGGGAATAGTGTCACTTGCACACACACACACACACACACACACACACACACACACACACACACACACACACACACACACACACACACACACACCACACACACACACACACCACACACACACACACACACACACAATTTTTGTAAACATGGATGCACGAATTCTTCGGCTGTTTTGTGGCCTGAAGCCAGCAGCTCCTCAACGCCCATCCGTGGCTGAGGAAGCAGGCAGCCTTCAGGCGGCAGCCTGGTGAGCACGTGAGTTGAGACACTGTTTGCATACTTGATGAGTTGACCTGGCATCAATAAGCCATTTTCAATATTGATCTACTGCGATCAAGGAGATGACGTGACCATGGGGCTTCACTAAAGTACCGCAGGCAGATGTGGGAAGCGACCTACCAGCAAGTGTTGCTGTGAGTCCAGGGAACGAATTGTATCTTGAGACGAGGCAGCTCAAAGCCTCGCCAGGGTCAGCAAACCAGCTGGCCAGCGAACAAACCGGAGCTTTGGTCCATTTCCTAACTTCATGGGCGTGGTGACTCAATTTGTGCGCACTTCAATGATCCCATGGAAGCTAAATGGCAATGCTGAGTGCTCCATGCTAAGGACTAAAGAGGAGTCATCTTGCGTGTTGCCGTGTCGGAGTCAATCGATGCGCGCACTCTTTCTTTGAAGAGGGGCTGCTACTTTTGAAGCTTCTGGAGGCGGAAAATGGCAGTTCCGATGTTCTGGGTGACAGGGCAAGCTCTGTTCACTTCTTGCCTTGCGTTCGCAAGTTGAAAATTGACGGGTGACTCGGAACGAACTTGCTCACTCGTCAGCTTTTCACGCGGACATGTTCGAGCGGCTTCCACCTGAGGCTCATGGAGACCACCTTGAAAGGGAAGGGCGCTGTGGCCAAGTGGGCCTAGCCGGGGTCGCGGCAAGCGGTATGGAAATGGAAGGGCCAACATGTTGAACAAATCTCTGGAACGAAATGATCCTCTGACCCTGTCAGAGGTTCAAGATGAAGACTCCGCTGATTCTTTAGGGCCCACCAGCCATAAAGATATGCGCGATGTCCAGTCGATGGGTGACTGGACGGTTCTACTTCAGCATAAGGTTGAAGCACCGAAGATGCCGATGCAAGGAATTCTGCACTGCAACTGCTAGGGGTGTTCAATTCATTCCAGTATTTGGAACATCCAAGTAGTGCTGGATCTCCGCCATCGATAGTGCCACAGCGCGTGGATGAAAAGCCAAACATGATGAGCTTCTTTGGGGCATTGCTCAAGTTTGTGTAGCCAAACGAACCACGTTCTTGGATTGGACTAATTAACTCTTTGACATGCCCGTCTGTCTGATCAAGAGAAACATACTCAGCTAGGAGGGAAGTGACCTGGTAACCATGATGACCATCAAAAGTGTTGCATTTGGAATTGCGTTGCAGTGTCATTGAAATTGCATTGGCTGCTAGGAGGTTCCCGGAGCAGCTCAAGCGCACGTGCAGAAGCGGGGGGGCCTTGCAATCCCCCAGCTAAGCGGCACAGTGCCGTGGATCGAGATTGGCTGCTGGGCGTGTAGACTTCCGTGAATGAGTCGTGAGACATATGACTCGGAATGGCTGAAGCCCCAAATCTGAAGTAGCTTGCGCTAGCTCGAGCCAGCCCGCAGGAGTTGACTTGTCGAGGCAAAGCCGGACAACGGCTCTTATCCAGTAGTTTCAAAACTGCTTGATCACTTTCGCTTACATATTTGCGAGACATTCCGCTGGCACTTGAAGACTTGGCTACTAAAATGACATTCAAACAACTTAATCATTTGCTTTGCCTTGCTTTGGCTCCTTGAATCTCAGTCCAACGGTCCATTGCTTTGCTTGGCACCTCTTTTTTGGCGAGCATGAGACAGAGAATGCAGTTGGAGAGCTGCTTGTCCATGGAGAATACAGCTGCAAAAGGATACAAATAACACAAGATATACCGGTATGCCGGGCCCCAGGCGGGCAGCAAGATGGTTCACGGCAGCTAAACATATCCGTCAAAAATCAACGCAACCCCTATCAGAGGTTGTTTGTTTTGTTTTTCAAAGGTGAACGCTCGCAGGGCCAAAGGGCCGGCTAAGGGCCTGCTCATTGGCAGGCAAATGCAATCTGGCAAGACAGCTGGCCTGGAAACAACATTGGCAATCCTTCATGAGCTGCTATAACGCGTGGCTTGGATGTATGCATCTCAATTGTTCACTTCCTCCTTTGTCTCTCTCTCTCTCTCTCTCTTTCTCCCTCTCTTTTTTGTGGGTGTTTTCTCCAGTTCCTCTCAGCAAATATGGCCACCGACCAGTGTCTGTGCGTGCGCGCAAGTTTTGATCCATGGCCACTGAGGGCCTCAGTTTCATACAACTTCAGATCTGCGCATGGCCGCACCCGCTGCACCGGCGCGAGGTGCAAACCCAGCGTCCTCACCAAGGAGCTGCAACACTTGGCGCGCCGGGCGAGGGATGGCAAGGGATTTCGGCTTTCAGCCCGTCCCCTTTTTGCAAATCAACCAGGCAGTCAGACAGCTAGCAAGCAAGCATCTGCTAGCCAGCCACCCAACCAGTATTTTCCGACGTCCCAACGTCAAGCTGAAGGTTTGGAACACTGCACTGTTCAAGCTGCAAGTGGCTGACAAGCAACTGGCCTTGGGCGTTGCCCACAAGCGGCATTGCAAGAATGCAAGGAAACAAGTTTTTGCGGCTCTTGTGGGGAAATGATCCAAGAAGCCGTTCACTGCCAAAAACAAACTGGACTATTATATGTAACCTGCGTATCGGGGCGCTTGTGCACGTTGACATTGAAGCTCAAGCTTCCCTGCTGCCTCTCACACCGTATTGTTTGACTGCTTTTGACCACACTGCTCGCTATGGAAACTCATTTTCTGGTTTTTTGTGCTTTGTTCGTATCCAGGTGTTTTTTTTGTCCGTCGCCTGTTGTTCTGCCTTCGCTCCTGCCAATTGATCCAGACACCAGCCTTGAAGTACGAGTCAAAAGGCAAGAGCTCACCGTGCGCAGCATAACGATGGCATCGCACCAGCAATGCATAAGCAATGTTTTGCCTCGGCCTAGGGCCGACCAAGAACATGCACCACTGCGCAAGATGAGGTTCTAGCAGGGTCATACGCAACAAGAGAGCAAACATGTGCTGCCAACAAACTAAGCTGAACGGAAGTTGTTCCCGCATTTGTTTGTCGTGTCGAGACAGGTGCGCCGGAAGAATCCGGGCGAGGCGGCGCTTCTGCTGCGCCGGCTGCGAGCAGCTTTGGTGGAGGTCGCTTTGGTGTGAAGGTGAGTCGTCCGCAGTTCGAACAGTTTGATGTATGGCAGAGCAGAGGCAGATTGTTGGGTGTGTTGGCGTTGATTGGTATACATTTATATATATATATATATATGTATACATACATATTATGTATGCATATATATATATATGTGAAGGTTGGCCCCTTTTAGAGCACCTTCTGGGAAAATCTATGCCCCCGGGAAACGCGTGGGCTCCCGCTTGAAGGCGTGCCAGGCTAACAAGGCTCAGGAAGGCCTGGCGAGTCCACTGGTGTCAGTCTCTACGAGCCAGTTGAAACGATCTTGCAAAGGCTTGATAAGCGAAGCAGTTTAGGACCCAAACGGGACCCCTGTGAAATGTGTGCAGTTTTCAGACATGTGAAGCAAAGCATCTTCCGTTCATGTTCGCAGCGCCACTTGCGGAGGCCAACATCATCCACCACAACTGCATCATTTGCGCTGCAGAGCGAGCCGGGGACTGGAGGCAGGCATTGCTGAGACCAGCGGATGCATGACAGCTGGCCCTCAACATTGTACGCATCACGATGGTCAGAAGGGCAGCCAATGCTCCAGGCAAGCCGCCCATGTCTAGTTTGCAGTGTGGAATCAGTTGCCAGCGGGGCTTGCCCCTGATGACCATGCTCCTAGGCCTACCCTCTCTCATAGACATGGACATGTGTGGCTCCTGGCGCCAAACAAGCTCACATGTTGTTGGATGGCCTATCACTTCCTTTTGTGAGGGGGATGGCTACTGATATGCAATTCAACCACCCAAATATGTTCCCTGTTGTGAATGGAAGAAAGAAAGAAAAGAAATGAAATGAAAAGAAAAAAAGGAAAGAAAGAAAAAAAAAAAGAATGAAAAGAAAGAAAGAAAGAAAGAAAGAAAGAAAGAAAGAAAGAAAGGAAGAACACGTTTGTTCTTCTAACTTGAAGAGCTGATAGTAAGAAGCAAACGAGTTCATGTCTTCAACACGTTCCCTTGTGGCGTTTTGGCCCAGGCTTTCAACCGAGGCCCTGGCGGAGACCAGATGCCGCGCAGTGCGCTCCAGACGGGCAGGGCCGGGCAGAGGAGAATGAGGTCCCCACGTTAAGCAAGTATGGGGCTTCCAGACAAAGTTTGCTGGATATTGGATGTGTTAACTAAAGTCTCGAAGGCAGCCTATGTTTTTCAGAGTTTGATGTCCCGTATGTCTTATGCAAAGAGGGAATCAAGCAAGGGTGGTGCATGTCTGCCGGGGCTCAAGACAAATGGAGTTCTTGTTTCGAGTGGAAGCACCCTACGTGGCGTCCCTCTCATTTACATGGAAGCTGAAAGACGCTGTCTCAGGAGGGACTTTTCAAGAGGCATTTCTCAGACTCCATTTCGGGTGCGAAGTTTCTGGCCAAACGTTTGGCTTCACCCAGCGACTTGTTGCATCGGATCGTGTGCCAAAACAAGCAGCAATGGTTTTCAAATCTGCGTGCTGCTTTTTTGGACCGAATTGACGGTCAATCCAAGCAATGATTGCTGCTTATTGACTCACGCACTCAGGTACCCGTGGACGTCATCAGCTTCAACACCGCAAAACTGGCTTGATACACACTGCAACCTGGACAGATACTGCAAGGATAGCCTCGCTTGAATGTTGATGTTATTCCAGGTTACGAATCAACAATCTTGGATATTTCAATGTTGATTTGTTTGCTGAGTATGTTAACATGTAGACAACATAGGTTCCCCTCTTGCCTAGATCGGTGCCGGACTGTTCACGGTGGAAACGGAGGGCCTGGGCCTTTGTGAGTCTCAGGTATCATGTTCACTTTAGGTGTTTGGAACGGGAAAAAATACCAGGCCGGCCCACCCATTGAATCTCCTGTTGACATTGTCAGCTACCGCGTGGCAGGTTCTCAGTGCGGCTGGCCTTTGGACTCGCGCGGTTGAGACTCTGCAGGCCCGGGGACAGGTGGCGCTATCAATCCACTCGGAGCGTCGACCGCCTCACTCACGTTGGGCATTTGGTCTTTGGTTTGAAGATGCTTAGCGGGGATTGGGGACGAGAGCCGACAGCCTTTATCATCACAACAATTGGGCACTGATCACTTTTTGAAAAAAACATAGGAATTCATACAAGCCATACTTATCCAAGGTGCGAGTTGGTTGAAAGGCATGCTCCGCTTCTTGCAAAAGGCAACAACTAAAATTCATTAGTCTTCGAGACTGGCGGAAGCAACCAGTTGTGCATCTTACGAGCTGATGTTGCAGGCCACAACCAGTTTGAATTGTAGCAACAACATGCTGCTACTCCCTGAGGGCATTCACATACGATTTATGTTTCTCGCGATGCTACTCATCAATCGTGCTGCTGAACTGCTGTTTTTTGCAGGGGAATAATAGGCGAGCTTTGGACTACAGGTTGCTTTTGTGTTTTTAGTGGTAGGCATCTCTTCAGCGGGACTTTTCGGAATGTCAATATTACTCCCTAGACTCTTTCTCGGACAGATTGAATAGTGGATCCATTGTTTCAGCTATTTTCGGACTCGCATGTTGCGCTCAGCTGCTCAGGCTTTGGCGGCGTTCCTGTCGCCAGATGCCACGAGTTTCAACACCCTTCTCAGTGCCTGGTGCCCAGGTTGGGATTCGAGTGCAAAGCTTGGGGACTCCCGACAAAGAAAGCACGTCGGATGCAACATGTCGATAGAACTAGTCTTGGCAAGCAGTCTCGTCACTGCGCTACCACCACAGGTTTGTGGGCGGGAGGATCAAGATGGCGTGTTTGGCATTTTGCACGTGACCAGACCGAATTTGTGGCATGTGCAAGGCCTGCAATCAGTGCAGCGCCTGGGCTGAAGGCCTCGACATGCTCGGATGCCCAGATACGGATGCCCAGATACCAAGTGCTACAGGGCTGGAGGGCTGAAAGGCTGGAGGGATGGGCCAAGAGTGCTTGGCAACTTGTCCAGGGAAGGACAGGCCATACATGGCGGTTTCTTTGTGCTGATTTGGTGTGAAATCGAAACCCTGCAAGGATGTTTCTGTATTATGGTTCACATACTGATGTTAGTCATTTGCTCGAGTAATCTTGAGACTCGAAGGCAACTCATAGCAGTCCGAGATGTTCAACAGACCAACCTCCTTGTTTGGATGTCCTTCTGAACGAGAGGTGACGCTGTTCTCGATGAAGGGCTCGATAGATGCATTGGAAGGTGTGGATTGTTTACTGTAAGGCAGAAACGGAAACTGACATCCCAGAAAGCGCAAAGGCTGCGTTTGTGAGCCTTCCACAGGTGCGGTTTGGGGGCCAAGCATCTAGAAGAGACATGGCTAATGGTAGTTAGAGAATAGGAGAACTGCACGGTAAAGCGTTGCTTTCCTGTTTCTGATATGCTTCAATGAGCGGGACTTTGCTCCAGAATGCTCTTTGAAAGTCCAATAGGTCAGCGACAGATGGGTTTTTGAAGGTCAGCCCCATTTTGAGTCCTGCAATTGCACAAATATCCAGTGTGGAAATCCAAGATCCTGGCATCGGAGGCTAAATGTTGCAAGCCTCAGCTTTCCAGACCTACTCTTGTGATGGCCTCTCCTCAAAACACTGTCTCAAAGACCGCTAGTCACTCTCGCCCTTCTCGCTTCATTTTGAATCAACCGTCACTCCCGTCCCCAGGGCTCCAAAGTTAGTTACCCCAGACCCCCAAAAGCCCTTGAAGACTGCCAGCTCAACCCCAAATACCCTCCGAAACCCTGCCTCCGAATCCGTCAACCTCAAGCCAAATCCCAGGCTCCGCTCGCTCCCTTCGCGCCGGGTGCCTCCTGATGCATTCGCCCAAAGCGCTGCGGTGAGCGCCTGCAGCCGTGCCCCTCGGCCACCAATCCGCGCGGCCTAAGGAGGGGCGCAGTAGTCCTTTTCAGACTTCAGACATGGAAAGCTCATGAAAAGGGGGGGAAAAAAACGTAGTTTTTTTCAACATGCTGGTGGCATTGGCCTCTCCAAAAATTATGAAGCTACTTTTGTACAGGCCTTGTAAAAGGTGTTGCTATATTAGACAGTACTGTCAACACGCAAGCACAGAAACATAACAGCATTGCCTGATTGAGAAAAGGACAATTGCTTCCGCGCGTATTGCACTTTCCGTACACTGCTGGCTCTCATTCAGCCATGTGAGCCACGAGGAAAGCTTCTGCTTGTTTGGGCAAAAGAAGGCTTGTGCATGAAGCCTTTCCCGGAAAGTGCCTTTTGAACCAGTCATTGCAAGTTATGTCGATTCCCATCGATTCCTTTGAAGGGCATATGGCTGCATATCCCTTACCCAAATAACAAAAACCGGTGGGTCATGACGATTTTCTTGCACGCGCCTTCAAAGGTCAAGCTCTGGGAGACGGCTCTCCGATGCAGCACAGCTGAAGGGAGTTCGGGCTCGAGGTTGGGGCAATGGTAGCGATTCTACTCGAGCGGATATCAAGCCGCTTTTGCAGTGCCTGTTTGCAACGGCACATACTTGGAACTCCCAGTCTCGTCGCGTGAAGCATGTTGATGGGGCGGGATGACCAGTTTACACATGGAGCGTGTGCCATCTTGAGTTGCAGGTGAGATCTTCACCCTGAAAATGCATGCATTGCCTGCGCACATCTGCACATTTACCCATTTGTCAAGTAGAACTGGCGCTGAGCACCGGTTCCGTATTGGTCTATTTGGTACTAGTTTAACATTGATCAATCAGAGACCGCTAATACGACTGTCGAGGAGCATCGTTGTCCTTTCGGGAGGTGGGGGCCACGCAAAAATGGTTTGGCGGACATGCATATAAATATATCATATTTTGATCTTAATAGGGGATTATGTCTCAACTAAACGATGGCATCGTGGTGTTTTGAAGGCCTAGTTCTGGGAAACACTACAGGTACTCTCACTTACACAGAATCACAGCCTTTAGGTTCTCCCGAAGCTTCCGACACCGTGCGGGTCTCAGCGAGCCATCATACGAGCTCATGAACAGCCAACTTCCCATTGTTTCCCTGTGTTTTTGGTACTAGACAATTGGACAGCTTCGTCCAAGTGCGCTGAGCGCAAAGCCCGAGGGCACAGCACCACTTGTATAAAGAGCAGCAGAGCCTGTCGCGCCACAGTGTCTCTCATGCTCGGCAGGGGGTTGATCAGTGACAGCCTGTTTGACGGCCTTTTGAAAAACACCAGAAAGCACTTGGAAGTACTCTAGGTTGCATCCCATATAAATGCACAGCTTGTCCAGCATGACAACCTTCCGAAGCGTCAAGTTTCACCGTGTCGCGATGCCCGAACTGTGTTGCTCGCAGTTGCGATTATTATTGTTGCCTGTCTAAATTTTAGATCGGCTCAAGGTGCTGAACCGAACGGTTGGATGTCGGCTTGCGAATGCCTCTTGAAGGTCGACTGTGTAGTTTGAATGGCGCCAACACAGCCAACAACTTGAGCTGCTAAGCTCTTCCACTCAACAATCGATGTCACAGAAACAGTTCATCGTTTGCTGCAAGTTAGTATAGTGGCAATATGTGAGCGATGTGTGTGTGTGTGTGCGTCAAGTGAGGTTCGGTTTGGAGTTCTGTGCCAATTCAAGGATTTTCCGGCCTTTTACACGGATGATCCGCAACATTGCAGCATGTGCCCAAACTGTTCGACCAAAGCTTGGGCACTTGCACTAAGTGCAAAATGTCAACCACAACTTGTGATTACTGCCCACGGTGACATTCAATCTGAAGCTCTTTGCTGGAGCTCACGTTTTTTCAAATCTGTCAGCTTAACCTGTAAATGCAGTGAGTTGCCTTGAGTGGCGAATGCACAACAACTCGCACCAGGCATGTCAGATGAAGCACTGGCACTGGAGCATCCTTGCCGTACGTTCCGTGAGGTGGTGACCTTGGGTTCAGCAGTGAAAGCCTTGGAGCAAGGCTGTCAGCCGCACCCTCAGATAACCCTCAGGTGATGTGTTGTTCGGGTGGCACAGTATTTGCTTGTAGAAAAAGCAGGTCACACTCATAAATATACATTTGTACGAGTGTTGCTTTGCTCCTTCTGAGGTTCTGTTTGCTGCCGCTTTCCTTGTTGCACATACTGAGTGTGTGTGGGTGGTTCCATGTTTCTTGGTGTTGATCCCCTCAATGCACAGCGCTTGGGGGTGGACAGTGATGCAGTATTTGCCTGTCTTTTCTTGGTTAAAATTCTCCTTGGGAACTTCCGTGTGCCAGGCTCCAAGCTTGGTTCAGTGGTGCTGGACTGCTGGCATGAACATGTCCCAAGTGTGTTCCTGGTCTTGCAGCATCCAACGGGAGTCATTTGACGCAAGAGCCTGCCAAGGCTGGCTTGATCGTTTGGCGCAGTAGCTTGAGATGGTGTCTCCAATTGTTTGTTAATCACACGCGGAAAACTGCTGCTACAGTGATTCTCAATTGCTGAAGACCCTTCCTTTCCCATTGACAGATATCAGATATGAAGTGGTCGATTGAAATTTGACCAGCATCTGAGTCGTTTTTGCCGTACAAAGGCCGGACTTTTCCTCTTGGCTCCAGCGACATAGACAGGCCCGGGTAGGCCTGACATTTTTCTCTTAAGGATATGAACCGATGAAGATACCATTTACCAACTGTGATTGCGTGCTGGCAAGAGTTTCTGATCTTGGTATCCGTGTCAGCGGCATGAGCCTGCCACTGTTACAAGCAGACTGTGCAGCATTGGACTATACCGTGTTCTGACGCCATTTTGTGCAACAGGTGGCACCTGTAATCTAAGACTGACAGAATTGATTGAAATCATGTGCATCGGCATCACAATCGGCTGAATCTAAGTATTCTGATCCCAGCTTGCTAAGGTTCCTGTTCCCTTCATTCTTCGGCTGTCATCTAGAGTCAATTGTCATGAATCGCATGTTTGGAAGTGGGCAGTCAAATCCAAGGGCGGTATTTGGGCTTGTCAACCCAAGCTTGTAAATCGCAGGCAAACTCGGCAAGCCATGATTTTGCAGTTGGGTATAACCCGAGCATGTTTGCCAACCGAAACATTTTAGCCGATTTGCGCGCTTCTATGCGCATGGGTGCTGCTGGATGAGTGAGGAGGAGGCAAGGCTATCGCTTAGGATCACTGTGTTGTCATGTTTGTTTGAACATTTTGGTATTCTTAGGCCATTGGAACTGGCAGCAGCTGTTTCTTTGTCCATCCGGTAAGGCTGATCCACATCTTACTTGGGTTTGAGGTGTTTCACGCAGTGCTCCGTGACCGGTATGTCAAGCAGCATCGCCTCTTTAATGCGATGCTGATTTTGCCGGATGTGTTTGAAAGTTGATACTCACAAGTCTCTTGATTTTACTATTGATGCCATAAAATGCTGCATATTCTGACAATAGAAGAAAACATGTGTTTGATGCACAGGAGCGGGTCCAACTCTCAGTCATGCATATGCGGACGGAGGGAACGTCAGGAGCCTTGCACTGGGCTTTGAAAGCAAATGACGTGGTGGGAAGCTCGCAAAGATGCGCTGCACCTCGCTTGCTCAGAGATCTGGGCCACTTAGAGCTGACTGAGCCGCAAGCAAAACATCCCCAAGTTCGATGCCTTGTTAGTTTTCTGGCATCGATTGTTTGGCAAGCTACACATCAGGCTGCTGTCTAGAGGGCTGCACCCTAACCTCCAAATCACCTACAAATACCGTCACTTGGAGATAGGCTGATCGCGATTTTGTCGCACTGACGTCTTTGCACAGCCCAAAGAGACCAATTGTGAATCCGCAGGCGTCCAAGGGCCTGGTGCCTCTCGTTGCCTTCTGCACAACGCTCTTGCCTCATAGTGCACAACTTGACTTGCGCTCATGGTCATCATATTGCGGCCGCATGGACATGCACGTCATACTTGGGCTGGCCACCCTCATCCTGAAATGGGACTCGAAGCGTGGGCCGGTGAAGAGATCCGTATGTTCCTGCCAGGTCTGCCGCATTTGCCAAGAGCCCGGCGGGCTGTGCCAGCCATGCGGCTGCAAGGGATCATTGGCCTTCGTGCACGAAGGCCCAGCCAGCTGCCTTCCTTCAACCCTCGTCCTCCGAACTCAATGTCTAAGCACGTCGTTGGTAGAAAGGGGCAAGTAGAGTGTGCATGGGTGGACGAAACACGAGCCCCAAAAGTCAGTCCTAGCAAGACTTCGTCTAATGCTGAGCTTTGTCGGTCAGGGTGGTGGAAGCGTGGAGTGTAGAAAAGTTCGAATGTGTTGCTTTCCATTTGTTTTAGTTCTTGCCTAGGGCCCAACTTTGTGATGAGACTTGCTTTCCAGACCTGACTTATTTAGGATCTCATTAGCCAAGCACAGCAGAGAGTAAGGCACCATTGAAAGATGCTGTTATTGACTGTTTTGCAAATATGAAATCACACGCACGCACACGCGCGCGCGCGTGCGAATCAAGCCCAACATCTGCGCACGCTCAGACTGATCGAGAGCGAAGCTGGACTGATCGACACTTGGCTCATGTGGCATTGCAAGCTGGGCCCAGGGCTTCATTGCGGCTCATTCTTCGGACGTCTGACATGAACTTCAGCTCGGGGACTTGTGAAAGTGTGTGTGGCTCCTTGGGTTGTGGTTCTTGTTTTGAAACATACACGCACTCGATGTGGATGAATCTTCATGGCTTCTTGGCGTAGGGCCATCACAACCCACCCTGCCCCATTCAGCTGATCGGCCCTTCCTGATGTTCAAGATGTCCTCGTGTAGTTGCTTTCCTTTCTCGAGATCGTCTTGCATCTGCAAATGCTTAATGAGTTTGAATGATTGACTTGGGCCCAGTCTTTGTGCAAGAGACGCAGTCTACGTAGAGCTTGATGCTCCCAGCAAACAAGCTGAGTCATCCAACGCTTGTTGGCGCTTTTGTGGGCTGGTGGAGCTCAGACTGGGCTGCGCAGGTTGCCTCATGCAGTGGCGCATGCGGAGCTTCTCTCCAGCTTGCGAGCTGTGACTTGGCCAGAAGAGGATTTGATTGGATCGCTTCGCCGTTCTGGGCATGGATTTAAGCATGTTTGTTTCTGTTCTTTTTCAGGTGGGTGCCTGCAACAAACACAGTTGTTTGCCCACATGCGTAGAGTTGCAAAGATCTGACTTGACTGGGCCACTTGCAAGGATGATCACTGCGGTGGTTGTTCGGCACTTTTTCTTGTAACTTGGGTAGCATGATTTATTTGCGGAGATTCTCCTCGCAGAGACAATTACACTGCTTTGCTCTGTCAACACGCTTCGGTACGCTGATTGAAGCAGCAGGCGAAGCAACACCGGCATTGTTGAGGGCAAGTCACAAGGCAGCTCACTTCAGTCGAGCACTCAAGGCTTTGAGTCTAGGCCAGCGTGAGCCCAGTCCTTCATCGATGGTTTGGATGAGTGATGTGATGGTGGGAGTCGGAGTGAGCCTGGGCACAAACGCCCATGCAAGGCATCGTGAACAGGGCTGACGGCGGTCCTAAAACAGGTATAGATGTATCCTTCTACCAACTCGCACAGAGTTTGTCGGGATATGTTTACTTACGTGTTGATGCGGTGCTTGGGGTGCTTTGGGTGCATGCGTGGGCACAGCTCTGCCACATCCATCCTTTGGTTCATCAGGTGCCGGCAGTTCTATCGGCCCTGTGGGCCCTTGAGCTGCAGCGGGACCTCTGCACTGGTGCTGAGTCTGGTGGCGCTGGCCATGTTGGCCATGTGCCTTGCCCAGCGCCTGCTGGTGCTGGGAGGCAGCGTTTGCAAAAAAAAAAGCAGGGTTGGCGATTGGGGGCGGGGGGGGGCTTTGGAGTTTGGACAAACTGGGGCGATGTGAACTCGGGAAATTTGGGTTGGAAGAGGACAGAGAAGGAAGACATTTGGAGACTTGAGGGGAGACACCAGGCATGGCAGCGACCACCATTCCCTGAAAGGTGTGGCCTTCTGAATGCAGGGCTTGGCTGCTTTTAGCCTAGGCATTCCAGGGTGTGTCCTTACTTGTATACTAATCTTTTCACACGGGCTGGCATCACTCGGTAGCGCCATGCTGAACACTTAAGCAGATCAAGGTTTGGACGGGTATCAAAGTTTATGACATGTTACTCTATCTTGGATTTCATATCTAATTTGAAGCTAGGCAGAATATGTTGGAACCACTTGAGCGCCTTGGTTGGCGTTTGGATTTTCCCTAATGAAGTGTTGCAACATCCTGCTTCTTTCCTCCAATGAATCCTAAACCCTCGAATATTTACCGGAGAAGATATGTCTGCTTTTGGCGCATGTGTGTGTGTGTGCGGGCTGTGCTGTGCTGTGCTCTGCTGTGCTGTGCTGTGCCTTGCTGTGCCTTGCTGTGCCTTGCTGCGCTTTGCTGCGCTGTGCTGTGCTGCGCCTTGCTCGCTTGCTCGCTCGCTCGCTCGCTCGCTTGCTCGCTCGCTTGCTTGCTTGCTTGCTTGCTTGCTTGCTTGCTTGCTTGCTTGCTGGTGTGTTTGCTTCTTTGTGATGTATGATGTAATGCTGCGTTGTAATGCCATGTCATGTATTGTCGGATTGTGTGATTTTCTGTATTTGTTCCTGCGCTTATTTCTTAGTTCATTCACATATTTCTTGTTTCGTTGCTTGGTTGTCTGATCGTTTGTTTGGCTGTTTCTTTGTTTCTGGGATCCTTTTCAAATGAATAAAATGGAGGATACCAGCATGCAAATACGCGGAAGGTACCTATTTAATTTCACGCTGGTATTCCCAAAAGGAGGTTTCAAACAATTCGAATCTCTCTCAAGATCCTTGGGCTGGGACGAAGGCTGGCTCCTGCCCACTGCCAAGCGCTGCGGCTGCGACGAATTCACCGCGCCCTGGCAGCGAGGCATGGATCAGCTCTTTCAGCTGGCGGATGAGGCCAGGGGCTGTGAAGCTTAGGACTTGTGTGGTTTTTGCGGAGCAACTGGGCAACTCTGTTTTCCCCCTTCTCAACTGTCAACCGAGTGTTCCCCCTTTTTTGTGCCACTTGGGCACCCTGAGCCAGCCTACCCTTGGATTCTAGTATCTAGAGCACTTCTCGTCGGGATGACTTTGGGATGGTGCGCAGAAGGATGGTTGTTTGCTGTGCAACCAGTCCAACTTAAAAATATTGCAGTTGAGCTTGCCTAGGGCTCTAGGGCTCGTGCCTAGTACGGATGTGGCATGATGTCACTTTGAGGAAGATCTCAATTAGAGATGTGGCGTTGGGCTGGAGTGACACAAATCCAGCATGCGACTTGTTTGTGGTCCTGTGAATGGCCTTGTGTATGTTCCTCATTGTTGTTTGAAAATCAGATGGAGTTTCCGATTGTACTGGAACGTGATTCCGGATGATACCCAGACCATTTTTTGCTTGTTCATATTAGTGGTTTCGCATGCGCAGAAGCAAGTTCTTTGCAGGGCCCAGGTTCATGAAATTTATGTCATGGCAATTCCGCGCTCATCGTTCTTCGCCACCTCTACCACAGTCAATACCATGAACTCAAACGATCATATCCAAGGATCAAACGGCTCATTTGCAGCAATGAACCTTCGCACAAATGAGCATTGAAAGTCATGAGCTGCTCTAAGGGTAGTTGGGCTTGCAGAAGCCACTTTGAAATCCACACAGGAGATTTCATCGTTGTCCATACAATCCAGTGGCGTGTTTCAAGAAGAGTTATAGCATGTCGTAACCTCCATCTTAACCCACCGGGACGCAAGTGACCCCTCATAGTTCACAAGTCGAGTGTTTGGTGGTCCTTTCAATGCCCTACACATGCGAGATCCACCACCCAAAGCCGCCACAGCTTTGCTTCTGGGCAGATATCCTTTAACAACGTTACCCTCGCCCTTTTCCCAAACCAAGGTGCCCGATATCGTCAAAACCGGGGGTAGGCAGGGCCTGTCGGTTCGATGCGCCAGGACAATGACAGCGCCTTAAGCTTCCAGGAACTCCGGCAGCTGGCGGACAACACCGGAGAGCAGATCAGCCACTCGGAGAAGCGAAGAGTTTGGTTTTGCTGTTCAAAGACAATCCTTTCTCAACTTGGGTCAGGATTTGGTCCCTTTCCAGTCATTCCAAAAGGGAGTGAGTGGGATCGGACAACCCTCCATGTTGAACAGTCCGTTGTTTAGACTGAACAGTCTTTACTTGTTGACGTACAAGCGAAGACATGGGACTGGTCGCTGCATCGATCAGTGGAAGAGCTTTGTGATAGTTACAGCTTCTCCCCCAAATCTTCAAATATTGCTGCAGTTGGACCACTGCACAGTCGGGGCAGTAGCAGAGTCTGGCCAAGCCAGGATCCAAGGTTTCTTATGTAGTAGCCAGTTCAGGGTGAACACCGTGGTCATGTTCTACTCGTTCTACTCCTCTAGTTGCATGTGCAGCTGCATGTGCGGCGAGACCGGCCTTCGTTCAGGAGCAACAGCAGTGTATGAGGGCTGCCTATTCGGCCTTTATCTTGCCGCGTTGTTTTTTTTCAGAAGCTCGGAAGGTCCACGGAAGCTTCAAGGAAGCTCTCGTAGCACTTGTTTCAGCATCAAAGAGGAGCTTTTGTTGGCAGCGGACACTTAAAGCGGGGAAGCCTACTTGGAAGCCCGTTCATTCTGTACAGCGGGCCATGTCACGTCTACTTTGTACCAGCACTTTTGAGCATGGCTTGCTGCCTTCCGAAAAGCCACAGTACTTACGCGCAGAAATTTGGTTGAGAAGACGACTTTGCCGGGCCAAGAGGCGCAGTGAATTGTGCCGCAATGTGTTTTGTGTTTGTATCCTCAACATCCGTTCTAAGCTTGTGCTTGGTCCACAGAGGCGCAGTGAATTTCCAGGAGGCATGTCAAACAGCGCGCAACTGCCCTGGGCCAGCAGGACCTTTGAAGCTTTGAACCAATCCAACAGAATCAGAGGCATCGGGCATAACGCCTAGCCAGCCCTCCATGAGGTGATGACAAGCTCCGGCTGGCGATGACCATGGCAGACAGCACGGATCGGGGGCTCACCAAGAAGGGGCTGCAGGAGACGGGCGTGTCAAAAGCCACAAGGGGTGCTGTTCACGGGAAACTGAGGGAACAGGACAGACGCTTTTTCTTTTTTTTTGGTTACTCTCAATCTCACCAGCTATTGCGCACGGCATTTATTCAAGCCGACTGATGTGTGTGTGTGTGTGTGTCCAGGAGTTCCCATGCTCAGGCTCTTACCGCTCTACCATCGAATCCAGCCCGAACCATTCGTACAGAACTTACAAGTTGCTGGCTAACAATAGCCAACTGTGCCATTTCTCGCCCAGCCCCAGTCTTGACACAGAGGTTTGGCACTGCAAACCCAGACCGGGAAAGCATCCAATTTTGAAGATGGACATGGAGCCAGAGCTGTCCTAAAAGACGTGCTGCAGACTTTCGCCCAAAGTGCTTGCCGGAAAGTCCAATGCTTCTGAATGAAGCTCAGAAAGAGCATCTTTGAGAGTGCGGCACAAGGGCACGGTGGCCAGTGGGATGCACAGGGGGGTATCATGAAGACACATGTTGGGCACGTCTTAGAAATTTGGTGCACGTTTCCCTGGGGAGCAACCCATCTGCTCACGGCGAATAACGACTCGCATCTTGCTACCCCCGAAAAGGCGAGGAAGAAGGCTCTGCAATCGCCCACATGCCTTTTTGAGACACACCACGATGCTGAATGGTGTGGGTGTGAAATGGATGGAAGGCTACAACTTGTTGTTGTGGTTCTATAACTATCATGTTTAAGCTGTATTCCTAAACAACAACACAAATTGGCTGTTATATTGTAGGCTTTGTTGGTTGTTGCTCGAGTGTGGGTGAACGTATTCTCTACGGCATTGTCCAATTTCAGGATCCGGGGCCTGACTGGTGTACTCCAAGGGAAGCGCGCCCAAAGGAAGTGAGATTGTCCCACCAAACAAGATCCCTTTCTTCCTTGACCATGTTATTCCTTGGGAATGACACGCATCAGCTCTTTCTTGTACCCATGCTCCGTCAGCCTGTTAAAGTTACAAGCCTGTCCCAAGATGGCAAAAGCAACATGCCAAGGAGACGTACCAGCAGGACACAGGCGCAGTCCTATACCAGGACGGGTGGGCATTCCTTCATGACGAGACCTATCAATCTTTGCCACGGGCAAGCATGTAGGCATCGAGCATGAGCAGTTTCCGCCAAGCCCAAGTAAGGGGCACGGATTGTTCGGGCTGTGCCGGAGTCTTCTTTTGTTTGACGCAGCGCTAGAATTGTTTGAAAGGCTTATTCCAAACAAAGTGGATATTGCTGTCTGGTTGAGAATGTGTATGCAGTAATGCAATGATGCACAAGCGCAGGGAACTGAAACATGCAGCTTGTACCGATAGCGCCACACTGCTCCAAGTCAACTTTCGAGCATTGGCGAGACAACTGGCCATTCTGGTATCATTCGAATCTACTGATTGGAGGACCTGGGAACGGAAACATGATTTGGGAGTGTCATCCTTGGGCTCCCATCGTGCTCAATGTGTGCTTCTTGGGCCTGATCTGGTCTGCGCCGAGCACAGAGAATGCGGTAGGGGGAGGCAAGACATGAAGGAAGACAGGAGGCAGACAAGGAAAGGAAGTAAAGAGGGGCAAGGTTGAGAAGGTCGGATAAAAATGAGGACACTCTCCCAATCTGTTTGCGTTTGTCTTGACCTTAGGACCTCATGATCTATGGCTTACCGCTGGAGCACAACCTGAGTCTGTGGAGCGTGCTGCTTGCGGGCGCGCTTGGCCTGCTCGCTCTTCAGCAGGCGGGGTGTTTAAGCCTTGCAGAGCTCGGGTTGGCTTGGGATGCGCGGGCATTTCTGTGGAAAGAGAGAGAGAGAGAGAGAGCGAAAGAGAAACAAAGCAAAAGACTGTACTGAAGGCTGTGTTTGCCCGATTCGAAGAACAGGCGGGATTATCCCTTGGTTCTGGAAGATGAAGGATGGCAGCAACATATTCTTATTATTATTATTATTATTATTATTATTATTATTATTATTATTATTATCATTATTAATAATAATTAGTATTATCATTATTGTTATTGTTATTATTATTATTATTATTATTATTATTATTATTATTATTATTATTATTATTATTATTATTATTATTATTATTATTATTATTATTACTATTAATATTATTATTATTATTATTATTATTATTATTATTATTATTATTATTATTATTATTTTGTTTTTCGTTTTATTATTATTAATGGTTCCCCGTGTGGGAAAGATGTATTCGACAAAGGGTTTTTTGAACACAAAGCTAGTCCAAAGGGAGCAACATGAAAGGCTTTGAAAGACACATTGAATTGCATCGCTCTTGTCTTGCCATGTCTTGCTATTGGTTGGCATGGAGCGGACCAGCTTTGAGGGATGCTCGGAAGGGCACACACAGTATTGGATCATTCCTGGTAGTTTACCAACTTAAATAGATTTGCAAACTCCCCTGGTTTTGGTCTGCTTGTTAATTTGTTGATTTGCTGTGTTCCAATGAGGTAGGAGGGGCGGGCGCACACCAACACATGCGGCCGCGCCGCGCTTTGCTGGCAAACAAGCAGGTATGAATATGTGCAAGCCAACGATGGCCCGGAATGCAATTGCCCATGTTTGATGTTCTTTCCACCCTAGCCTGGTTTCTGTTTGCACCGAGAGACACATTTATAGGCGTTCAGTCCGCGTTTGCCACGGCTTTTTACTGTAATGTTGGCACTTGATTAATAAAGGCCCCCCCCCCCTCAACAATGGAGGCGCTGGAAAAAAGTAGGCTCACTTTTGGGACGTCCAAACAATGGAGGAATTTGGGGCCCAAGTCGACTTTAGTATTGCAGCCACTTCCTTTTTGCAATTCTGCTTTAGTATTGCAACCACTTCTTCCTGAGCAGACTTTTTGGAATACTACTTTAGTAGAACAGCTTCATGAAGTGGGCCACCAATTCAAAGGGGAATGCTTTTAAGCACGTGGGCCACCAATTGAAAGGGGAATGCTTTTAAGCAAGTGGGCCACCAATTGAAAGGGGAATGCTTTTGAGTAAAGCAACTGATAGTTTTTCTGGGAGGGGGGGCTGGGGGCTTGCAGACTAATGTGGTCCCCCAAAAGAATGCCATTGTTGTGGTTCAGTTGGGTCTGTGAGGGGCACCCTTGTCCTGATTGTGGTTTGCATCTTTTTAACGCGGTTTAATATAGAATGCAGTTTCAGGGCTGGGGATGGCTTTCAAATTTCAGAGGTTTCAGCTGGCGTTGGGTTCTGTATTTGAGCAACCAATTCAAAGGGGAATGCTTTTAAGCAAAGTGGGCCACCAATTGAAAGGGGAATGCTTTTGAGTAAAGCAACTGATAGGTTATTTTCTGGGAGGGGGGGCTGGGGGCTTGCAGACTGATGTGGTCCCCCAAAAGAACGCCATTGTTGTGGTTCAGCGGGGTCTGTGAGGGGTATCCTTGTCCTGATTGTTTGTTTGCATCTTTTTAATACGGTTTAATACAGAATTTGCAGTTTCTGGGGATGGCTTTCAAATTTCAGAGGTTTCAGCTGGCTTTGGGTTTTGTATTTGAGTAACCAATTCAAAGGGGAATGCTTTTAAGCAAGTGGGCCACCAATTGAAATTGATTTGTGGATGTGTTTTGTGAATTCCCCCCCCCCCCCCCGCCGGCAAAACAACTTTCAGTTATTCTGGTCCCCATCAACAATGGGGGCGAACCGGAATAAGGAAAAAAATAGTTATTCAACGACCCCCAATTAATCGGGTGTTAACATTGTCTGCACATTATGCAGTTCCAGCAGGTGCTTGGCCAGACTGGACAAAGGTTTTGTTTGGTTCCCGAACTCACCCTGTCAGGCAAGGCCGCTGTGGCAGCAGAGTCCTCTGTGCTTGCTGCCAATGTCCGTTCTTGCTTTGCAAGGTGTGGCCACGCAGTTTCGTGCGCCGGTGAGTTGCTGGGTGGGAGTGCGCTCGTCAGCAGCAGTGGATTCTTTGTTTGCAGCCTCCTTGGCGTCCATATCGAGCCATCTTGGATGTCCAGATTGAAGGGTTCCGGCATTGTTTCCTGATCACCAGACCTAATTTAGGCACAAAAACCACAAGAGATTCTGAGTGTTGCATGGCTCCGCAGACCTTCCCTGAGCCATTGCGGCTGTACCTTAATTTTGTGACCCAGTACGTTCAAGCCAGGTCGGGCGCAACATTGGCCAATCTGTGGGCCTCAGTTTTTGATGCGGTCACGCTCTAAGTCTTAACCTAAAGCTTTGAATTTTAGCATTCATAGGCGCTGTATGTTCAACCTAGAATCTGAGATGCTTGAAATCGAGACTGCGCGGAACCGTGATGCTGGGGATGCTTTTGTTTTTGAACTGGCTGGACTTAAGTTGCTTGACATCACCTTTGTTTGACACGCATGTTTGCTGCCAAACCTCCGGTTGCAATGTGAAGAGCCTAGTGTGGAGTGGTTCCATTTGGCTCATGATGCACGCCTTTCTATGTGAATTTGTGTGGGCATCCAGCTCTAACCAGGACGCCCTTCATTCTCCATCCACTCCAAGAACTCCAGAGAATGTGTGTATAGTTGTGCATTCAGAAGCTGTCACCGCCCTACTGGTAGAATTTCCACTTTAATGTCCCAGGCTTTGAGTCAACATGTCTACATCCAAACGCGTAGGATTTCGCCGTCAAGGCTAAATTTATGTAGAGTACGTGGCCCCATCGGACTACCACTGCAGTGTGCGCGGTTGAGGGGCCATGCTTTGCTCTGTGGAATGGAAGCGGCCTTGTCAGGAGCGCTGCTTCTGGGGCTGTTGTGCATCCTGCAGATTTGGCGCTGCAGTATGGCAGTCTTGGTCTTTCATGCTGCCGCATGGCCTCGTCCTCAGGATTGTTGAAGGGATAAGCTCAGCCGTTGTCCCCCTTGAGTTGGGATGTGCGGAGTTTTGAGGACACAGGATGCCTGCTCCCTAAATTCCCACCCGCGAGAATTGCGGCCGCCCGTCCGTGCTAAAACGTATCAATGTCAACTGACAGGCGCCGCTTCGCTAGTTTCAACGGAAGAGAGGCCAGAACAACCCCGGCCCCATTGTAGTGTAAAGGCGCCTAATGTGCTTTATTCAGCATGAGTAGTGCTTGTTGAATATTGTGTGCCATCCAATGAGACAGTGTTGGTTCTACGCAATGTTGTATCAAGTAAGCACTAAAAGCACAAATATAGCGATGTTCCATTGAATATACGCCAACAATTAGTATTGGCATTCTAGCATAGCCAGGTTTTCAAACATGTCATATGCAAAAAACAACAGCAAGTTTATTCATTTACAGTATACAAGCGACTGTTGTAGCATCGATCATGCGTTTGCTTTGATTGATAGGATGGTTGAAGGAGCATGAGATCAGATTTGTTTAGCATGATATCATGTTGCGGAGCTGTCTGGATGCCCATGTTTTAAAAAAGGAAATCAACAACTAGTTGTAAATATGATAGCTAAACATGGTTGATAATATTGTTTAAGCATTCTAACAAAATGTGTTTATCAAGTCATACATGCAACTGTGTCTACACGTGAAACGCCAATTCCGTATTTGCGCACCTGCATTTGATGCGTTTACAGCAAGCTTGACATGATATTCATTATATAAAAGTGTCTATATGGTTTGTTGATTTGCAGGGTAGCAGCTTGCATTGTGGCTCTTTTAACATTCCGATTCGGCTGGAGCTTGCGTCGTTAAATTAGTTCAACAACCAATTTTGCTACCTCAGTGTCCTTCATGAACGGCTGAGGGGTAGATGTAACCAGTTGGAGAGAATCAGACAGGACATGCCTTCAGATGCTTCTGCAACGCTACAGGACGTTCTGAAAGCATCCACGCAGTCGGTCTGGAGGCTTCGCTTCTGGCCGTTTTTTCGCCTTCCTGAGCTTAGGCCGTGCCTGTTGCTCAGCGGCAGCCTTGCTGAGCCCCTGGGCAGGAAATTCCTCCACCCCCCTTGGTGAGACATCGTTCCTTCGAGCAGAATTGGCCTCACATGCTGCACATGGCTTGGAGAACTGCGTGCACTTACTTGCCCCTCAGATATCTCAGTCTGGTGGCAGTAATTTGGCGAGAACAAGTTGTGCAATCAGTCTTGTCCAGGACTGGACCAGAAGACAGCCCCGTGTCAATGAGCCAGCGCGAGTCAAGAACTGTTCAAGAGATCACACCACGAAGAGCTGGCAAGATAATTGAATTGCGGGCGGATGAGGGCAACCTATAGGGGTGCTCTATGTTGGGTCGGCCAATTTCCATGCTTTACCCAGATACTAGTGCGAGTCCTTGCTTTACATTGACCAGCTCATATGCTATTCGGGAATCTGTCAGGCGTTGGGAGTTCGATCCTTCGCAGAGGTTGAGCGCGCCTTGGCAAATTGTATGAGCATGCGGGTTGGATCATTAATTCTCGGCATGGGGCATCCCCAACGGCCCCACTTCCCCACCTACATCCTTGAACATGGCAACTGAATTTGTTTGCCGGTCCCATAAAGGGTGGAACTTGCCACAGCATTCATCTGGAATACGCATTGAATGGTAGGCACATTGAATGTTGAGTGCATCGTGATCTTGGACGTGGGCCAGCTGACTTTCTGAATTTTGCATCAGTATCTATTACCCACCTCAAGCACATCATCGATATTAGCACACACAGAGACACACACACACACGCATGCAAACACGCACGCACGCACACATGCTGGCACACACACACACACACACAAATGCACGCATGCACGCACAAGGTTGACGGGGCGCGCAAGTGCCCTCATTCTGATGATGACGGTGAGGATGACAGAGCAGGCGTTGTAGGCGTGATGATGCCTTTTCAAGTGACCCATTATACTACTATCATGCTGCTTCCGTGTTGCATTGGATTCAACAGTGGACGAAGGACAAATGCAAGACCCTTGGTGTCAATGAACGAGAGAAAGCAGCAGCCTTGCAGTGGCGTTTGTGCTCAATCAGAATCCTGCCGGATCCTTGTACAAATCTAGAGGCCGAAACCTGTCAGAGAAGCCGTGGAGGCTCACAGCTTCAATTCCATGGTGTGTGTGTGGGTTTTTCGCTGAATCGATCAACTCACTACTTCTACAAATGACCGGGCAAAGCTGCAGTTCCGAGTTCCTGGGGCGCTTACAGAGCACATAGCTCACACACCATACAGAGCCAGACCCTAATGAATGAGTGCACCCATTGCAGCACGGCTTCATGAATTAACAAGTATGCACATCCTCAAGCAACAGCGAACACACACAATATTATTTGTTAGAACACATGAATGCATGTGACTTGCTTGGCATTTGGCTGCAGTAGTCTCTGTTGCCAAGACTCGTATACAGCCAGATGATGCACTCGCACATGCATGTGCACCCAGTCGTATGCTTGTGAGCGTATACGTATACATACACATACCGCATACATGCATACTGCAGGACTACCAACTTCTGACTTGTCAACTGAGGTTCCTGCATACTGGCAACTTTGCCGTTTGCTTCTTTGCACTTTGCTGAGCTGTAGCTTGCTCCTGTCGTAAAATGCGCAGAGCATCACAGAGTAGAAGGCTGGACCATTCCCGGATACTTCCGCAATTTGACAGCGAGTGGCTCCAAAGGTGTGCCACTTGGAGTGTGTTTGTTTGGTTCACTGCCAACGAGGGGTACTGCTACGCTCAAGCATCTTGGCCGATTTGATGTGAAAAGTCTTAGTGAGCGAGAGGGCCTCTTTGGCCTAGCCCAACTTCGCCATTTGGCGTCGCAGTGCCGCGATTTGAAAACTCGTGCGTCCGGCGTCGTTCTGGGTGAATCGAGTGTAGCTAGCTCACGACTCTGGAAAGGCAACACATATTCAACGTGAGATCCAGCCACATTATGACGTAGAGCTGCAACCAGATAAAGATCAAGGGCTCAAATCATGAGAGCGTTGCGCTAGGATGAAGCTCCGGCTTGTCCAAGATGTATGCGAGACACGCATGCAAACACACATTTTCCTGGCAAAATATGTGCTTGCATTCGCTCCGTAACAGACACACTGTTTCCGGAAATGTTGATTCGGAGTATGTTGTCAGATCCGCTGAGGGAAGGGAAAAATAATATCCCGGGCAATAGATTGGAACCAAACATTCTGATCCTTGACGCCGTGGCGTTGGTATTTGCTATTGAATTTAGAAGCGCATCCTGTGAGATGGAATTCCTTGGCCTGAGGAAAGCTTGGAAAGGCGTTTCTCGGGAGAGCCATTGCGTAAGTATCGTTTGTCAGGATGGCCCTGCTCACAAGATCGCAGGACTTGTTTGCGAATTAAGGTGGAAGTTTGATAGTACGAAGTTCAATGCATTGAACATTCCCTCTGTAAATGATGTCCAGCAAAAGGCCCCGAACAAGATGTCGGGCCCGACTTGACCCCAGCTCTAGGTGGCAAGCGGCGCTGATCCACCTGGACGGCTCGAGTTGTCATTGCTGGAGTCCCAAATGTCTCCGATGTGAGGTGCAAGTCCAGCGATTTTTCCCCATGAAGGCCCAAATTCTTGAAACAAGTGCCCATCAAAAAGCAAGCCACCGCAGGTTTCAATTAAACGGCAGCTTTGCTGCCCAAGGCCATTTCAAGGTGACGTCTTATGCATGTCATTGGCTGCTTATCTATTACCCAGGCATATCGGGGGTTTGGCCGCTGTGAGACCAAGGATGGGCGTGAAATAGCTGCTTTCCTTTACCACATGGTGTGCGGAGGGTTAGGTAAGCACTGTGCAACCACCCGCGGTCTAAGGATCCACTAGACAATTCAGGGCGCCTCACAGATCGGTGCAAGGTTTGCACCAGACCAACCTATGCGCAAGAGCAACTGGAACTTGAAGTAGAGCGGCAGCGGTGCCGTGTGCAAGTTTAGGTATACCGAAAGCTTCCAACTGGATGATGCTCCTGGTTAGGTCAGCCCTGAGACAAGCCAGCTTGCAGTCCTACACTTGACAGCGCAGCAGCGATTCGGCTATCCAGCGATCTCATCCTTTTTGCCCGGACATGGGCTGTGTGTGTGTGCGAATGTAAAGATGGCTAAGTTTGTGCAGTCTAAGTAGCCAATGATTTGTTTCCCGTCAGGTGCTTTGTCCTCAAACTGGGGCTTTCGAAGTCTTGCCAAGTGTAAAGGTTTGGATGGCGAGAGTTGGGATTTGCCTTCCTAGAGGCAACGTGGTCGTCTACAGTGCAGTCACTTCTGCTTGCGAGACAAGCTCGGCGTCAGGGCCACAAGGGGGGTCAGCACAGGGGCAGAAGTTCTGTGATTACCATGATTACCACCATTGGTTTGTCCACTTCTCAGCGGTAGAATTTCAGGCGGCGCGCACATTGCTGAGTTGCCTCCTTCTGACTTTTTAGGATGTGCAGTTGTGTTTGGTGCGATCATGTGCGCAAAGGCCGCTGTAGCTCTAATAGAAAGTGCCATGACAATGTGTCTAACAGCCAGGGCTCAGTTGCTCATGTGCCCATGCTGCATGCCTTTACAGGTTTCCGTGTGCCGTACCTCCCTCGGTCTAATCTGCTTGACCAGAATGCCTTCTTGATGACATGCATGTTCAGCAACAATATTTGATCAGCAGCTATGTTCAGGCTGCGGTAGCTTGGAGCCGCCGCCTGAATTTCTGAAGGTGAAGACGTCTGGAAGTTACAAATGTGCCACGTCAATCAATAGACTCGCACCTGCGCGAAGCAGTGCGTCATGTGTCAGATTCTCTTCGGCTCTGACGATCCGAGTCAACCTCTCTGGCTTTGCCTTGAGCGTCGCACTCTCCATGGCAATCTATACCGGCACATGCCTGGCTTTGCGTATCAAAGCCAGTTCTGGTCGTGGTCCTTAGACCGCCGCTATGCAGCTTGAGCCAACCTGCTAAAGTAGGTAGACACAGAGCTATAGAGCTGGCAGCTGTTCTTTTTGTTTCTGGAACTGACTATGGCTGTGAGTGCGTGTTCTTGCTCTTTTTTCCCTGCAGATAGCTTCATATGATTTGCGTTGACTTTGTTTGCGCTTGAATTTGAACGCAAGCGGGCTCTATTTTTGTTTGCCATAATTTGTCACCAGCCGTTCGGTGTCCATGGCAGAGCAGAATGCTTCTGGCAGCCTTAGTGGATTGAAAAATACCGAGAAGCGCAGATTATTTGAAAACGGTGTTCTTCTTGACGACTTTTATTCCCCACATCCCCAGTGGAGGTTGCTCTTCAACAGCATTCCTCTCCACCCACAGCCGCCGCTTTGGGCGGCACCTCCGCCGGCTTCTCCCCAGGTGGCGAGTTGCCATGAACCTGGTAGAGGATGTTGCCTGGGACTCGAGTCAAGGCAGGCCGATCAACATGTGGGAGTGCGTCCGGACGATTTTCTTGGTGCCGTGTGTCTGGTGAACAGTTGTTGTTGCTGTAGTTTGAGAGGCTTGGAGACGCCTGCTTGCGGAAATGGACATATTGTTTAGGTCTCTTCTTCGCAGCGGTATTGGCCATGACTAAGCAATGCGCAAAGCAAAAAGGGACAAATTAGGGCGCCAAATGCCCGGCATGCAGGTGTGTTTTTTGCAAAGTCCGGCTCAGGCTTAAGCGGGCGGCGCGTTTTCGGTGTTGCACTGACTTGATTGCAAGGCAAGGCACCAGCTGTGTGTTTTTTTTTCAGCCCTATTGCCTGTCGACCATGGAATAGGCAGAATTGCCCTCCCTTCAGGACATCCTTGACATTGTCATCTGCTGGCCTGACAGCGGTTCTGGTGTTGATGGCATTCCCTACGCCGCGTATCGGGTCAACCCCGGGCTCAGCCAATCGCATTCATCCAACATGTTGGGCAAGCTCGCTGCTCAAAGTTGGTCACCACAAGTTGAGAAACGATTTCAACGCCAGAAGCATTTCTTGAATCTGCAAATGCTGCAGCATGCTCAAAATTTTGTGCACCAGCTTGGATCCACTATGAGCCCTTGTTCACTGAATGGGGATGCAGAATCTCGTTCATGGCAACACAGATAATATAGCTCACGTGCTTGCCAACCAAGCAAGCACTGCGACAGGCAAATCAAGAGCAACAATCTTGCACCTTCGATGTCTTCAGCTTGTGGTTCCTTGGGACGTCTCTCTGGATGTGTTTGGGGCTTGAGCAGAACCTGACCTGCCCTAAGGTCGCAGGAAGGCTTGAGTCGAACATCGTCATGCAGGGTACTGCGATGAAGGCTGCCGCCCACGCTCCTTGGCATTGAGAGTCTCGGTTTCGCGAGCAAGTCTCCAAAAGCAGGGCTGTGTGATGTTGAGGGATCCTTGTCTATTTTTGCGGTTGTGTCGTTTTCCGGAAAATGAAGAAATCAGATTGTACGCGATATATATATATATATATGATGTTTCTTGCTATTACAAATATTACTATGATTACAGTAGTGTGTTGCAACTGCGTATGCTGCAGTGGTTTGCAAGCCAAAGGTGGCAATGCGAATTAACGCCCGCTTGTGAATTTGAACTTGACAATCAATACGTTCTAGCTAGCATGGCCCATGCTAGCAAGCCAAGCAGAGCAAAGTTGTACCAAGTACGTGAATCAAATATAAATCTTGGTTGGAATGTTTGGCAATGTGGTTGGCTACAATGCGTTCTTGAAAGCGTAGCTGTCGGTGCCAGATGAATGTTGCTAGTCCTTGACTCGGGTCCGTGACACAGAATGCAAGCTTAAGACATGCCCAAGAGCTTGCGCAGTCCCAGGGCCTGACTGACCTTCCATTGAGGATTGGAGGCACGCTCTGGACATCCTGGCGCGGATGATGCAGGACTACGTTCGTTCCGCAGGGACTATCCGGCTTGCTGTTGTTTCAGCATTCGTTCCAGGATAGACGCTGACAGAGAAGTTTTTGTTGGTTGAGCTCTCATTCACTTTCAGGGGTCGCATTGGAGAGTTGCCTTGCGCAGCATTGCGCTGCGCTCGCGCATGCTTCTTCCCCGACTCCCGGCCGCATGCGTTTATTGTTTTGTACACAGTTGAAAAGGGCAGGTGTTACAGCAAAGCCACTGCAAACCACTAGTCTCTTGTTCTTGTGCTGGGAGAGTTGTGGCGTCAGAGTCTATCGAAATGTGGAATTTGTCTCATAATTGGCCGTTGTTTCCTGCACAAGTTTTCAAGGGTTCTTATCTTTGCTCCCCAGCCTTTTGCGGAGATCTGAAGACCTATGCCAACACTGAGTGAAATGTTTGGAGGTATGCGTTTGTGGGGGGCGTTCAATGTAGATGGTCAACTCCGCTTTTCCACCCTCCAACTGGACAATGGATCTTTTTCTAAGCCATCGGGTTAGAGGCGGCTGCCACGCGTGCTTTTTTTTTGGGTGTGCTGTTCCCCTGTTGGCTGGTTTTCCTCGGGCACAAATGGGAAACCAACCAGTTTCTGGGTCCACTACTTTAGCTGGCTAGGTTTAAGGGACAAGCCAACAAGAAGGTTTACCCGCTTACCAACAAGCAAATGAACAAAATGGAGTTGTCTAATCCACCAGCCAGTTAAGACTCACCCCTATTCAATCTGAAGCTGTCGAGGATGGCCTTGAGATCAACACGATCATTCTCGGCGCAGGCCTCTCCGCATTGCTGCGTGCCCGGAGTCTCAGAACGTGTTAAAAAATCACGGCTGTGACTTATAGGGATGCCCTCCCAAATGGTTGCTCACAAAACCCGACCTAAAGGATGTCTACCAAAGGGTCCCATTGAAATTCATGCCAACCTAGAATCATCCTGCTGTGAAAGGCACTTGGACAAAAGCAAAACGCAGTCTCGAGCAACTTTGTGGACCGCAAGCACCACCACGTCGAGATGTTTTGCAGCTCAAAAGCCATAGCACCCCGGATGTCTCAAGGAAATTTACACTAAGCAGTATGGTGCTCTATAGCCTGGATGTGGGCCGGGGAAGCATGTTTGCAAATGAGGTCTTTCCAAATACATGGCGTTATATAAAAGACACAACGGCATGAATGCTTTGCAGCTGGGTGAAAACACCTACAAACGGGCAGCGACCGTTTGTGTTGGCGAGGCATCGCAGCGAAGTGCGGCGCTCACATTGTCGGTAGAGATGCTCACGGCACGAGTGAGCATTGCCAGGGACTGAGCATCGCATAAGATTTGGTTGGGACATCTGAGGGTCCGAAACCCGCAAGGCTGGTCAGCAGTTTGGTTTTCGTGTTGGCAAAAGCAAACCAAATATCTGAATTCAACTGTGTTGGCATTTCATGGCCAGCCATGTGTTTACCTTGTGTTGCCTTTGCATGGTCCGTCTCCGTAGCTTTGGGCCTTTGAACAAGTCGGGGAATGGGGGAAGGGGCCGCGCAATTATGCAGCTTCGGACTTGGATCATATTCTTTAGCCATGGCTCGCAAGACAAACAAATGTTCATCCGTTTGAACATTTGCAGGTTCCCAACTCACGAGCAACAGGTTTAAGGCTTTGAGATGGGTCAACCTCGAGCAGTAAAATTGGGACAATGCTCTCATGGCTTGGTCCAGGCAAGCAACATTGAAGCCAACCATTGTTGAGACATCAGAAGTGGAGCATCTGAACGGCAAAGCGTCTAGAGTTGATTCATGGTTGAGGCTGTGGTTCGCCTAGGATCAGGGCGAGTTCATCTTGTTCGGCACATGTCAGACTCGCACGATTCGCTGCCTATTGTCTCACACAAAAGCGTGAAGACTGAGCCGGTGCAAAGCAAGGAATGCGCCCTGCAATAGCGAGCCACGTCCCACCCGCGTTTGCCCAGCAAACTATCTTTTTGTAGAGTGCTTCCTTGCTGGGTGCGTTGGACCATAGCCTTCTTGGCAATGTAGCAGTAGCGAACCTGCAGTTCTTTCCTGCTTAAAAAGTGCTAAGGGGCGCCCTGGAGTTTCCGTTTCCTTGTTTCAGAATTGAAACAAGATTGGATTTTCGCTTGGTCTGCCCTTCATCCTCACAAGTGCTTGTTAGTTTAGCCTTTCCGTTTTCATGTGTGCTGCGCTTCCAGTGTTTGACCTTGCAACATATGGTTGTTAGAAGCTAATCATACCAAGCGTGAATGTTTGTGAAAATGATAGAGCATGCTTAACGCGGAGGTTTCTCCAAAATTTGGGTCGATAACTTACCCTCAAATGTGTTTTTTGAGCATGCTGGTTCCGCAGGTGCAACACTTTACTTTTGCCAGGTCATCTACTCTGAAGATGTGTCTTGGAATCTCGTATCCTTTAATCTGCTTTTCTGATTGGTTCCACCACATCCTGGGTGGTGCCCGCATCGTCAAGGAGTTTCTTCTGACAGGCCTGAGGCGTGGGAAGCATACTCAGGGATGACCCCCTGTTTCAAAGCGGTGCTTCTCAGAAGTTTTAGAATGGTGGGTTTTCGACCAGCAGCTGGTCACCACAAGACACCTCAAGGGCCCTTGCTGTTGCAGAACCTCATAATGTCATCGCAGCAAACACGAGCGAAAGGCGACTTCTGCGGGGTTCATGGTTTTGGGACTGTGCTCACTGAATTTGCAACATGACAGATGCCCGAGCAGAGAGGTCTGCTGAAAAAAGCAAGCTGTGAAGGTCTTCAAGCCGCAAGATTGAGGGTCCCGCCAGCATGGTTGCTCAGTGAATGCGGCTTGCCCCCCCCCCTGGTGTTCTGCAATTCCAGCATCTTGCTTGGGACCGATGCACTCACCCCCAGGTTGACAGGTTTTACGATCTAGGGTTCTTCGCAGCTCAACCGAGGATGCTGAGACCTACGGCACAATGGTTGCAGCACGGGCGCCCAGTTGCGAGATCATGTGCTGCATCCCCTAGCTCTCAGCCTAAATGAACTTGTGACAAGGCCCAAGATAGCACTTGATGGCACTATTCGGAGTTTGAAGGTCTGCACATGTTTTCTTCGACAAGGATTGTCAAGCTAGACAATTGCGGTGAGCGCCGTATGGTTTAAACACCTCTGGGAGCGAAATCATGGCCATTTGCCACATACGAAGCTTTGGAGTGTACGCACACCCGGCGCCAGAGGAGCATGGGCTGCTACTGGCTTTGTTTTGTTTTTTTGAAGGTGCCCCTCAAAGATCCGACTTCTGATTGCTTTAGGACTTCCCGGTTTCTATCCGGACTTTGCTCGAAGGGCCATGCCTGGCCCAGATTGTCGTTTCCACAGGTTGTCTGGCAGACTTCTGTGGCTTTCTCCCTAGATGTGCTCCCGTTTCTAGTGGCTGGATCTCACCTATGAAGCTGCGGTTTTGCCAAGCTAGTTCGAAGGAGCTCAAGTAGTATCTTTTCAGGCCCATTTCAAGTTATCAAGCAGCCGCTTGGCTCTATGCAAATTGTGTGTGTGTGGCAAAATGAGAAGCCGCTGCAATGGTTGCATGGAACAATGGTTTTATGGAACTCGTTGCTATTGCTTTTGTTTTAAGGCTTTCTTGAAACCATCCAAGGGGAGGCTTTTATGGTTTCTGCATTCCGAAAAGGACGTGCCGCGCTCTCCTTCCCAAGGAGACGGTTGCGCCTTGGTTCGAGAGTTGTCCGAGGCCTGCGCGCCTTTGCACCAAGAGAAAGCCACCGAGCTGTTGCACCAGGCTGCGCAGGTGCGACAGCGAACGCCCAAACCTGTGTCCCTTCAATTTCCCTGTTTGATAGCAGCCAAAAGGGGGTCCCTCAAAAAAAAATGCACCTATGTAATATATATATATATATACATATATATATATTATGTGAATGACAATTACCCCCCGCCAAGGACCTGCAGCCTCATCTAAATTCTATCCTTTAGCTTGGCTACTGGCGTCCCGGGTTTATCCTTAAGCACTTGGCATATCCTTTGGCAGTGAGTTTATGGTTGCATCCTTAGGTGACCAGCCTGTACAAACAAGAATATATGTTACAAGCATCGTCTATGCTGCTTACTCAAGAGTCATGAATGTGGGTTGGTGTACTCTGCCAACACCTCCCCCGGACAGGATGGGCTGGCGCAGATGCTGCTGACAAAGGATCAGCGTGCGTTTGCAAAACATGGGGCGCCCCATGCAGGCTGTACTGATGGGGCCAGTGAGATTGCTTCCAGTGCAACGCCCTTCATGAAGCTCGTCGTTCACTGCCATCTATTCTCGCAACTTTCTTTTTGGCATCGCCAACATGCTCCAGCCGGACGGTTGCAAGCCATTGACCTAAAACCAGACAAGACGTTGAGGGGCGCCGATGTGTATGCCTAGGCCTAGTACTTGCAAAGAACACATTCTTGATGCTCGATTCATTCGTCAACATCCATACTCGCTGCCGTTGAAGCACGAGCTTTTGCAGATTGCGCAAGGGCCCACAAACAAGATGTAGCAAACTTAGAACAGTTGCCTTTTGGAGCACGGCAATTCAGTGTGTGTGTGTGTATGTACAGTTTAGTCTTCAAGACCGAAGTGTTGTTCTGCCGCTTCCAATGATTTGAATACCCTGGCCAACCCAACCAGCAAGTCGAAAAATGGCCTCCAGCGAGCCATGAGCTGGCCCGGGCACGGGTGGTCTGGGTGGTGGTCTCAATGGTCCTGGCATTGCTCAGACTGGTCTGAAAGCGATTGGCAAGATGGGCAGAAGCAATCGCCTCAAGGCGACAACTTGTCAAAGCGTGCATGGAACCAGCCAGTATAAAGGTTTGCAGCGGGTCGGCGCAGTTGCTAGGATCGGCTCGCGCCAGTGAAAGTCAGCCAGCACTTGTTATGCAGTTGGGCAACTTCCGTCAGGCAAAAGGGTGAAGGCCATCAAGAATGCATTCAGCCCTTGAGCTGACATGTTCAGCGGCCTGAACATTCTGACCCAACACCTCACGAACAAGAACTTACCAAACAGTACACCGCACCATTCCGAGACAACGACAAGAGCACAACGCCATCCAGTCGCGGGTGCCGTTTGCCCCAGGCGGCCCATTGCTATGCGAATTGGGCCCAGCAACTTTGCGGCAGAAGTGGGTGCCCTTCGTTCAGGATTGGCCCAGGCAAAGCTTCGCCCTGGTGCTGCCCCGGGAGAGCGGTGCTCTGCCGGAGGCCCGATGCCAAAGCAATGGCCTCGCCCCATTGTTGGTCATGTTTGGAAGGCTTGCCGTTTGGGCTGAGGGGTTTTGATTGGTTCAAGGCGGATCAAACTTGCACCTGCGATCAAACTTGCACGTGCGATCAGCAACTTCTTGTTTGGTAGTTCTGCCTGCGAGCAGATGATCAAAGGAAGCACCATGGCATTGGAAAGTGACGACGCCGCTCAGGTCCGAAAAAAAGCCGGAAAGACGTTGACCATTGATCACGCTGTTTGATGCGTGTTTTGCTTGCCTGTTCCACGTGCGATTCCAAGCACAGGCTAGAATGCAACTGGACCCCCAAAAAATACGGCAAAAGCAGGAAAGCAGTTTGAAATAGTTTGAATTGTCCGATTCTGGGTGTAAGCGCGCGCAGTCCTTGCACAGCTTGTCGCATCTAAGCGGACTCTGTGAGTTGGTTTGAGCATCTTCTGCTCACTTCGTCGCAGGCGCGCTTGGCTGAGTGGTTTCACCGCCTGCATCCTCAGCAGCTGGGCCAGGGCGGCTGGTCATCGGCACATCACCAGGGCCAGGAGCTGCTCAGGAAGACTGCGTGGCTGGTGCCAAGGCAGCGCTTCTGTCGGTGAAGTTGCGCAGAAGGTTCAGTGGGAAAGTGCTGTGATTTGAGCATGTTGAAAATAAATGAAAGTAAAGCAGGGGAAGCCCTGATTTCAAAGCCCGCTTCAGGGTCCGGCGAAAGGCTGGGCCAGGCTTGTTGAGTGTGAAGATCTCCGGGCTTATTCTGCAGGCTAGAGTGTCAGATTGGCCGCCAGCTGCTGCTTCTCAACTTGCTTCTCAATGCTTGCACAGACAGTCCAAAATTGATGAAAGGGGAATAAGTGCTTGGAGAGGTTTCTTGCAGCTTTCGTATCTTGGTCTGTGACTGTATCCGCGGGTACTCTAGAGTCGCATGCCAAAGATTCAGGGGGCTGGGCTAGTTTGGCCGCCCCGCATCTACCAAAGCGTGCCCAAATCTGCGCGTCTCAGGTGTGGCCACCTTGTGAATGCGCCTACGACTATTCGGACACGCGCCAGGAGAACACCCGGGCGACGCAGCCAGTCAGGGCCCGAAAATCGTAGAATATGACAGTTCATGGGCGCTCTTCGGCCTTCATGCAGGGGGGCGGGGGGTGAGACAGCACAAGTGCTGGATGTGGCACAACAATTTGATGAGCTTGGCCCATCCAGACACATCCAGACTGTCGTGTTTGTCGGCATCATTGATGGAACCGCGAAACAGAGCAGTATCATGTCACCAAAGCCACCAGCTGGCAAGACCAAGCCTGCGGGCAGGACAAATGTCGGGGCCCAGCCCTGATGCAGCCAATTACTATGCTCTACCTATAGCTGTAATTGAGCCGATATTTGTTTCCCTTCAGAAATGGCCAATGCTGCAGGAGGCGGCGTCAAACCCCGAGATGAGGGCCATTCTCGAGGAGCCGACTTGGGGGGGGCGGTGAGGGAGACGCTTGACAACATGGTCGTCTTGCGAGCAAGCTGGCTTAGACTACGGGGCACCATTGTTCACAAGCCTTGTGACGCGTCATGTTTGGAGGAATGCTTAGACGTGTCGGTGCCCTGTTACGATGTGTGTGTGTGTGTGTGTTATTGCCTTCATAGTGGTGTTCGGAGGGGAACCTAAATTGGTACAGTAATTGCCTTGTAGCTCCCTGGGGTAGCGTTTCCAACCAGGCCTTTGTAGATCCTTGCATAGTTTGCATAATTGGACTCCTCGCATGCCTGGTCGTGGTTAGGACTCCTCAAAGAATGTCCAACGGGTACTTATATGTGCAGATTTGCTAGTGAAAGAATGTTCAGGGAGCAACGCCCGAAGCAAAATGCTTGAAGGTCGCATGGTTGTTCCAAGAGACCCGAATGTTCCAAGAGCAATCATAGAAGTCTACGTCGGCATTTGGTGATGTCACTGTGGTGCTTAGTGTCGCCTGCAGGAAATCACGAAGTATGTGGCTGCTGCCTGTGGTGTGGAGGACAACCCGCCCAACAGCGTCAACCTCAACTTCTACCCACCAGGAGGCAAGAAATGGCGCGAGCCTACGCTCTGAATGTTCTGCCTGACACAGGGCCTGTTTTCTGAGAACCAGCCTTAATTCCGAGGTACGGGGGGTTTGCCACTTAGCCAGCAGAGACCTCGCTAGGATCCCACCCCATCCTAATGTGCAGGGTCTGTTTTGGGGAGTCCCGTATTTCGGACGCTTCCAAAGCAACAAACACATCACCCCTGCGCGGGGCAGTGTCGTGGTTCAGCGGCAAATCCATAATTTATGACACATCCCGACAGAGGGTCTTTTGGGGGTCCATGTTCTTGACTCCACTCACAGCTCGTTTTGCAAGTGCCTGAGACAAAACATTTGGGCTTTCAGGCGGCGTCGGCTTTCACGCCGACGACGAGGATCTCTTCGACGGCCTGCGGCAGGCCATTGGAAACTGGGCGTGAAGAAAGCAAGGGCGGCGATCAAATCGGCTTCATGTTGCTTCGTTGGCAGAGAGTGGTCAACAGTGTGGATCCGCTCAAGAGCTGTGGATCCGTTCTGGAATCTGCTTTCTGGTAGGCCACTCGCATTATATCCCTCTCACTGGCCGAGAGCGAGACCTTGGGCAAGCGCTTCTTTGAGGCGCAACCGCATCGTGACTGGGAAGTCGATGGCCATTGGCTGGGGTCACTGGCGCTTCGCACCCGGTGTTCCGAATGGCTTTGACCTCCCCACCTCATGTGGTTGGACGGCCCTCAGACTTCAGTCCAGTTTGATGTTCAGCTTGCGTCAGGGGTGAAGTTGACTGTTTGGGCTTGTGCAAAGCGTTCTTCTTGTGGTGAAGCTTTGCAGTAGAAAACACAGAATGTATCCAGCATAACCACTGCAGGTGCCAATATGCTGCATTCCGTTTTGTGTTTTGGCAAACTCGCAGCACCTCACTACAGCAGTAAAGGCGATGTCCTCGCGGTCTCTGTAAAGCAAACAACTTGCTTGGACTAGACGCAGCAGACTGCGATTGCAGCCGTCTCAGCGCTTGGCTCAAGACGTGCTGGGCTGCTGGGCATAATGCGCCGCAAACTGCAGCGGCTGCTGCTGCTAGCGCTTGCTGTGGCAGTGCCGCTCGGATGTGCAAGCCTGCTTTGGGGCAAAGGTGTTGGGCCCCCTGAAACTATGCCAGGTGAATATACCATAGTACGCCACACTGCCATACCTTCTTTGGAAGAACTGTGCAGACTCAAACCAAGTGAACCTAGAGCTCAACTTCAACGACGCCTAATTGACAAGCAGGCTCCTTCAGGATAATCTGTTCGCAGACCATTTGGATAATTATTTGTGCACAGTTAGAGACCGCAAGGCATGCAGAGCACTCATCTAAGTTCCTTCTTTGGGCAAGTTGATCCGTTTTGCATCACTGAAGTTGGCTTCTGGCACAGACAAAACAAAGGTTGAGACCAGACAGCTGGACCTTCGATGAGCCGGAGACAAAGGGCTTCAGCCTGCTTGGCTTCAACGCGAAACGCTTGTTCCCTGCCGCTGGGCGCTGTCTAAGTTGCTGATTCCACGGGGATCTATGGGTCGTTTGATAAACCCGCCCAAAGCGCCTGTTGGTGCGAATTGTCTGGATTTCACGACTTTGGCAGCGGACAACATCACAGTATAAGAAGTGACAGAAAGCAGTACTGGCTTGCGGCTTGAGTTGCTATGAGCCACAGAGCCAAAGCATGGTGAGGAGTAGAGCCACCATTCCCACACATCAACTTCATTTGAATGTAAGCAATCTTGCAAACGTGCCAATGCGCCACCAGCCGTTTCTGAGCCGGGCCCGTCCTTCCAAGGTCACGAACCTGAGTCTCATCTCCTGGTTGCTCCTGCTCTTCTGCCCTGGCTGGCGAGGCCTCAAGACGGGTGTTTGCCTGGGGCCGGTCATCAACTCGCTGGTCTACTGCGTGGTGATTGTGTATGCCTTCAGCAAGCACGACCCCAAGAGCCTGCGGAACTTGGAAGGCGCAGAAAGTTTGATGCATGTGGCAAGCATTAAAAGATGCAACCAGCCGCTGAAAAACTTGTGGTGCTTGTGGTGAAACAGAGTGCAAGCCCTGGTAGGGGGCCAACCAGGACACCCCTTGAAGAATCTAAGTAATTTTGCTTAATCCAAAAAGTGCCTTGTAATTTCGCGGTCTCGATTGAAAGCCGTGCCTTGACCCGATTGCCTCGCGAGGCATCTCTGCCTTCTTCTCCGACTCCGACGCGGCCTCTCAGCCAAAGCCACGAACCAGGTTGGCCAAGTGTTCATTTAATAGATAGGATCAGGCCCGACCGCAAGCCCCTCTTGCCTTCCATCTGTTTCAGCTGTTAAAAGTATTGCTTGCTGTGAGAGATCTACTTATTACTTTGCGGTGCAACGGTGCTGCTTCTTGCGGAGCTCATGGCCATGGTTGGCGGATCTTTGGATGAGTGAATGTTGTGGTAGAGTCATTGCTTCTTGTTTGACCCGTTAGGATTTCTTGTGAGGTCCTGGCCGGCTGGCTGCACTACTGCGTCGTGGACCCCCTCATTGGGCTGGGGGAGGTGTTGGACAGCCGCAAGCAGAAGGCCAGGAGCAGCAATATGAACAGCCCTTCCAACCCTTGTCAACTCGGCCTGTCAAAGAAAGAGTTGAAATCCATGTTTTCGTAGATGCCACATGTGAAGTTGATGTACAGATCCTGGTAGCGTAATACAAAGGGGGTGACCATGTAGTTTAGTTGTTTGCCTCAGAGAGCTCCATGATGTTCTGTTCAATCATGTTTGTTGTTTGAGTGTAGACCAACCACCATAAGACGACAAGCTATACGAGGACTAGAATCCACATGAGACGTGCTCAGATTGACAGGGACATTTAGGCTGGCTGGAACGCTCGGGGATCTGCGTTCACATGACTCGTGGTTGGTTGCTGCTGCAGACTTGTCTTGCAACTATCTACAGGGAATTGAGGCACTGCTCTGTGTGCAGCGCACTGTTGGTTGTTTTGATCTCTTCCTCTTGGGACCCTTGGCGTCGCAAATTGCTTGGATTTTAATTATGTTCTTACAGTTCTTACTGACAGTCATTCCACCCTGTTTTCGGCTGACGCTGTTGAACCGAGCAAACCTTGGCCGCAGAATGCAGATGGCATGTTAGGTGCCGCACTTGCTGGTCGTGCCTTGCCTGCTGCTGACAATGTTAGTGGGGCCTGCCGGCTTCCTCTTGTACCTCTTCGTGAGGCGAATGCGAAAGTTCGAGGGGGCCAGGGTTTATGTGTGCCATGGGAGAGCACTTGTCCATCCGCTGAGGCATGTCCTAATTGATGTAGTTGTCAACCTGTCATTCTGTCAACAGGTGACTTAGAATCAGCATGCTGAAGGGAAGGACTCTATGTGTGTCGGGATTCCTTGAGCAGCTCGGCAAGTTGGCGCCACTGCTCGAAAATTGTTCCTGCGGCATGGCTTGCTTGCATTTGCAGAGTTTGGCTTGCCTTCATCAGAAGTTGTTTTGAGAGCTATTGTCAGGCTCTTGTGCTCTTGAATTATTGCCGTCAGCATAATATAAGGGGAGCACATGCATGGGGCTCCGCAGCAAGCTTTGCAGGAATCGGGATGGATGCCCTTTCCCTCAACAGCTGACTGTTTGGCATGAACGCTGGTGCGCATTCGCCTGCACACCATTTTCCGTGCAGGTGGACCGTGCTATTTGTGAGGGACGACGGCTACATGAGCTGATATATGCCAACTCGCTTGTTTTGAATACGGTAGCAAGACCTAGATTACCGGTTTGGTGGCTTGCCTTTTGAGCAATCCAAACCGCCGATCAGGGTCTGTGAGCATGCCTTCCGTCCTCATTCCATCCTCTTGATCACCCTTGTTTCACACGCACCGGGCCATTCCTTGAAAAGAGGTTGGCATATGTTGAATCAGCAACTGTCGGAAGGAGGACGCGGAAGTGAGCCTGCTTGCCAATGACTCAATTTCAGCCATGGAGCCTGCCAGCTTTCGGGCGCTTTCCGCTTCTGGCCAACGCTGCTCAGGGTGGACGCCTCTCACACGCATAGACCGCATCTAGTGAGGCCAGGGGAGCTAGTGCTCTCGTTTGGTCACTATATTCCGTTTGGTAAAGCCCTTTCAGTCCGTCAATGTACCCGCCCTCCCAGCCTGTGCGTCTCTGCATTTGGGGCAAGTTCAGATTGTTTTTTGAGCAGCCGCTCGCTTGGCTCCCAAGGCTTTGGGAGCATGCACCATTGTCTTGCATCCTTCTCTAGCCTGCGGGGGACAAAATTCTAGGAGCAATCGGCATTCCAATTGCAATTAGGACCTTTCGCCAAACCCTCAACCAGCCGAAGTCCAACTCGGTTCAACCGAAAGCGTCCAACCCAACGGCCACTCAATGTCTTGTGCAGGGCCGGCCTGCGGGAACAGAGACCAGATCTGCGTAGCTTTTCCCGGGTGAAACTTTGCCATGCCTTTGTCATCTAAAGGTGTAGCTGGAGGATGCACAAGTTGCCAAGGGGCTGCAATAGGCATTCCATGCTGCTGTTTCAAGTTTGAAGTTGAGCCATGTTCTCGTGAAGCTTGCAAGAGACTTGATGTAGCATTCGAACTTTCTGCTGGACGGGCCATGTGTAGACTTACTTTGCGTTTGGCACTGAGGGCGGATCAACTTGGGATAGTGGGATGCACAAGAGGCTGAGGGGCAGAAAGCAAACTTGGCTGGTTTACGAGATGCCGATATGGTTATCCAGTGCCGCAGAGGCAGTATTACAGAGCCTGCAAGTGGGATGCACGTTGTGCCTGGCACAGTCGGTTTATGCTGCCAGAGCATGGCGTGGCACATGAATTTTGGCTGAGAAAAAGGCAGCCACCACCCTCAAGAATTCAGCTAGCTGCTCAAGAGGCCTTTCAGTTTGCATCGCGAAGCCCCTTTCTGTGAACACGTTGAGGTATACAAGCCACCCCTCGCGAGTACTTCGGTGAAGATGTTGCTGAAATCCATGATTGTTGGCCATGTAGTTGGTACTGCTTCACAGAGCGAGATTCGAGGTTTGGTGCGTGTTGCTTCTCGGCGCCTAGATAGCGGCCACCCTTGTTTGCCGTGATAAGAGTCACGACCCTGGGCACAGACACTCCATGCCAATATGACCACACGATGTTACAAGTTAAAAGCTAATTTACTCAGCCTTAGGTTTTAGGACTCAGAAATCTAAGAGGATATTGGCTTTGTCTTTCTAAACAGCGCTTACTCACATGATTTGAGAGCCTAGAAGCAAACATTTTTGCAAGTGCTACTATCACTTCGTGCGCTGCATTCTTGCCGGCACCGCATGTTGCCAGGTGCGCCTCAAGAGGGGGGGCTCTGTGAAGGCGCGGAGGGCCGAAATTTGCTAAGGGAAACACTGCGTTCTCCCCCTCCCAGGAATACAGATAGAAATCTATGATACTCATGATTTGTGCATCATATTATGTATGCATACATTGTCTCGTGTGCCTCCACCCAATGGTATGGTCCTCCCCAACCCCCCGAAGCCGAGCGCGCCCCGCCCCCCAGCACCCCTGGACGAGCCAACCAACCAACCATCAAACCTACCTAAACTGGAATCCTCAACCAAACCTGAATTCTAGATCAATCCAAACTCAACCCTAAGCCAACCCTAAACCACCGCAACCCCACCACAGGACCACAGTGGGGGGGGGGTCGAGGGCATGCCAACGCTGAACCATAGCATATGTAAATTATATATATATATATACATATGCACACACCGTACATACATATGCGTTGAGTCTCGTCTATGTGAGTGGTTGTGTTTGTGGTTGTCCATGTTTTCGTTCAGAGTCCCTGTGAATCTTGCGAAGCTTTTCTATCACTTCTCCCAAGGCTCACAGTCGGAACTTTGGTGGGATGTCGGTTCCCTGTTTGGGATGTCGCTTTCAAACAGTTTGTCAAAGCCATTGTATACTTATTCCAGCTCAACTAAGTTGGTTGGGTGGTTTTTACAATCATCTGAAGAGGGCAACGCCATGCACAATTTGCTCGCAACCTGATCCACTCCAGTGGAAGCAGTGCCGGACTGGACAGTGAAACGTTTGCCAAGTCTTGCTGACCTGTTTGGAAAGGAACGTGCGGAATGAATGAGGATAAGGGCAATCATGTGCTATGCAGTAGAGTTGACCTGGAAACCGACTGAGCATGTGAAAAATGATCAGGACATGATCAAAGGTGAACCAACGCCAACTTGTTCGGGCTTGCCAATTGCCTTATTGATCAAGACTCGAAGCGCCTATCACCTATCATGCTGAGTGTACACTTCATCAGGGCAGGTAGACCTCGGAGAGACCCATAGCATCATAGCGCATTTACAATTTGAACTCTCAGAGCTACAACTCAGCTCGTTGAATAGATTCTTTCCAGAGCAAGCTTTATACTGTGCTTAAGGGATCGGAAGGTGTGCTCTGGTACATGCGACCAACTTGAGCGTTCTGTGAACGCGGACTTCAAGACCTTCCGCTCGAGGCGGTCGAGCTCCGCCACGGAGATCTCATGACCATGGAAGGCACCGGATCGGAGCACTGTGGCCTTGGGCTTCGGCCTTGAATGTCAGGATACGTGCAAGGGAGAGCCAACGAAACCGTGCCATTTTGGGGGTCCTCGATTTGTTTGGGACAATCCAAGATGCGTTCATGGACGCTGGCAAGTCCAAGCCTGTGCATTGACTGAACGTTGTAGACAGGGGGATCACGCCAATGGATTCGAGGCGCGGATTCACAGAACTCGAAGGAGGACATCTTTGCATTGTGCACAGCACATCATAGCACTTGTGATGACGTGTTGTGGAGTGGCACTTCAAACTTTGAGCAATTCCTTGAAAGAAGCACACAACCTCGCAGAATCAACGGACAGTCGAGAAGAAGAGCTATGTAGTATACAACGCCATTTGTTCTGGACTCGTAATATGAGTTTGATCCTTAGCCAAGGGCTCCCGATTCAGCACCGCCGAGAAGGCCAAACGGCTTGTGCGAAGCCTGCTCTGCAAACATGCTGAGATTGGCTCGGACAATTTTGTTGGCATTGCGTCCATGTTTGCAAGTTGGGCCTTAGGCAAACAAATTTGGATGGGACCATGGGCTTGTCATCAGCCCTTGAAGGATATTCAACACAACCGTTGTGAGGATCAAAGGCCTTTGACCATGGCGAATGTGTCCTCTCCAGAAGCTGTTTGGTGGTGTTTCCAGACGGATTAGTTTAAGTAGTGCAACAAGCCAAGCTAATTTCTCCTCAACCTTGCCAGGCTTCTTTCAGAAGCACTATGTGCCTTGGAATGCACTGTTGGAGGACCGGCCATAGAAGAGAAATGAATTTGACTTCCCACAAAGATGGCCTCAACCAGTCACCAGCATGTGCCAGATGTTGATTGGGTCAGCCTGTTCACATCAGCATGCAGTTTAGCAACCTGTTAGAATTGACTGGCGGTGTCGCAGCATTGGACTAATCCTAATTGCAAGAGGTTGGCAGGAAATGACTCGTAAACAAGCCATTAAAAGCATCGCCGTCAGAGGTGTATCTTGCAACTCAGATCGATTGACTGCGGCTGATTTTTCTGTTTTAGCAAAGCGTTTGCAACTGCTCCGCCAATGGCGTCCATGAGTGCTGCCAACACGTATCGGACTCCTTTATGATTTGTTTTTCACAGAACATCGTTCATTCTGAGGAGTATCTTGGGAGATACGGGGGATCTTTGGTTCGTTCTTCGCACAACAAAGATGCGGGATCAGGTGCATTCAGCCTGGCCCGGAGATCGCTTCCAGCTGGAGGTGCAAGTCACTTACACCGATCTGGCAAAGGATGCGGCTGATTCTATGTGGCTATGAATCTTCATAAGGAACCAACTCAAGAGTGATTGGTGGATATGAATCTCTAGTAAAATTCGCACCAATGTCTACATCACGGCTGTACAATTGTTTGGGAACTGCAAGCAGTGAAAGCAACAGGTGGTTCCTCCTTGAGCCTTTGGTGAAACTGCAGGTTTGACGCTACCAGGTGTGCGGGAACAGGACTTGGTGTTTGTCATGCTAGTGGGACTTGTTCAGTTGATGTAGATGATCAGTTTCGGCTTTGGCCCTCCCGCTTCCCTTGGGGCCCAGGCGATAGACCATGTTTGGCAGACTACGACCTTTTTGGCAAAGGGTTTTGTGCACTTCGGTGTTGCTCGGAGCGCGGGCAGATGGTCTTTGGTGCTCCAATTGCTCCAGGTTTGCATGTCCAGCCAGGCACCTGGCCGCAGCGCCTTTGGTGAGAGGATAAACCTTACTTGGCGCTGGGTGGTCCAGCATTGCGCAGCTTGCCCTATCACCGGACAGAAATTGATGGATAAAAGTGCGAAAATACAGACGTATAAGTATACATTGGGCTTTATAGGTACATGATGATTTGTTGAATTACTTTGAAATGTTCATTAATTAATAAATATGTATTTGTGTGATATACGTTTAGTACAATATGGATTTATATATGATAATTTACTGGTATTATTGATTTTATGATTATATTGATATATTTTTATGTAAATTCGGTTGAAAATTAATTAAATATGTTATAATTTAAAGAATTTTATATTATTTATTATAATTTTATATAGGTTTATAATATTAAAAAATATGAAATATTAAATTCGAGAAATAATATTGTTAGTAATATTTATATAATTAGTATAATAGTTTAAAAATATATATAATGTAAATAATATATTTATTATTTTATATTATAATATGGTTTATAAATATTATTATATTGCTGATTAAAATTTAAATATATATTTATATATAATTTACATTATATATATATTATAATAAAAATAATATTTTATAATATAAAATAATATTATTATATAATTTTATATATTTGTTTTATTTTAAAAAAACATTATATATATATAATAAATTATATTAAATATTTTATATGTTATTTTTAATAAAACAAAATAATAATATGTTTTATTTTTATATTTATATATTATATTTTTATATAATATATTAAAAATTCAAGTATTATATATTTAATATGTTTATATATAAATATTCTTATCCATATAAAAATATAAATAGTTAAATATTCCATTAAATTCCAAATAATTTAAACATATATATTTAAAATTTATAAATATATATATATTTCATTTATTCTATTTAAATAATTGAAAATTAAAAATCAAACAATCGATTATTAATTTAAATATATTACCCCACAAAATATATATATATATCTTCATTCTATATAAATTATAATCATCCAATATATATCAACATATTATATTAATATCATAACATATCTATATATAAATCATTATATTAAAAATAAATATTAGAATACTTAATCAGTATTATATTCTCACAATTTGACAATCTAATGTCATAAATCTATATTCTTCTAACATAGGGCGATTCAGTTCTACGGGCAAAACCCGAACTTCGAATCCAGATACGGACTTGGCGTCTACGGGCCTTGCCCGGAGTCTGTGCCGCCGTGGCTGGCTGACTATGGCATACTCACAGGTCTGAATCATGCATCCCACGGAAAGCAAAAAGCAGCACTAACATGGAACCTGACTGGGTCCTGGAAGGCTTCCTTAAAAATGGATTCCTCTGGTGGGTTTCATGAAAGTGGACAGGAGGGTAGTGGATCAGGCTAGCAAATTCGTCAAACAAGCTTTGTCTATGTAGGCAATGATCCACTACAAGCTACAGCAACATGCCCTATTGTGCTTTCATGAATGGCAAGGCCACACACAAGGAGATCCTGTATGCAGTCAGAGCTTGATTGAATTTCCTCAGTGACGTAAGTGCCTCCAGCTTTTCAACTACCTTGCAGCCAGGCGGTACAATCTGCCAGTTGCCTAGAATTCCGAGCTGCGCACGAATGAATGGAACCCGGGACTCGATCCCACGGGTAGACGACCACAGATAGTCCAGACATACAAACAAACACACACCCAGAACTGCAAGTGGATTCACTAACATCATGTTGGAACAAGAGGCCAACAATGAGCTTGCACTTAGGCTGTGCCTCAGCTGACACCCACAAACTCCTTCGTTCCATGCACCCTGAGTTCCATTCACCAGCTCCGGCCGTCGGAAGATCTCGGAGCTTCGGCTGCGGGCACGGTTGCGCCCCAGCCAAAAGATTCCCCCGAGAACGGCGCAAAGGGATCCGGGAAAAGCTCAGCCATGCCTCTACCGCTTTGCAAATGGAGTGCCTCATTCGGTGGGTCCATGATGAAACATTGGCCAAACACATCGCCAGGACGCGAAAAGACCAAGTCATGCTCAGTGCTGAGTGTCCACAGGGATCTCACGAAGACTCAGCGGAATTTGTGACGGTCATTTGTGGTGTTTGCAACCCTTCGCATTTCCATCTCCAGCCTTTCGGGATGCTTTCGCCATGGACCTCAAATTGATATGTTGCATTCACACACACACACACACACAGACACACAAAGGGCAGTATTTGCAGTATGGGCACGCCCCGGAACCCTTTGCCGCATGCGCCAAATATATGCGGAGGTCTCCCCGCATCGCCATGCAATACAACATACTCGTTGGCCAGGGCTGGCACACAGCTAGGAAGGACGATATTTTTTGCACAAGACAAGTTGGTCGGTTGCATGTGACACTGCCATTTGCAAGTTTCGAGAGCGGATGTGTCCGGTAGTGAGAACTTTGGAGGACCGTTCCGATCAAAGGGTTCCCGTAAAATGGATCATTTCCCTTCCACTGGCAAAGTTGCAAGTGCAGTCTGATGAATCTGGACGAGCTTGTCATCTTATCAATTCACAGTTCATAGACACTTGTGCTCACGAGAAGCCACGGATCCAAGGCAAGTGTTGAGCTGCTGACAAGCTTTGCAGACCTAACAATAGGAAACATCTGCAGCATGTAGAGCCAAACATCCAGAAAAATGGTGTCTCTTTCCGTCATTGCCCTTAGACCAACTTTCTATCTCGGCTTCGCTCGCTCCCCTGTAAGTAAGCAGAACAAGTTCAATGCAATGAAACACACAAAACAACAACAGCGCTACAATTAAACTTGTAGCTTGGCTATTTGACTCTGTCACATCTTGCCCTGTGTTTGGCTCGGTGATCTTGGCACAAATGAATGCGTCATAATTAAATTAGGCGACCCCCCCAAAAATTGTGGATTTCCTCTTTGTTTCCCTTTCAACACCAACGACAAAGGGCTTCACCATGTTGAGACACACGAACTCAGGTCTTTCCTATGCACAGTGTGCCAACTGGCCACCTGACGAGGGCTACTAGGCCACTGGTGAAAAGCCAGCTGCTCAGTACTGAAGCAAAAGAGCCGTGGCAGTGACTGAGACAAAACAACAGTCTAATCCCCAGGCTACGTCATGCTCAAGCTAGCACTGAAACAAACTTCGGGCTCGGCAGTGTCAAACAAAGGGACCCTAATTCGATCGGGACCGCGTTTGCAGTGGGTAAGTACTGGGACACATGGATGTGCGCAAGGAAGTCATGACCCGCGGTTGATTCAGTCATGAAGAAGTCAAGCCCAAACTGATGGGTCCTTATGCAAGACACTCCAGGTAACTACACAAGCGATGACGACTTAATTGAGCCAGCCAAAGTGCAGCCGCGAAGTTCGTAGCCGTCAGGTGCTCCAAGGCACCAACAGCGCGGGCGCGCTGAGGATCAGACCAACGTGGCTGGCGAAAAAGTTGTCCAACATGGGTATTGTCCGGTATTGTGAGAGCATGACTCCAATGTCTTGCAAGTGCCAGACCCCGAGCTGTAGCTTTGTTAGCCTTGCTTTTCGGATCGCAAAGCTGATTCATTGTGAGAAAAAATGGAGCGACAGCCAGAGCCACTGAATGTGTCGCGACTATCAAGGTTTCACCTCCTTCACTGCTCCCGCAAGAAGCTAAATAAAGAAGGAGTGAAGAGCATTCCATAGCTCACTATTCTCATTGGGCTGGGGCGGGGAGCACAGGACGGGGGAGGGAGGGGGAGGGACCTAAATAAGCCCTTAATAAGCCTGATTAAGGGCTTATTTGGACTCCCTCCCCCCGTCCTCCCCCGCACCCCCCATGATACTCCATAGTTCAAGAGTGTGAGCCAACATCCAAATAAGCCCAAAAGAGCCTTCAACAAGGCAACTTTTAGTGGATTCCTTTATTTGGGGATGCCCTGCAACAAACTATGCGCTCAAGTTCCTTCATAAAGCACAAAGGAACAGCCGAGGGATGCTCTCTCTGGCGACTTGCAACGTGCATTTCATTCACACAGCAGCCGAGTTTCTGCCACAAAGAGCTTGATTGAAATTCTCCGATGCACTGTCTGACGGTCTCTCTGCCTATGAGGTGTCAAAATCTCAAGGGTTGTTGCATTTATCACCAAGGTCAACAATCCAACATCAAACGCTCCGTGGCAGGAACCTGCATCCAAAAGCGACATCATTTCACCCGCAGTCCTTTGCAAGCTCGAAGAGTAATCAGAGTGTGTTGGGGAGGAAAGCCCGTGCGAGCGGGATCTAGAAGAGCCATCTGCACTAGCAACGTGCAAAGTGTCAATGTAGATTAGTCGTCATTCCAAAACTGATAACGATCGGGCGGGGTTCTTACTTCAACCGAAGAGAAGGTGATGATTGACTTTGAGGTGAGGCGGGCTGTGCTGATATTGAAGCTCAGGAAGGCTCGGGCTTTCAGGCTCGTGCTGGTGATAATGCTGGTGAGCGTGCAGGCGCTGGTGGTCTGATCCAAACACTTGTGCAGGGATGCTGGCTACAATCTTGCAAGCTTTGAGTGACTGAGCACCAAATAGAATGGCCGGAGTTCTGGCATGGGTGTTGGCTACTGCACTGAGGCGATGTCCTGGAGCTAGCTACAGGTGCTTGGCGCCGGTTGACCGGATCCGATTTGGCTGGTAAACGTCTGCATAGGATGAACAAAGAACAAACCTGAGCCCTTTCGCTCACCATCTGGTATCATTTGACGAGACAAGGAACAGAAACCACTAGGCCACGTTCAGGCTGGTGGGTGTTGCTGCCGCCGAACTGCTGAAAGAACAGTGCAGTCCAGGGCGGACGCAGCAGGTTGCGGAACTCATCCTCAGACCTCTGCTGTCGACAGCAACTGCCTTGCCGTCAGGCATTGAAACGCCATGAATCAAATGCCATGAAACGCCCTCAGCAAATTTGTGCGCGTGCTTCACTTGCTTCTATTCACAAACTGTGGCAAATTCCACAGAAGCTTGTGTGGCAAGTTTGCGGCATGGCTCGAGAAGTCTCTTGACAATCACGGGCTTTTAGCTGAGGCTCTGGCTACTTGCAAACCTTGCCTGGGTTATGCCACCTTGCACGCACGGCCGCTTGCTAGAGGCCGGATCACCCCGTCAGGCGTCCGTGGCTTCGATTCTCGGATGTGGCATCGGTGGCGTTGTACGGAAGGCAGCCTTGGGCAATGCAACATGGCACTCAGTTGGGTGTGGCTCAAAATTTAAGAGGTAGGGTTACGCAGGTTTTGCTTTTTGTTCAGTTTTTGGAGCCACAGCCAGTTGTCTGCCGCCTGTGCCACCACACCACCTATACCTTCCGGCCGACGTGTCCAAGGCAATTGCCTTTGGTGCAGCCGGATGTGGAGTTCTCCACAAGGCCTCAGTCGACATTCCAACAGTTCAATGCTTTCGCTAGCTCATGAATCAGTGCCACTTTCTGGCAAACATCTTGGTTTCAGATCCTGTCCGACAAGGGCTCCTAGCAGGTAGCGACAAAATGCAACTCCGATGGGGCCAAGCTCGGCACAATCCTCGATCGTCCAGATCTCCTCATCCAGCTGCATCTGCACCATTCACATTGGGATGTTCGGTGACATCCGAGACACCTTCGAATATTAATACATTCCAAGAGCCCAGAAAATCGTCGCCAAAGTCAGAGGGCATTCTACACAAGGAGCATGCTGCCCGGGCTTGCCCAAAACGCCTTGAATTTGGAGAAAGGGCGTCTGTAGAGTCACTACTGAACCTGGCATGCAAACAACGGATGACAAAATATGTCTTGCACCAAACACAAGTTCCGAAGTGCTGAATCACGCCCTACAAGCACCTAGCCATCAGCCGTGCACCAAAAACAAATTTGCACACTGAGCAGCCTCGGCTCAGGCTGCGAACATCAGAAGCCCAAGGCTCCATTGGAGAAAGTGAGGCGCTCTCCAGCAAATGATACCAGTACCTTGTGGGATCCTCTGTCTAGACTGATGCCCGGGCTGAAAAGTGCAACGACTGGCTTACCGCCTGTTTACCATCCGCCCTCCACGGACAAAGCATGAATTCTCTGCCACATGAGACCCTCTCTTCCGACCGCTGTACAACACTGCCCCTCAGAACATGCAACATCCGCCATATGCGACAAGTAAAGACGGAAGATGTACAAGTTGCATGCGGCTTCGTCTGCCGTTTGCCCCTTTCAGCAGATTCGGCACCCGAAACGGCACCTTCTTCGACTCCGGAAAAGCGGCAACGTCCTGGTGGCAAATCGTGAGACGCTTCCTTTTGTGTTCAAACGCAAAGTCTCGTCGACTGACTTGCGTCAGCCAGTTTAGCAAAGCTTGCACAAACACAACACACTGTGAATTGACTCCGGGCAAAAAATGGAAAGGACAGGAGAGCAATGAAGAATCGTCCTAGCTGTTGTGACACCTGGGGACAAAGCATAACCTGGATACAGACTTTGTTCATTGGACCACACTAGCAGCAACAAGTGAGTTGTTGTTCCAACTTTGGCAACATGGCACCAACCATGATATGCAAGATCTGCGCTCCAGCAGAAAGTGCTGGTGGAAAACGCGTGTTAGCGGAGAACGCTGATCCGGCTTGGCTGTTGTAGATACCTATGTCCACGTCACAACGGTTCAAGTTTCTGATCTTCTTCCATGTTCAAAAAAGCAGCTCCGGATAGATTGACCGTTGCAGATCTGGTCAAAGCGCAAAGCAAAGCCAATAATTATGCCGGATGGGCATTGCGAAATGAGCTGGTTGTGGGCACTGACGACATGTTTGAATATAATTCACACCCCAAAATCATCTGAACAGGTCGTGGGAGTTGGTCGAAATTGTCAGGGTCAACATCAACCAGGAAAAATGCCACCTTCGGCAAAACTGCTTCTCCAAAGCAGGCTTGTAAAGTGTTAGTTGACAGCCACAGTAGGTTTCGCAAACACGCTAGATCGAAGGGCCGCTCTGGATCTTGCTGGGACAGGCAACGCAGCCCCATTACTTGGCGCATTCAATGATGACGGCTTCACAGGGAATCAAGTCGTGTCTGCTTATTCTGCTTCTTTTCTCCTTTGCTTCTTACTCCGCAGTTAACCGTCCTTTTGCTCATTGAGTGACCGCTGTGTACGAGTACCAGCAAGCAGCAAGGTTATCTGGGTTTATACAAATCAGACCTGGGAAATGGTCAAGGACAAAGTTCTTGCTCCTTTGAACCTATAAAGGAGCCAAATTCTTGACCGCGCCACGGAAAAGACACGGAACACTAGCCTGATGCATCACCAAGCCTTTTGCCCAACCGCTCTTCTTCATCGCTGACCGGAGTGTGTGAAACCACCCCAGATTTGCTACCAAACGGAGCCTGCCTGTGGAATGACCGGAGACACCTCCGTGGCCTGGGCCCAGAAAATCGCACCACTTCTGCAAATGTGAATCGAACCAAGACATGGCCGTTTTCTCCTCTAGGTTTTCCCATAGGCAAAACCGGACTGAATGGTGTCAAGTTTTTGGTGGATTTTGTTTGGGTGCCCTTCTTGCCTCCTGCGGTCAATGTGGTGATGTCCCTGTTTCCTCACGTTTAATTAAGGGGTCATCATTTTGAGAAAGACCACACTGAATGGGTGGGGCCAAGGGCGATCCGAATTTGGAAAGGGGTCATCCAACATGCTCCTGGGAAATCAACACGGAAACAAGACAAGTATTCTGTCTATTCCTGATGGCAGGCAGGACCGGCAAATGCCTTCCAAACAAGCGCCTGCCTTCTTGGTCAGCTTGTCCTGAAACCTCAGCACTAGAGGTGAGGAGAGCACTGGAGAATCGATTGAATTGCTTGACTGGCCAAAAGAATGTGCACAAAGGCCCAGTCTGATACCAAGTCTGATACCAGTACAGCCTGTGGGCGGAAGTTTCTAAATTTATCTTGCTTGCGTATGCTCTTCTTTTTGTTTGCTTCTTTCTTTCCTTCATCTGTTCATTGTTTTGTTTGGTCCATCTGTCTTTACTTCTTTACGTGTTCTTTATTTCTTGTCTTTGCTTCCTCTCTTTCTTTCTTTATTTCTTTCTTTATTTATCTATTTATTTATTGCTTTGACTCTTTAGTTCTTTCTCTTTTCTTGTTTCTGTTGTCTTTCTTTATTTCCTGTCTTTAGTTTCTGTATTTTGTTCTTTCTTTCAATCTTTCTTGTCTTGTCTTGTCTTGCCTTGCCTTGTCTTGTCTTGTTTTGTCTTTCTGTTATTTATGTTCTTTCATTTACTTTATTTTCTTCTTTATTTCTTTCTTTCTCTTTTTCTTGTCCGTACTACGGATGTTCCTTCTAAACTTCCTTTGATCAGTATAGTATACATCTTTCAACTTATTTAACAAAACAACACGCTTTGTGGACAGCCCTCAGTTCACACACACACATACATCTAGCTGCTTCAAGCTGATTAAAATATGCCGTCACTTCCATCACCCTGCAAGAATGCTCCCTTCTACCCGCTTGCCATGGCGCAGGTTGTAGCGGACGATCACAAAGAGCGGCAATGCCGTCAACAGGGCCTGCAATGTCACCGAAATTCCCACGCGAGCTTGCATGTGAAGCATCCCAGTCGGACTGGGCCTTGATCCACACGTCGAGCGAGAGCTGCTTGGTGCTGAATGCTGAGTATAATTTCAGCACCCAAACTACTCCCAAACTCACGCGCAGTATAATAAGTTTTGCCTTGGATACCACAAGCCAACTCCTTAGATCTGTGGCCAGTAAGGGGCTTCGCAACCCTCGTGAGGGTGGTGATGCGAATCCCTCCCTGCCTGCGGCTGCATCGCGACTCGCCAATCTACTACACCCAGCTTCCCCGCCTCCACTTGACCCGTCTGAGAAGTAAAAGTGCGGAGGATTGGCGAGACATAATTGAAACGCATACCACGCAGCGCTCATGATAGGCAGCCTCGCGATTGCCCAAGTTCCGACATGTTTCGTTCAATAAATCAAGGTGGTAAGAATCAACTTTTAGGTTGGGGTCCACGAAGTTTAGGGTCGGTCTCGCGTATTGGTTTAGGGATCGCAGAGTTTGTCCTCCTGCACCATGATGGCACGCTTCCAGGGTGCTTCAGGGCTCTCAGAGTTCGGCAGGGCGTTTCTTTTGCTTTTCTTAGGGTCACGGATTTGAAATGGCGTTCCTGGGTCACTGTGCTGCTTTGTGCGCCGAACCTTCAATTCATCGTCCAAGCATCAACCAAAGAACATGCCACCATCACGGCAAATGAGAAAGCACATCAGCTTGTGGCACGCACACACACACGCACACACACACACACACACACACACACACACACACACACACACACACACACACACCGCACGTGAAAGCTTCGTGCATTTTCCTTGCAGGGAGGATGTCTGATTGCTTTGATGACCTATTTGCTCAGAAGTTCCCACCCTTCTACGCTCACTGCACGATACATCCAGCGTGCGCTCCCACCACTGCACCCGCCACCAAACCTACTGCATACTTCCATCCAAGCTGCGCCTGCTGTTGCTCACCTTTGCAAGCTGTTTTTCAGGTCCTTTTGCTTGTCTTCGAGTGAGTGAAGCTTGGCCTCGAGCCTAACCCGCTCTTGCAGTAGGTTGGCTCGCTCAGATTCATGGGCTTGCTGCAAACGATGCTGATTCTCTTCGAATGGGCGCCTCTCATTCTTCATCTCTTCACGAAGTTCACGTGTTAGCACTTCGAACTCCGCATCCATCTGTTACTTGATGCGTGCCCAGTTCATCATGTCGCAGTCAATCCCCTTGTGCTTGTTTTGTTCAGAAAAAATGAGTCCACTTGCTGAAGATGTCGTTCCTTGTCCTGTGCGGAGGCCAGCGCAACCAGCTGCTGTCCACACCAAGAACCCGACCTTGCACCTTCAATGCCATTTGTCGGCCTAAGTTTGTTTCTGGCAGGGACTCAAACTCCTCCTGGAGCGGTGCGGTGCTCTTCGTCGTGTGGGTCACCACGAAAAGGCCATACTTCTCTAAAGCCTCGCTGCCGAAAGTTCCCGCTCCCAATTTGGTGGCTTATGCGAGGGAGTCAGGCGATGGAGTCCATCCTGCTTCCAAACAAGGACCCTCGTGCGCCTAACAACCACTCTGCATACACCTGAAACTTTGTCAGACTCCACGCGTGCGCCAGCAACCAAAGCCAAAACAATTCATCATTTATGTCGTACTATAATATATCATATACTTTAAACTCTACCTGATCTATGGATGGATGGATGGATGGATGGATGGATGGATGGATGGATGGATGGATGGATGGATGGATGGATGGATGGATGGGAACATCGAATGTAAAGTAATATCAAGGTGGAGAGAGCAAGATATGAAACACGTTTGCCCCAGCTTGCCTTCGTTCTCTGGAGTAAAGTGCCCGCTCCACGTGACGATGACAATGGCCGCCAAGCCCTCTCGTGCAACATGGGCAAACTTCTCCAAGGCAGAAGCAACTTCTTCCTGCGTCATGTCAATAACGCGGTACTTCTTGACGCCTTGCTCAAAGTCATGGTGCTAAAC
>CAUJNA010002313.1:130000-165000 GCA_963377175.1 Effrenium voratum | reverse complement strand
TCCTTCCGTAGCCCCGAAAAGAGACCCTGCCAGCGAGGTATAATGGTGGAGTGATTAGGGTTTCAATAAGACCCAGACCTCCGGACAAGGCTTCGGACAAGGAAGAACAAAACATCTGAATTTCTAGGAACTCATCCAATTTTGTGGCTCTTGAAAGGGAAACCAAAACGAAAATGGGACCAGCCACCACCCAGCGCCCCTGGCAAGTTGCTTGCTGCAAGACCCGCATTTTATGGAAACAGCAGCAGTATCCTCGCTGCTCAACACCGTGCGACAGGCGACGCGTGTTGCCCAGCGGCAGTGATGCTATGAATCGGCCATTGGTTGCCAGTTGCGACTCTTACATACCAAAAAATATCTGCAATAGATTAGCTCTTCTGGCAATGACTAAACATGGATCACAACGTCGAACACCAAAAGGAGAGAAGGTCCTATTCGTCTGGGTTGCAGCACTTGAGCTGGAAAAAAAAAACCGTATTAAAACTCTTATCCCAGGATGTTTTCATTGCAAATCCAAGCGGCGGTCTTCATAAGAGTGAGGTCCCCCAAAAACATGCCCCTTAAGCGTATGAGGTCTCAGGTGTGTACACCGCTGCAAATTGTTGCTGGCTGCTGCTGCTGGCTGCTGCTGCTGCTGCTGCTGCTGCTGCTGCTGCTGCTGCTGCTGCTGCTGCTGCTGCTGCTGCTGCTGCTGGCTGCTGCTGCTGCTGCTGCTGCTGCTGCTGCTGCTGCTGCTGCTGGCTGCTGCTGCTGCTGGCTGCTGCTGCTGCTGCTGCTGCTGCTGCTGCTGCTGCTGCTGCTGCTGCTGCTGGCTGCTGCAACTCATTGCTGGGATCTGCAGAAACAAAGAAAATGCAAACTACAGAAATGGGCCACTCCTGATCCAAGGCATCTACGACTTGCGCGCGACTTGCGCGCGACTTGCGCGCGACTTGCGCGAAAATTTAGCAATCTTCCGGATTCTTTCGACCATGCGGATGATGATGATGATGATGATGATGATGATGATGATGATGATGATGATGATGATGATGATGATGAATCATCACTGCGTCACTTGCGCTTCACTTGCGCTTTACTTGCGCGGCCCCATGTTTGACTTGCGCGGCCGCTCCTGCAACACAGTCCTGCCATTCAAATTACAAGCGGCGGTGCAGCTAATTTGATAGGTCCAAAAGACCTGGGATCATGCCTTACATTGACACATACAACGTTTTTTTTTTTTTTTTTTTTCGACTCACTTGAACAAAGCGATCCATCCGAATCCACAGCCTCCAGTACTTGTCCAAGACCTCGGGACGGCGCGGCAAGTCTACAATGTGCCAGGGCCATGATTGGTTCATACGCCCTTGGATTGGTCATGAGTCATGGTGAAGTGGAGTGTCATTCTCCAAAGGCGCCGAACCATCATAATTCCCCTTGATCGACACCAAATGTTTCAGCCGCCAAAAGGATACATTCTTGTCTGGTGAGGCTCCCAAGCGCAGCTGACAGGATCTGGCATGGGTCAAACAAATGTAACATGGCTAGCAACACACACCCACGATGATGCAGTATGCCCGATTATGAACCTGACCAGTGTATTTCTCCCGCTGATTCCTTTGGAGGTAGTGGTTTGAGGAAATGAACAACTCGTGAGGTGCAGGATGCTCGAAACTTCAGATTCACGCGCCTAGCCGGGTTGCATCCGCAGTATCCCCCGGCTCAGACTACTTGAAAAACTTGTCAAATCCAAAAAGAAACACCAGCGCTGGATCAATGAAAGCGACGCCTGAGCCCTGCACATCTTTTCCCTGTGCCTGGCCGAAAGTGTCCACATGCCACTCAGAAAAATGTCAATAGGAATGCATGATTGCCATTGAGACCCTCCCCAAAGCAACTGCTCTTTGGGTGTCAACTTCTCTTTCGCGGTGAGGCTCTCGGCGGCCGTCCTTTGTCATTTTGAGTTTTGCGTGGGATGCTGGGTCAGTGTGGGTGTGTGGCGCAGAGACAAAAACAGAAAAGGCAAAGACCACAGAACACCACTGGGCAATACCAACACACCATCGGAACTCTAACCAACAGAGCACCTAAATACTCATATACGGTCCACTATCAAAACGCTACTGGGACACCACCAAAAACACTACCGCGAGACCAGAACACCCACTGAGCCACCGCGACACCACCAAACCACAACAAGGACACCACCTAAACTCCACCAGCCAAGTTACTCCTGGACACAACCAAAACGCCACAGGGACACCGCAAAAACTCCTGAACAAAACTAAACCGACCAATCCCACCGGAAGACCCAAACCTGCAACGACCACCGGGATACAACGGACCGAGCACCACCGGGCAAAACGCAACCAGAACGCCACCGCGGTGCGACTAAAACTCCACGAGACCACCAGCATGCCACCGGGACTGGGACACCACTCCCGATCTTCATCAAGCTGACGACACAGTGACAATGTCCAGGCCGAGCCTTAGACCCCATAGCTGGACGAGTGTATGTCATACGTGTGAGACGTATAAACAGTCTCGGCGCCTCAAGCGGCGCCACATCAGCAGGTCCCTCCACGTCGCTCGCCAACGCCGACTACAGCGCCTGATAGTCCTTGGGCTTCTGGAGGGCAGCCATGCCGAACAACCCGCTTTCCAAGTAGAAAAGCACCTGGTGAATGGGGGCTGTTCATCAGAATGAAGCAGCCAGCTGCAATCTGACATCATACATATCTATATAGGTCCACCCAGTGTCACTTTTATTCCAGTCTCCCCGACTTGATCTTCTGTCCAAAGTGCTCGTGGTGATCTTCCTGTCCTCTTGGCACAAAACACTCCAACTGCAAACGACTCCCCTGCTTAACGCACACGAGTGAATGCTGAATCGGTCTAGGTGTGCAACTGTTTAGTCTTCGGAAAAACATTCTCCTTAACCAAGCACTGGTGATGCTGGGGTGTCGACCTATGTAGTTTACAGCACTAGTGATGCTGGGGTGTCGACCACTTTAGCCAGAGCGAGCACTTTAGCCAGAGCGACATCTACTTTTAGTGAGCAAACAATTGTTATTTTTCGCCACATCACTGGTGATGAGGCTCGATAACGATTTGTGCCTAGTTATGTAAAAATGTTTAATACCGTCGAATGCCTTCCAAAGGTCGAGTTTGGAAACCGTGCCATCTGTTTGAGTAAGCGGAACAGCAACCATCCTTCTAGTAAGTGGAGAAGCATTTCCTTTGCTAAACCACTGGTGATGCTGGAGCAAACTTCAAACCGTTTAGCAAGCGGAAAAGCGCTTCCTTGACATACACACACAGGCGTCGACAGGCGTCGACCACTTTGGTCAACAAAAAAAGCCAAACGAGGCACGAGTCAAGCCGGGCCCAAAAATGCAAGTTCGCTGTCTCAAGTTTGGACATTGAAATCGCGACATTCGCTTTTACCGGGGGGGCATGCGTCCGGTTGCAGGGCAGAGGGCACTGGGCCGGGCTCACCAGATACAAACATTTATGTGATGATAATACTCCATGTGAGCTCCATAGATTGTTGGCCGTCTGCTTGCCGCCAAGACGCAGAAAACAGCTTCAGTGAGAAATTGCGCACCAGTTCCCTCAGCACCCGGAGCAAACTGAATCTGCACGAATCCACTCCACTGGGCACGAATTGGGCCAGAGAGGCAAATGGCTACAGCCAGAAATTGTAAGGAGCTCACCCACAAGTAGAAACTAGAGCCGGTTTGAGAAGAATGCCGTGATCCGTCACAGCGGCAAAGTGTGCTGAGCACTATCCGTTGTCCACTTGAAGCCATCCTAAAGCTGTTTTGACTGGATCCAAGATGCATATGGAGCAGTCTTTAGAAGCTCATCTCAAACATCCAGGCATCGAGTTTGCCGATGAGCCTCATCAAATCTGAAATGGGAACTCCATGCTAGGGCTCTATGTGGTGACTGTATACCTTGCTTTCCTAATTACTGGCACGGGCTGCGATTCAGTCAGTGTTCCAGTTCCCTTCTGTCCACCAGGACCGCGGCTCAACCTCCGGCCCAGTGAGCACGCCATCTCTGTTCGGGTCCAAAGCCTCAACAACAAGCCATGTGAATCGCAGTCCAAACACATCTACTTCAGACATGTTCAGGCGCCACCCTGCCAAAATATCCTGCGAAGCACAACTAAAAACTTGGAAAAGGCAACTACAGTAGCTTGAGCTTTGCCCACCTTGTTCGAACATGATTGCTGGACATGCGGGTGGGCATAGCATTACAAACATACAATCCTGTGGGTTTGTGTCACGGTCAAAACGCCTTGTGAGGCTATGGTCATGTTTTCGTGTTTAAGGAACGCTTACAATGGTCTAACATCCACAAGGAGTCCATGGCCATCCCAACCAAGTGGGACTTTTGACCATGGCAACCCAAGCTCGCGAGCGTGCGGCTTTCCCCTGCCTTCAGCTTGTCCGGCAGCACGAACTTGGCTTGCTGCGGCACGGCGGAAGCGAGCCTCGCTCGCTCTCACGCAGGGGACGCAGAGTTCCGTCCCCAAACTATGCCTTTGTTGGTTTCTCCATCCCTTCAGAATACCTTGATGGAAAGAACGGGGTGTTGCAGTGCGAGTATTGCGGAATTCCGGCAGCGCGAATGGACTTCTGGAGAGAAAATAGAGGTACACAATGCCTCAACCATTTCTGGACATGAGACATGTCATGCGAAAACGCACATGTCATGGTCCAGCCGTCCCATGGCATATGTTTCATGTCTTAAACTCAAGCTTCAGACAGGTTCACAGAGAAGAACAGCAGCAGGCCCTGGGCGAGGCGTCATGAAATTGATGGGCATGGATCAACCCTTTCAAAGGGAGTATTTATTGGCCAAGGATCCCAAAAAGGGATCGGCCTCTTGATGCAAGTGCTTAGGCCCTGCTTCACATGTGTGGGCTATTCTGTGCTTCCCAGTCAAACGTAAACTGCATCCGAACTCCACTTGGCTAAGGTGTGGCGAGGTGGAGGATGGCTGCGGTAAGGCAGGTGCCGTCATCAAGTTATGAAGTCCAGGCCGGGCAACTTCGACCTCGCAACACGCCGCTATGATTGTGAACTGCACAATGCTGTGCCTGCAAGCTATCAAGGCCTATCTGTGCATGTCGGGGGGGGCAATTTGAAAGGCAAACAAGAGAAAACAAAAAGACTGCAAAGCATTTGACGGGTTCACCAATCTTAGAAGCCCCTCCATCCATGGTCCATGCCAATATGGGATGCTCGTGGCCTTGAGATTGGCCGAGATGCAATATGCCGGAGTCCGGGGCTGGGCATGACCCTGGCAAGGTTTGCGCATCTCGCGCGCTCACAAATCGGCGCCCGCACGCCCGCACTTGCATCGCGTTTTAGAACCCATGGGCTGCCGTTGGCCAGAATTGAGCACGCTGTGGCTTCCGGCGGATGTTTGATTCGCCTCAACATGGCAACACCAGGTTGTGGTAGCTTGCATCACGACTGGATGAAGTTGAGCGACTTTGCAACGGGACTTCAATGCAGTTTTGTGGGCACGGGTGCGAGGATCTGGGGCACATACACACACGCCAGCCCCAGCAATCAGAAAAACTCTAAGCCTGCGAAACACAAAATAACCATCAATACAATCCATCAGGTGCGTGAGCGTCTGCTACAAGAGCCTTTAAAACAACAAGCTGCTGAAGGTCAGGCTGGGGGTTGGGAAAATGAAAAAAATGGCGCTGGCCAGTTTGGCTCGCTCGCCCAAGCCTTCCACGCTCAAAGCATGAAGAATAAACTCAAGCACTGGCTTTAGGTTGGGCTTTTGGGTTGGTTTAAGGCGCGCTGAGGGTTGCTTGAGGGCTGGCCTTTGGATCGGTGCAAGGCCGGTTTAGGGTTGATTTGTTTGACAAGGATTAGCTCGGGTTGCTGTAGGATTGGTCTTAGGTTGCTCTGGTTGGTGTGAGTGTAGGGTTAGCATCACACGATCCTCTTGGGTTGTCCCCTGGCCCGAAGAGTGGCTGATAGGTTTTGAGAACGCAGTCGACACTCGAAGGTTTGGAGGACAGCAGCACTACTGTGGCGATGTGTATGGTACAGCCCCGTGGGTGTATGATGCTCGTCAGAGGGCTCCCTATATCTCCCCTTTAGACATCACCCCACCAAGGGTTCCTCACCTAGAACCAGCCCAAAAGGTGATGTTTAAGCCACTCTTGGAGGGGAAACGCCCTGCATCAATCCGGCCTGGCGAGAGCCTTGCAGGTCTGGTCCACTCCATACTGCACGTAGCCTTTCCTTAGGGAAGGATGAGCTTCTCCGCTTTCACAACTGCGAATAAACACCGAACATCTCACCCAAAACGGCGAGCAACACTGTGACTACCTCTGACACTGAAGCTCAATGAGCTTGGCCTGACTGCCATCTTGCGAAAATGATCACACTCGCTCTCTCTCTCTCTCTCTCTCGCGGGCGCGTGCCTTTTCGCGCATTTCTCGCTAGTCCTGAACACCTAGTCCAGGGCAAATGCAGGTCACCAGGGACCTCAGCAACGCGGCCATTCCAACAGACATCCTCTGGCTCAGTAAAGCGCTCTGAGCGGGTAGAATTCGGCCAGGCCACTGAGTCGGTTTCCGATCTGTCCGCTTGCCTGCTTTGGCGCGTGGAGTGTGTCCTGTGCGTCACGCGGCTGAGTGCCAAGAATTGCACGTAGTTCTCTTGTTCACTAACAAGTGCATCCTCTCGAAAAGGTGAACTCATTGTCACCGACACACCCCTGGGACGAGCACTGTACCAAACTCAACCTCCCCTGTCTGCGTCCAGGAAAAAGCCCTATCTGCAAGCTCAAACGCATTGAGTTGCAAGGTACTCAAAATCTTTGCTGTCCATGTTGCCATTGGCCGATCATCTTCCACTCTCTTCAGAACTTCCGGCACAGTCGGGGAAGCAACAACTCTGTATGTAGTAACTTAGTAGTAGGTTGCTAAGGAAACCACCCGTAGTGCTTGGTCAAAGGCATTCTGCACCTAACTTGCTCGACATGAATCCTGAATTCATCTGCGTAGTCTTGGAGTCTCACCCAAAGCACGTCTCCTCCCGAAGCCGTCGCCAGTGCTCGGTCAAGCTCGGCCCAAGGGTTCGGCCTTCGGGCTTCGCGGATCGCGTCGAGCCCATCGTGTCCCGAGCTTGCCACGGGTCGTCAATATGATCGAAGGATTGTCCCCAATGCCGCATATGCCCAATTCTTGGTGGAAACATGATGAAACAATGCAATTGCTCAAAGTGGCTCAAAGCAGGGACAAAACACGCGCTGTCCGAAGCCTGCACTTACGGCTTCGAAGGTATGCGCCCGCCCTATGTCAGGATTGCCATTGTTTCCTCCAGTATTTCCTCAACCCGCCCAAAAAGGAGGGGCAGATATTTTTCCCAAAAGCATCTCTGATGCTTGGGTTCTGCTTTAGGTTTTCTCTTAAGGTGCCTGGGAGCGATACAAGCTGTGACGACGGAGATAAGAAGGGATCTCCATTTCGTTGTGCTGCAGACCGGGCGCGCGATGCTGGCTGGGGGTGCAGACCGGGCGTACGAGGCTGGCTGGGGGGACGGCGGTGTGCGGTGCGCGAGGCTGGCTGGAAACTGCCCGCGAGCGAGACTGGCTGGCTCATGGGACGCAGACTGGGCGTGGCTGGAAACCGCCCGCAAGCGAGACTGGCTGGCTGGGGGGACGGCAGTGTGGTGCAGACTGGGCGCGCAAGGCTGGCTGGAAACCGCCCGCAAGCGAGACTGGCGCGGTGGACGCTCGTGACGTGCGGAAACCGCCCGCGAGAGACTGGCGCGGTGGACGCTCGTGACATGCAGAAACCGCTCGCGAGCGAGACTGGCGCGGTGGACGCTCGTGACACGCGCAAACCGCCCGCGAGCGAGACTGCGCGGTGGACGCTCGTGACACGCGGAAACCGCCCGCGAGCGAGACTGGCACAGTGGACGCTTGTGACATGCGGAAAGGTGGACGCTCGTGACATGCGGAAACCGCCCGCGAGCGAGACTGGCGCGGTGGACGCTCGTGACATGCTGCGCGGTGGACGCTCGTGACATGCGGAAACCGCCCGCGAGCGAGACTGGCGCGGTGGACGCTCGTGACATGCGGAAACCGCCCGCGAGCGAGACTGGCGCGGTGGACGCTCGTGACATGAAAAACCGCCCGCGAGCGAGACTGGCGCGGTGGACGCTCGTGACATGCGGAAACCGCCCGCGAGCGAGGTGGACGCTCGTGACAGGCGGAAACCGCCCGCGAGCGAGACTGGCGCGGTGGACGCTCGTGACATGCGGAAACCGCCCGCTAGCAAGACTGGCGCGGTGGACGCTCGTGACACGCGGAAACCGTTCGCGAGCCAGACTGGCGCGGTGGACGCTCGTGACAGGCGGAAATGCCCGCGAGCCAGACTGGCGTGGTGGACGCTCGTGACATGGGGAAACCGCCCGCAAGCAAGACTGGCGCGGTGGACGCTCGTGACATGCGAAAACCGCCCGGGAGCGAGACTGGCACGGCGCACGCTCGTGACATGCGGAAACCGCCCGCGAGCGAGACTGGCGCGGTGGACGCTCGTGACACGCGGAAACCGCCCGCAAGTGAGACTCTGGCGCGGTGGACGCTCGTGACATGCGAAAACCGTTCGCGAGCGAGACTGGCGCGGTGGACTCTTGTGAAACCGCCCGCGAGCGAGACTGGCGCGGGGGATGCTCGTGACATGCGGAAACCGCCCGCGAGCGAGACTGGCTCGGTGGACGCTTGTGACACGCGGAAACCGCGGTGGACGCTCGTGACATGCGGAAACCGCCCGCGAGCGAGACTCGCGCGGTGGACTGTGACAGGCGGACGCTTGTAAACGTGGACGCTCGTGACAGGCGGAAACCGCCTGTGGGCGAGACTGGCGCGGTGGACGCTCGTGACATGGGGAAACCGCCCGCGAGCGAGACTGGCGCGGTGGACGCTCGTGACACGCGGAAACCGCCCGCGAGCAAGACTGGCGCGGTGGACGCTTGTGACATGCAGAGACCGCCCGCGAGCGAGACTGGCGCGGTGGACGCTCGTGACATGCGGAAATCGCCCGCGAGCGAGACTGGCGCGGTGGACGCTTGTGACAGGCGGAAACCGCCCGCGAGCGAGACTGGCGCGGTGGAGGCTCGTGACAGGCTGAAACCGCCCGCGAGCGAGACTGGCGCGGTGGACGCTCGTGACACGCGGAAGCCCGCGAGCGAGACTGGCGCGGTGGACGCTCGTGACATGCAGAAACCGCTCGCGAGCGAGACTGGCGCGGTGGACGCTCGTGACATGCGCAAACCGCCCGCGAGCGAGACTGCGCGGTGGACGCTCGTGACATGCGGAAACCGCCCGCGAGCGAGACTGGCACAGTGGACGCTTGTGACATGCGGAAAGGTGGACGCTCGTGACATGCGGAAACCGCCCGCGAGCGAGACTGGCGCGGTGGACGCTCGTGACACGCCGGCGAGCGAAACTGGCGCGGTGGACGCTCGTGACATGCCGGCGAGCATGCGGCAACCGCCACGCGCGCGCCTCCATGTGAACAGCCCGGCGCTCCAGGTACGCCATAATTGTCCTTTTTGCCGCTTCAGAGTCTGTGGCCTCTTGGGGTTCGCCCTACTTATTTGGAAGCAGCCTGGAAGCACGTTGACATGAATATGCTGAGCACACTAGGCCCAAACAAAAGGGCGCATGAACATCCGAACAGCTGACCCCGGTCTACGCAGATCGTGGTAACACTGTGTCTCAGACTTGTTTCGGACAGGCGTCAACCCACCAAGTGACCGAGGCTTGTCCACACCGAATCCCCCGTAAAAGCGCATCCACACACCTGCGGCGAATCCACCCAACTTGCCATCCACACGCGTCCAATGGACAACGTGCGCGGCCCTTTCCACAAAGTCACCAGTTGCAATTGGTTGCGAATGGGAAAACAGGTGGAGAAACTAACGAATCCAAGCAAGCTTACGAAGCAAGTTTGTGAAGGCCACGTGCACGGCTCCACGTGAACAGCCCGGCGTTCCAGGTGCGCCAAAATCGTCATTTTTCCTCACACCTGACCCGAAAAAATGGTGCCAATGTGTTTCTAGGACGAACCCTCTCTTCAGAAGCTGTAGCCTCTTGGGGTTCGCCCTACTTATTTGGAAGCAGCCTGGAAGCACGTTGACATGAATATGCTGAGCACACTAGGCCCAAACAAAAGGGCGCAGGAACATCCGAACAGCTGACCCCAGTCTACGCAGATCGCGGTACCACTGTGTCTCAGACTTGTTTCAGACAGGCGTCAGACCCAACAAGTGGCCGAGGCTTGTCCACACCGAGCCCCCCGCAAAAGCGCAGCACCGGCCCTATCTCCAAGCAAGCTTACGAATCAAGTTTGTGAAGGCCACGTGCACGGCTCCATGTGAACAGCCCGGCGTTCCAGGTGCGCCAAGATTGTCCTTTTTGCCGCACACTTGACCCGAACAAACGGTGCCAATGCGTTTCTAGGACGAACCCTCTCTTCAGAGTCTGTGGCCTCTTGGGGTTCGCCCTACTTATTTGGAAGCAGCCTGGAAGCACGTTGACATGAATATGCTGAGCACACTCGGCCCAAACAAAAGGGCGCATGAACATCCGAACAGCTGACCCCGGTCTACTCAGATCGTGTTGTAACACTGTGTCTCAGACTTGTTTCAGATGGGTGTAGAGCGAGCTTATGCCTTGCTTCCAATTTGGGAGTGGCAGTTTGTGCGGATCCATTTTCGGATTTCTGCGATTGGTTTTTCATGATGAATCGGATGACTTCGTGCCTTCCATGTAGTGCGGGGCCTGTCATGTTTCGCCCGTGCCTTTGCCTTTTTCTCTGTGCTTGGTCAGAGCACAGGCTGCTGGCTGCCAATCCGGCTTGAGTCGCGGTTGCTCCCCTTCTTCATCTGTTTTGGGGTTGATTCCCCAACTGTGAACAACTTTATTAAATCTTGGTTTGCCTTCGGACCCTTGAGCCGGAAAACAGCGGGATCCACATGCCATGGGGAGTGAGGCCGGTTTCCTTTTGGGTTCCCGGGCTCCTCTTGTTTAGAAAATATCCATAGAACCAGTTGAGCAGTGTTCTAAACCCAGCTGCGGCCGAAGAGAAATATCAAATCTCTTTCGCGAAGGCTTCCGCGGAGCTTGCGCAGCATGAAAGGTTCCTTCCGCAAGAGGCTTCGGATTGAGAAATGGGATTGAAGTTCGTTTTCGCTTCCGCGCGTGAAGGAAAACTACAATTCCTTGCTTTCGTGATTGAATCCTAGCCCTTCCGCGAAGCTTCCACGAGTACATAAACGAGAAACCCCTTCCGCAAACCTTGCGCGGCGCTTCCGCGACCTGGGAAAAATGAACACTTTGAAAACGTGATTTCCTCCCGAATAACACTTTCAAGTGCAGGGGATTTAGAACGTCGCTGAGTTGGACATCCCTACTTTATGGAGCCCGTACCCCCCTTTAGCCCCCCCCCCCTTTCACCCCTTTCAGCTTAAAGTTGGCTTCTCTTGCAGGGGAGGCTTAAGCCTTGCGGAAGGCTTGGGGAAGCTTGGCCCGACACTCGCCCTGCGCACGGGAACACTAAGGGCTGATTGGACAAGAACCGCCCAAACCTGCAAATTAGGCTAGGAAGCGACCCTTAGAGAAACCTTAGGGAAGCCTTAGGGAAGCCTTAGGGAAGCTGGAAACCTTAGAGAAGCCCTAGGTAAGCCCTGGGGAAGCCCAGCCTCAGAAAACCTTGGGGAAGCATGTTTGCGCAAAGCTTAGGAGGACGCAGCACTTTCAGAAAGAGCAATTCAAATCTCTTATAATTCCCCTAGGTTAGGGGGACGCAGCAAAGTAACGCAGCTCGAATCTCCGATCAAAATCTCCGATCAAAATCAAGGGGTCTCTTAGGTTCAGCTTCGGAAGGCTTAGGGAAAATGCTGATATCTCAGCTTCCTAGCCACCCTGGGGATAGGATCCAACTACCTTGCGGGGGGGGAGGGGGTAGGGGGGGGGGGTAAAGGCATTCATAACTACTGGGGCCTAGACTCCTGGGGAGAGTCACACGAGAGGGGGTTCAGAAGCGGTACGGCCGCGCATTTGCCTTCTGACAATGGCAACTGCTTCACTCTCGCAGCAAAGCGGCCCTGATCGAAGAGCAGTGGGCAAAGATTGCTGCAGTTCCTGCGCCGGTCGGCTGCAGTCCCAATGCCCCTTTTGGGTTTGAGCCCTTTGGAGCACAAGGCTTTCCCAGTTCCGGCCAAAAATGTGGAGGCGTTTGGGGATGGCGCCACGTCCACAAGCCGGGATAGAGTTTATCCAAAAAGTTCCCAAATCCAGGACAAGGCGCTGGCTGCAAATAGGGTGACATCCCCGGAGGTTCTGCCACAACTTCGCTCGATCCCTCACGGCCAATGGTCGCAGCTTCCACGCAGCTCGCCTGGAAATGGAAAGCATCGAAAAGCAATGCATACCAAAAGCTTGGTCCTTAGCACCACTTCCCCAAGCAACTTGGGGAGAAGTGGAGAATCCTCACAAAGGGTCGCCTTTGTGTCAACCCACACGAGCATGTGAAAATTGAGGGCACTTGCAGGCAGCAAGCTGCCACATCGAACGGGTGAAGTTGGCAAATCAGGCGCCTGCTGCACTGGCAAGGAGTGCAATTCCAGGAGAGAAGGGTACCAGTACCTGGGCGATATGTGCCATGGGACCCCATCCTTTCCTTTGGACCAGCTTTGATATGGGCAAAGGGTTGCTCAAAACCGAGGCTGCCAAATACACAGCGGTTTGAGTATACTGCCTTGACACACCACGATCGCCAATACTTCAGTTCAGAGTGCGATCTTGCCAAAATATGGTATCCAACGTGACAACATCCCCAGTTTTCCACTGAGCGTTCGTCTGGATTGGGACGGGCTTGCGGCTCTCAGTTTCGCTAGGCTTGTGGTTTGGCGACTGGCCAGGTGTTGGACGATTCTTGGGCGGGGGGTGGGCATCAATCTGGCTTGTGTTGACTTCTGGGTTAAGCTGTGGGGCGACTTGATGCCTGACTGATTTGTTCTGCAGGTTTGGGGCAACACTTGAGCCCCTCACTCCCAAGCCACCGAGGCAAAGAACTGGCCTGGGCAACCAACCAACTAAAACATCAAGAAACATCAAGAAACCAAGCAACCAACCAGGCAAGCTGGCAGGCAGTTAGGCAAGCAAACCAAGCAAGCAAGCAAGCAAGCAAGCAAGCAACCAAGCAACCGAGCAACCAAGCAAGCCACCAAGCAAGAAAGCAAGCCACCAAGCAACCAAGCAACCGAGCAACCAAGCAACCAAACCAAACCAAACCAAACCAAACCAAACCAAACAACGCCGAGCCAACCCAGCCAACCAACCAGCCAACCAGCCAACCAGCCAACCAGCCAACCAGCCAACCAACCAACCAACCAACCGGCCCAGCAACCAACCAAGCAAGCAACCAAGCCCAATATGCTCTGGTTCCATCATTTGTCCAGAAACTTGTCGTATTCAGGCGCAATTAGCAACTCCTCGCGGACCCCCTGATTCAATCAGCCTTTCCCAGAATTTGTGTCGTGGATGTCAAGGGCCCCAAACCACCAAAGCCACCCATATTGGCCGATCTCAGAGCAAGTTTCGCGAAATGGCCGCCGCCTTTCCCACTGCCAAGGACTTGTGGGCGGAAAAAGATCAACTCCGACATGATTTACGTGCAAGGTGCCAGAAGAGCGCCACCACTGAGCCGCTGCTGCCGGCCAAGACGGCGGCCCTCAGAGCATTGAGGCACCAAGGGCGCCCAAAAAGCAGACCAAAAAGCTGCATGGTTTGTGGTGGTTGAGGGTGTGCAGCCCACCTTTGTATCCTTGGAGCAAAACATGGTCGAAGCTCAAACGGTCATGGTTGGCAAAGGCAAAGGTCAAAGGCAACCCAACATGAAGGCGATCAAATCTGCACCAGCAGACTTGAACAACCAAAGCATCACAGTCTTCTGTCTGAGATGTGACAGACGCAACTCATGATTGCGACGCTACTTGCCACATAAAGTTCAGCCAAACCGTCAATTGAGTCAATTGTGTTGACAGCAACCCCATGCTGCCAAGTCCTCTCTTCACCTCAGAGGAAGCCTGAAAGTGCGGTGTCATAGTCAGGACAAGCAGCCGCATCTGACGACCGCAGAACACAAACAATGGATCAAGAGCGCTGCCCACGGGAGCCACATGCGAAAAGAAGCCCCGGTTCACCCTATCCATCAACAAGGTGGCAAAACCAAATCGCGGTTTCGTCTGTTTTACTTTGCTTGTGTTGTTTGGTTGTCTGTTCTGGAAGTAGCCACCAGCTCCGCGGGGTTCGCTTGGAGGCACATGCTTGGCCGAGGCCCGCACACCATGGACTGCTCTCGATCCATGAGGATCAACGTCATGACCTCACCCAACAATGGGACGGCGCCGTCCAAAAAAACAAATTGGGCACGCGGTGGATACTTCAAGGAAGCAAGCATGAAACCAAACGGAGAAGCCAAATAGCCAAGACCAGCGGAAGAGGCATGCGCTACGCATAATCGAACTGACTGGTGGATCTTTAAAGGAATAAGAAGAAGCACGTGCGTTGAATGGGTCATTGAGTCTGGCACATTCTCAAACGCCACACATAAATGCAAAAGGTATGCCAAGACATGCGAAGAAATGCCAGGACATGCCAGGACATGCCAGCACATGCCAAATTCGGCTCCTTCTAACCGGGCAAGTGTGATGCTTTTACAGCGAGGACAAAACAAATAATGTTTACCAGAATCCGCGATCACAAGAACCATCGGCTAAATTGTTGCTCGCTCACCGAATGCCGCTGTCTGTCCAACACCTACCTTGGCCAAACCGTCCTGTTGCACACCGCCACGAGATATACACACCCTTCGCGTTGACCTTTCATTAGACATGCACGCCTATGGGTGTGTCTTCCTTTAAGCGTACCCTTTTGGGGGTGCCTGAAAGGGAACCAAAGGGAAACCGCCTTCTTTTGCAGTCCCATTTTCGGACAAACCGCACAACAGGATAGCCATGGAACCCGTGTCTCCTCTTTCGCCCTTGGCTGCCGAAAGTCTTTGACCTTACAGCTCATCGCTTGGCTTTCGGCCATGATGTAGATGACCAGCCCCAGCTGCGTGTGCTGCATCTGTGCCTTGGCCCGTACATGCCCATCTAGGAAGAAACTCTGCACAGAAAATTCCAAAGCACTGCTGAAAATACCCGAAGGCTGGCTCAAGAGCACGGATGCCCGGAAATTCAAGCCACTCATGTGGACGACGCGCGCAGACAGCGCTGCCTGATGGCAAGTCGAGGGGCCCGCCAGAGTTGGCCGCCAGAATCCGACTTTCGTGTCTCCACAAAGACCTTGGCTGGCGTGCGTGACCACCTCCACTTGAGCAGCTGGGGAAAAATATATGTGTTCTCCTGAGTTGGTTGTGAAGATTTACACTGGCTGTCTGACCACCAACGAATTCATGGAAAAGAACCCTTTCTTGGAATTGGAATGGACAACCTGAGTTCGGGTTGCCCGTCCAGAAGTGCAACCAGGAGATGATGCAAAGCCCTCAATAAGCCCGTATCTCAAACTTTGCCCGTCGGTTATCTCACTCAACACCAAAGCGAGAAGCTCGCTGATCAGCACGAGGGCTTCCCTCATATACACAGGCTCTCTCTCTCTCACACACACACAAAACAACAAAGCACGTGACGGTTGCAAACAGTTGAGGCAGATTGAACAAATTAGAACTCCGCTTGCATGTCTATGGGTCAGATTCATTCTTCCTCGGTTCGATTAAATCAGCCCTGGCGAAGGGAGCTTTGTTGCTGACACTGCATTCAAAATTTAAATGAGTTACGTGCCAGTGCGCCGGTCTGAAAGTACCCCCCTTGTATCTTTTCTTGTTGACACCGTTCCTTGCAAGACCATCGGTAGAATGTCCGAAAGCGCAAACGAAGGGGAGTGCAACTCTCCGGTCTCTCTCGCAGACCTCGACTCGGTGGCGAAACGCCGTTGCCCCGCTGGGAAGGGCGCACCAGTCGGTGCTAGTCATGGTGTCGGCTCTCTTTAAACTCTCAGCAACATGCGTGGGAGTGAGGATCCCATTGGACGTGAAAGCAAGCGACGCCTTTACAGCGCGAGGGGTCATCATCACGGAAACACAATGATTTGGCCTGCCCTACCTTTCCCCACTTTCCCCGCTTTTCCGCGCAATCCTTCAACAGGACCGGATGTTGCTCAAATGTATCCCTCCAGCACTCGCCGCCGCGCCGAGGAGCGATGAGGTAGCCATAGACCAGCCTTCGGAACATGAAGCCGAAAGCCAGGATCAGCGGAATAAAGGGCTGCAAGCCTGAGGTGCAACGTGGCAGCCCCTGATCAATCTATCGTCCAGGCCGCAAGCGAATGAGCGAAAAGATGTACTCCGAACTATACAACAAAAACAGCGTCGCCTGCGGTCTGCATGACAAGACGGAATCAAGCTGAGCTCAATTTGTACAATGCAAGAATCTAAACACTTAGAGTGGGGTGTTGTGGTACTTCAAAAGCAAAATAAAACTATTGATCGTTTAGCCCCTTACATTGTCGCAGAATTAGATGCTTGCATAGACAATGTTCGGGTCCCACCGAGTGACTGCAGAGGGTGAGGCCCAGGACCATGTGCAGCGCCCATCTCGCACTTCTAGCGCCGACGCCGTGGAAGGCTTGGTCCTAAGTTATCTGAATCTCAGAACTGGACCCCCCAGTTTTTGAATCAGTGGAAATTATGAAAGCGCCATTTGGAAGAGTCTCCACTTCTGAAACATTCCCACAAATCACAAAAAATATGAAGGTGTGTTCCTTCCTCTATAAATATCCGTCAGCCCCGCCATGGATTGCAGTCACGAGCGCAAATTGGTTTAACCTGCCTGTGTCTGTGGTCAATATACCTCCTGCAGAGAGAGCTGGGGGGTGACCAAATGATTAGCTTACTCCACCGCCTCGGATTACCCCCCACCCGGCCTCTGGCTCCGCCATCTGCCTCGCAACCTCTGGAGACCTTGCTTGCTCAGTCGGTCGCCGGGGCGACTGCTGCACATCACGCGGACCATCCAAAAACATGTATCAGCTGTCAAATGGGAAGGCACCAAATGGCACCAAGAGGTGCGTGGCTAAAGTGTCAGTGAGGACGGCCATACTCAACCCAACGAAAATACCGAGATCAATGGAAAAGGCCGCTAGCACCCCTGAGTTGGCTTGGAGAACAAAGGCCCCTCACTTGGTGGATGGCTCACAGCGTCCTATACGTCAGGGCTAAACTCACAAAGGTTTACTTCCAAGGTGTGATGGAGGCTTTAAGCTTGCCCCACTCTAAAATGGCCAGCAGCGGCATTGGCAGCTTCGCAAGTGGAACCCCAAATCTGCCATCAGCACTCCTGTCTGATCATCATTGCCACTTTTACCATCGGCTCAACAAAGATGGCAGTGCTGAGCAGCCGACTCGCCGACTTTAACGGCCCTCCAGAACTTCAAGAGTTGAAAACCTGAGGTGCGGCGAGTCCAGCATTGCAAGCCCTGATTGCTTGTCTCTGTGCTTTCGACCGAGTCGGGGACAGCGCAGAAGATCGAAGAAGGGCGCACCCCAAAGCAGCACGGCATAGCGCAGGTAGAAGTTGGTAGAGTCCGGCAGCTGGTCTGCTAACAGCCACCAGACCTCCAGCTTGAGGTTTTACTTTGGACTCACTGCTGGGCTTGGCGCAACCCACCATTATTTTGCCATTATCTTTTCTTGTCCCTAGTTGCTTGGCAAGTGAGGAAAGGGAAAACCCAAACTCAGGCCCAGTAACCTCCTCAACGCCTCCTGAGGGTCCAACAAGAAAAATACCCCCCCACAAACGGTCGGAGGCCTTTACTCGTGACCCCCTTGAAAAAGGGCCCTGTATAACTCAAAAACAATGTTGTCTCTACATTCAACACAATCCAGCGAAGCCATCAAAAGGAACCCTGCACCTTTTTTGGGGAGAGGAGGTGTCTTGTTCTTTTTCTCATAGGGTAGTCTAGGCTCCATCAGTTCCCAACATTTCCCCCAACATCACCCCCACAAGAAAGACTACTTTGGATGGACAAACTCCACCACCTAAAAAACGCTGGAAGGATATATGATGTCCCTGCACCAACAAACACGTACGGCTTCAACCATGGTGTCATTTCGTGGTGCGCTGTTCCCGCCCCATTTTTGGCCGGAGACCGGTGGGCAACATCCGGCAGTTGGTGGGCTTAACCACCCGCCTGGAGGGGCGCTTGCGCCAGTCGCGCAGCGGCCTCGAAGAGGGAGGTGCCTACTGCGGTGACGAGCAGCACGAAGACGACCTCGCTGTTGGTTTGGTTCGCTTGGGCTCAGGTTGGTCTGGGTTTGGATAGTTTGGCTTGGTTTGCTTGATTTGATTGCTTGATGTTCGATTGCTTGCTTGCTTGCTTGGTGGTTAAGAGAAACCGATTCAAAGCATGCAGTTGCACAGGGGGCTTTGTGGGAAGCCATTCCAGAATCAATTTTGGAGTCACAGACAGAGGTGTTGGTAGGATATTCCCAAATGCAGATTCAGTTTGCAGAACAGAGGGGGGGGGGGGGGGCGGAGTTGTGGGCTGAAAGAAGAATCAAAAGGAGCTGGAGGTGCTCCAAATCTTGACACGAGGAACGCGAAGCAACTGCGTTTGGCAGCTTGGAATGTTTGAATAGAACATGTTCCACCAGGCGGCAACGGTCAAGAAATTGTGTTTTTGTGTGTCAAAACAAGCTGGATTCCTTTTGGATTGATGTCAAAAGGCCACCAACGATTTCATTTTGACAGAGCTACCCACCTCTGCTTGCGCCGCCACCGCCACCAGCGGTTTACAAAAGCGGTAGCGCACTGGTGCCAACAAAAGAGACCACACCACAAAGACTCTTTGGGACGGTCCTAGCGAAGACCAAGGGCGCTTGGCCAATTGTGCCAAATGTGTCGAATCGCTTTCTTGAAATGCAAACCCGTGACAGTGTGAACCCCAAACCACCTTCGGGGTAGTGTTCAGCCGCCTTTTCTGAGTTTCTTGTTACGACGGTTGTCTAAATTCACTGCAAGGTCGACGGCAGTTGGTTTGAAGACAGCCACATCTACCGACGGCTCTAGCCCAGGGCGCGAGGAAGGTGAAGTACCAGCGCCTCAGCTCCAACGGAGATGTGGCGCCTCATCAGTCTGATGAATCAACTTCACTTGTCCATACGTGTCACAGGAAGGGCACCTACAAAAATGGCCGGTTCCCTTGTCCTGATGTACGCCCCAAAATGGCGGTTTTCCTTCCCCACTCCCCCCCTCCCCACCTGCCAAAACCGTCGCTCCAGCCGGAGCTAAGCCCGGCGCTGGATCTTGTGCTGGCTCTTCGCGCCGCTGCGCAAGCGATAGAAGCGCCAGAAGACCTGGGGCTGAATTTGATCGGATCCTTTGGTGGACTACCGACCGACCCACCGACCAACCAACCAGCCAGCCGGGCACCCAAGCAACCAACCAGCCAGCCACACAACTAGCCACTTTGGTGGGCCAGCCGCGTTTGGTGGACCAACCAACCAACCACTTTGGCCACTGTGGTGACTCTTAGGTGTGGATGGGATAGAACTCAATTTATGTCCACTTTTGAGGGCAGGGTTTCGGAGAAGGGCACCTTCCTGAAATTGGACAGGGACCTCCAGTGGTTCAATCTGTCCGGGAAAAACACACAACAACTGAACGGGAAATGCCAAAGCTTGGGGAAGAGACAGGTGGGTGAAACGGCAGTAAAGCTGGATGCAATGTGGCGCGATATTGATACTTGCCATCTCTTCATGATGAGCCCCCGATGCCCGGCTATGAGAAGGCCTTGAAGCAACTGAATCGGATGCCTACCCCCCCTCTTACGATCAAGCAGGTGGACAAATCTCGGTGGCAGTCGCTGGTCCGGCCTCCTCCAGAATCATTGGCACCAGGTCCATGAGCATGCAAAGGAGACTTGTGCCTAGCCTCGGCTAGGACATAGAACTACCCGCCCCCAAGAACAAACAAAACACAACACTCACAAAACCTATAAGTAGCATTTGCGCGAACTCCATGATAGCATCACAACAGCTTTCCCAATCAATTGAGTCGCTGACGCGGAAAGTTGACCCCTATTCACAGCCCTCCCACCTGTGGATCAGTGGGGTTCACAGTGGAAAAGATGTCCGTTCTATGTGGAGTCGCCAAGACCGCCTGCTAAGTCTCTGGCAGAGCCTCCCACGCGGCCGTGAAGTATCCATGGTCCGCCGCCCAGTCCTGGCCAAAGGCTCGGCGTTTTGGTCGGAGATTTGGCTCGGGCTCGGCCTTAAGCCCCGGCAGCAGCTGAGACAGCGAGTCGACGCTCAGCAAGGAAGAGATGCCGATCCTCGGCAAAGAATTGTTGCGTGCACCGTCCGTACAGAACCCCGTGGCTGGAAGGGGCTCCTGCATTTCCCAGGGGCAAACAAGGGGCAATGACATCATTGTGGATTAGCAGGACCTCAAAATGTAGTCGGCATGCCCTGTGACGATAAGCAGTTTATGGTTTCAGAGCATGGCTGGCGCTTGCAGCTGTTATCATTGTGGAGTAGCTGGCTGACCAATATTGCGTTGCAGCTTTCTTGCGCAGCTGCGCCCCATGCGGCAAGATAGAGATGACGCTTCTCGTCGCCAAAGTGTTTCCTATAGAAATCCTATGGAAGTCGACAAGTTGCAGAACAGCAAACAAACAAGGTCGGACAAAATGGAATATTAAGAAACGTGGCTGGAAAGGAAATCAAGTCAAGCCAAAGTGCCTTCACTTTGTCTTTAGTTCTACTCCACTGTACACCTAAGTTTATCCGTGCTTCTTTCAGGTCGATATCTCTGCCTTGATACTTCATCCTCAAGCTGGACCAAGAAGCATATCGCTCTTTTCAACCTGCGAAATGCAACATGAACAAATGAAGCCTCTTGATTTCTGACTGCCACTGTAAGCCATGCATCTGGACATCAGCGCAAAAGCTGGGCATCAAAAGTGCCAACGCACAGGGATTTAGGAGAGCTCAGGCGCCGCGATGTCATCTTTCACATGCTTGACAAAGCCTTTGTGAAATGAGTTGAGCGGCTGACATCTTTGTGTCCGCAGAATGCTCAAACGTTAATTAACAATCCCATTTGCCTGCCTCAAGCACTCTGATCTACCCGCCGCCACTTGACAGCGGGCGGCAACGCTCGAAAAAACCTGCGCCTTCTCGAGCTGGCCTCAACCCGGCCAGCTTGCAAGATGAAAACAATGTGCAGGTGACCAGACATGGCAGCAATCTGCATGGGAGTGTGCCCATCGTCGCTAACCTTGCTTCGATCAGCACCGGCTTCAAGAAGGCAGCGCGCTACTCGGTGATAGCCTTTGTCGGCCGCCACATGCAGGGGCGTGAGTCCGTCGTTGTCGGCCTTGTCTTTGTCAGCGCCTGCCTCTACCAATAAATGCACAACTCTCGGATGGCCGAATTGCGCGGCCACATGCAGAGGCCTGCATCCTTCACAGTCAGCCTTGTTGATGTTGGCGCCGGCTTCCACCAAGCAACGCACAAAGCTAACATAACCATCTGATGCAGCAAAGTGCATGGGTGTGTGCCCGTAATGGTTTGCCTTGTCCTTGTCAGCCCCAGCCTCCAGCAAACACCGCAATACGTTCGGACATCCATATTCAGCAGCGCAATGTGTCGGTGTTTTCCCGTGATTGTCTGCCTTGTCCTTGGCAGCACCAGCTTCTAGGAGGCAATGCACAACGTTCCGCCGGCCAGAAGCAGCAGCCACGTGCAAGGGAGTGCGCCCATCATTATTGGCCTTTTCATTGTCAGCACACGCCTCTAACAACAAGCGCACAGTTTGCAAATGACCACAGTCCGCAGCAGCGTGCATGGGCGTGCATCCTTGATCGTCGGCCATATCTTTGTCAGCGCTGGCCTGCAACAAGATTTGCGCAACTTCGTGTTGACCATAGTATGCAGCCAAAGCCAGCGCCGAGATGCCAGTTGCATTGCTGCCGACGGTGTTTGGGTCGATGGGCCGCTCCAAACATGCTACAATGCTCTCTGTCATTCCACTGCCAGCCGCATCGAAAAACTCTTCAATATCGTGTTCAGTTGGCACGATGTATTGTCGGGCGACCACCAGGAGCTCCGCATCTTTCCAAGGGTCCTCATGCTTCAGCACATCTTCTCCACATACCAGCGACAGCCGTCGAAAATTCTGTGTCTCCAGCTGACGAGCCACATGGATCCTCAGAGCATCCACGAATCGCACATCGCTGTCTCGCAGCCTGGTCTCATGCCACCATTCGGCAAATGCTTCCCTTGTCATCACATCCTCGCCTGTGACTCGGCGAACACTCCCCATCGTCGCCGCAAGCTGGGCACCGGTGTAAAATGCCCATCTCACGGACCAATCGAAGTGACAAGTTGAATAGGGATTCTGTGAGTGTGTGTGTGTGTGTGCATGTGCGTCTCTGCGTGTACAAAGCCCTTGTCCCAAGTTGTTTGTTGTCTGTGCTCTCTGCACCCACCCGTATGGGAGGCATAGTGGGTGTCACAAGTACACAACGAGAACAAATTCCAAAAAACAAAAGGGTTTGTTTCTTGCAACCAACAGAACAAGCCCAAGGGCCGGCTTGTAGGGGCCTGAGCCTTGCGTGGGGGTTCTCGAGAAGATTGTGCCTTGTTTCTTGTTGGCCAGTGAGCAGTGAGCCGCGCATCCTCAAATCAATGAATAGAGATCTGAACCGCCACAGCTCAGGCGGGCGCATGGGTTGTGGGTCTCCACCCTGAAACAAGGCAACGGCACCAGACGTCCTTTGAAAGAATCGAGGCACTTGCCATGCACTGGGAAATTGGCTGTGGTCCAGACCTCAAAAGACTTGTGCGGGCGCTTTCGGCCAAAGGATTCAAGCTCGCAGCCCCTTCGTGTGGTGTGATCTGCCTTTGGCTCGGACCATTTGCAACCTTGCAGACAAGTCTCACTGCAGGCAAGAAGAAGAAAAACATACAGGCCACCTCAGCAAGTGCGGTACTTTACCTACTTTCAGGTCCCTCACCCTTCTGCCTGGCATAAGAGCAACGGGCTGTCAGCAACTCACAAGTCTCCACATGTGTCAAGACACCAGCAAGCGGCCCAGTAAAGCGCTGCCCTTGTTGATGTGGGCCTCAGTGCCAGCTGGAAGCCCCTGCTTCAATCTGCACCCTGGCCTGTGGACCTACACCCGCCAAACAAGTCGGTCGGCATCACCAAAAAAAGGGACCCCTCTGTCCATTGAGGCTCGCAGTTTGCAACGCGTTTAAAAGCATGCAAAAACGCATTGACCAATCGTCACTGAGCAATGTTCTAATGGCATGTGATTGTGCCCCATTCACAGCCGGCCAAGATTAACCTTTGATCATCGACTTAGCCTGACCTGCTGAGTTGACTTGGGACCAAATTCTATCAGTTTGGCCTTTAACTCATGAAAAGAAGAGACCAACAAGTGCGGAGTTGCCAACTCAGCAGCTACCCTCCCACCAATTAACATAGAACCCTGACAGGGGGGTCCTCGACGACCATTCTCCTTTTAGAGGGATCCCCCTGTCAGGTTCCATATTAAGTGGGAGGGTAACTTTGCCGTGGGCAATTGCCAGCCACAGTTCCAAAACCTTTCGGGTCGTCCGCACGAGGCACCGCGCTATTGCTGAAGCTGTCGAAGTTCACGTCCCCCGGCGGCGGCGCCGCGGTCACCTTGTAGCTGGAAGGGCCTCGTTCCGCTCGGGAAAGTATCAGGGACGTCTATGGGGATTTTATTTACTTGGAAATGGAGGCGGTCCAAAATGGAAGGCCTCAAGTAGAGCACACCTTGTTCGACCCTGATCTCTCAATGTCTGCAGCTTGTGATTGTTTCCGTTGTGTGAATTATCAAGGCCTTGATGTCCTTGTCAATGAATTGCAAGCCAAATTGACAGCGGGGTCCCCCACTTTGGGCACATATCCGGATTGTGCAAGAGATCAACTACGAGCAGAATCCGGAGCGAGTCCCGGGTTTAAATTGCATTTTAACTAAGCCGGACAACACCTGCCACACAAGTGACACAAGCGCAGAAACATCGGCAGTTGAAACAGCCACCAAAGCCGCTACAACGCTGGCAATTGTAACAGTAGCAACAACGACGACGCCGCCGCCACCAACCGAGCTGCAAGCGCTTGACATGACTGATTGCAGTGAACGAAACTAGCAACCCAAAGGTGAGGACAAGTTACACGCTGGCGAAGGCAAGCACAACAGCAAAGGCCACAAAACAAATGGAACTTGGAATGGAGTGGCTGAATCGCCAGCCAGCTGCCTCGCACACCTGGCTGCCTGACTTCGAGAAGCCGGTGCAATCAAGGCGCCATTACTATCAACATGGCCTTGGGACAACTGCTGACTTGGCCAATACTGCTGCCAATTCGTATGCCTTGTAAGAACCCTTGTAACCTTTGTAATGCCTTATGTGGAATGCCTTGTAAGAACCCTTGTAAGGCTTTGTAAGGACCCTTGAAATGCCTTGTAAGAATCCTTGTAATGCCTTGTGTGGAATGCCTTGTAAGAACCCTTGTAATGCCTTGTAAGAACCCTTGTAAAATGATGTAAGGACTTGTGTAAGGTTTTGTAGGGTTGTTTGCTCTTTTGCAGGACGGAAAATACCGTGCCTATGCAGCAGGACGGAAAACAGGACAGAAATTGGACGGAAAACACCGTCCCTTGCAGGACAGTACAGCGAACAAGTCATTCGCCGTAACGGTAGGATAACTCGCTTGCCTGCTTTGAACGCGGCGTAACTGCAAGTCCTAAACGACACAGTGCTTGTTCCCTTTTTGCACCGTACATCCAGCCAGAACTGGGCTTCGGGACCTCTGGTCCACTTCAATCGAGGCACGTTCGCTGTACCTCAATCGCTTGGCAAACTCCGTGGAGCGCCGATCACAGAAGGTCACGAAAGCAGCGTCATAGGCAAAGGTCTGCGAGCCTCAAGTTCCAAGCACTCCTCTTCTCATGCGCGAGAGAGAACCCGGCTCCAAATCAAAACCGGGAAGGCTCCACGTGTGGACGGTGGAGGCTTGAGGGAACCAACTTGGACACTGGCTATAGATCAACTCTGCCACCTCCTCCAGCTGCTCGGCTGCTCGCCTGTATTGCCTGCGGCCAAATGCCGTGTCTCCCAGCCAACTTAAGCTTTGATGCTGTCCAAAGATCCCTAAGCACCCAAAGAGGTGGCAAATGGTCAACTGCTTGGTTCGCTTGGACAATGGAGGAGCATTGCATTTGGGTCACGGGGAATCTGGAAATTGTGGGTGCCAACCTGATAGTTCCTCTCAGGGTCACGGTCAATCCACTAGAAATGGCTGCCAACCAAATTCCCCAACACGCTGGCTTTCTCGCATCCAAATTGCTGCATTTTTACTTGCTGAAATTTGCTCACAGAACCATGGCTACCATCTGCCTCTCCAGCTGCGGCAGATCTGCCTCAGATAAACATGCGCTTTTGGTGCCATGGAAGCAAACCATGATATATTGGTGTGATCTTTGAGGGTACCCATTTCGGAGTGGTTTTGAAGGGAACCCAAAGCGGAAACGGGAAACCACCATGCCTATATGTAGCTCGTGTCCATTACCAAGTCAAACGCCTTCTTGACATGCAAGCGTTACCCAAGCAGCTACTGGAGCCGCGTCTTTCAGAGGTGCTTCCATAGCATTTGCCCCAACGGCTCAACAGCAGCGTTTGCGTATACTTTACATGCCCAGGGTCCATTTCCCAGGTAAAGCCCATTCCCAAGCAGAAGCTCCACAGCCCTTGAAATACCCAAATGCCCTTTTTCAAGACCCTGTACCTATACAAGGTTTCATCGCACTGTTCCTCCGGCGTTATATGTGCAGCCCAGAAGCAGAGCGCTTTTGCAGGCATGCCTGTGGCAACATGCAAAGCTGGATAGGCGCAGGAGGGAAGCAAAGTTCACTCGCCCCACCAACTACACACTTGATCAGCACCGGAACGGAGAACCCTAGTGGCATCAGCTTGATTTGGCAGCGTAACTCGGGCCCCAGTTGGGTGCGGCGAGCAACGATGGCGGTCATTTTGCTTTGCTTGTGGCTTTTCATTCCACATCTTCCAAGGTTTTGAGGCCACTCACCCGTAAAATGCTTCAAACCCTTCCTCCCACCCCACCCCCCACGCGCCCCCCCCCCCAAATACAACGCCCAAACGAAGCAAGAAGCACGCTGGTAATTCGTTGCCCCTGGACCGGGCCAACAAGCGACCAGCTGCTCCGCCCCGCCTCCGCCAGCCGCTCGGAGAGCTGGTCGCGCTCCTCGTTTGGAATTCATTTGGTGCAACGGTCTGAGTGCATTCGGCGGCAAATGGGTCGATCTCAACAAAACCCAAAGGCGATGATCTCAAAGGGAAACCAAAAAAGAAACCGTTGCCAGTTGCCAGCTGGACAGATTCGGGTATTTTAGGGGCCTGGGAAATTGCAAGAAATGATCCATCCCCTTTCACCCGCATCCGTTGAGGTGGGAGCAATCTAAGTCCATTGAAGTGGGAGTAGACTACCCCTGTTGATTTAGCTCGAGCACTCGCGCCACCATGTGAAACCTGACATGCTGAAAGCAAACAATGCAAACCTGACCCAATCAGGATGAAACCAGCCCGCAGCTTGAGAAAAGCACCAGCACCATCGTAAGATGTTCCCATCTGCATCAGCTGAGTTCATTGAGCTTTGTCCTGGGAACCAACATGATGAAAAAACTGAGGACGACCATCTGTGTGTGTGTGTGTCTTTGTTCAGGCACGGTACCCTTTTTCGGATATCGTTCTACAGGGAAACCTCAAGGAACCACCCCCTTTTCAAGGGGTCCGATTCCTATTTTACGCGGGTGTGTCTTCAACTCGAGGCCCCAAACACATTGTCGCTTCCCTGTTGTCTCCTTCAGACTGAGCCCGAAAAGGCCACCCAGCCCCAACACATGCGCTCCACGACCTGCAGTCGCCAACTCGAGGCATTCGCAGCTTCGACTCGCGCGCGCTCCGCCTGCATCAGGGGCGGCAGCCGGGAGATGTCGCGCACCAGCGCCACGGAGCGCACCACCGGCTTCCCGAAGATCTCGTCAAAGAACTTCGCCTCGGAGGTCCCACCCAACAGGTCGCCCCTTTCCGGGGAACCAATCAAAACGTCCCAAAGAGGTGAGCCACGAGGTAGGAGCCCGCAGAAAGGGTGGACCATTTGCAGGGAACCAGCCAAACAAAAAGGGAAATGGGTGCTGAGCAACCGAGCAGGTTAGTACACTCGCGGGTTGGGATTTGTGGAGCTCCCCTCCAGAACCTCGTGCCGCAAAGTCGTAGTTGTGGTGTGGGACATTCAAACCATGAACGGACTCGTTGAAACGAAACGTCGAGGAGTTGATGGTTCAACAGCATGCTTCAACAGGTGGGTGGCCCAACCCTGAAATCTTCTCAGTACTGAGTGGCATCCCATTGCCAAGGTGTGATCCTAAGATGTGTGTCGCAAATGAATGTTTGGCCGTCGGGATAGTTCGTGGCCCGAGGCTCACATATTTTATTTGGAGTCTGAAAGCTAAGCCTTGAGGCCTTGAGGCTCCTGATGGCTCCTGTCTTTTGGACTGTGCCTGGGCCGCACTCCGAACCAGAGGGAAATGCCGCCACGGTGGCGCAGGCGCGAGGCTGCCGGGTGACTGACTACTTCCGTCTTTCAGCCCCACAGTGCGGTTGCTTGCCTTCAGATCATTCCAGTTCTTGCATGTCCCTGCATCGCCTTTCTTTCCATAGACACAACTGGAATCAGGGTCTGCAGCCCTTGAATCCAAATCGACATTTGGCCAAGCAGCGAGCAACTCTTCTGAACGTACCTGTTCCGGGATGCCTCAGATGACTCAGATGTCTAAGGATTTCGCTTTGAACGCCTCTCTCACGCAGCATCTGTTGCACAAAAGATCCCCTGCCTGCACGAGCCACAACTGCTTCGCTTGGAAGGTTCGACAAAAGCAGCTCATCAGCCCATCACCAAATCGAGCCGTTCGCAGCCATTGTCACAGTCCTTCTAGCCCAAAATGCTGTCGTGGATTCTTCAGGTTCAAAGTTCTTGGCGCATATCATCTACCCATCCAGAACCTCAGGGCTTTTGAATCAGTTCGATTCTACCAGCTCGATGCAAAAGCAAGCAAGACAGGGGTTTCCGCAAGTTTGAGAAGTCTAGCCTTCCAAACATTGGCCATCAAACTCAGACGACTCAACCGCTTGAAACCTGACACAGGCCCCTCTATTGAAAGCGACCAGCTCTGCAACATGGACGGGAGGGTAACACCAAGCCAGGTACCAAACTATGGGGGGGGCCGTGTTTCCGTTGACCGTTTTGCATGCTCGTCGTGTTTTTGGGGGCGGCCTCCCTGGTTCACCAGCGCCTGACACGCTTTTGAAAGCCCCATTTCGCGGGTGATGCACATCCCCTTGCCTGGTGGCTACGGGAAAGAAGTTGCTTGATTGCTTGAAAAGGGAAGGAAACCCAAACAAATTATGAAAAACCTGAGCCTGAACAACTGAGATCCCCTGATCCACCACAAGTGACCTTGGGCTAACTCCCCCGGCCTTCCACCAGCAGTGTGGTGGCCATTGGCTCAGGCACCGAGGCCAGCCAGCCTCGGTGTCATGTTCGAGGACAAACTGCCCGCTTTACTGCCAGTTGAACAATAGTGTCAAGATCCGACAGGTCGCCAACCATGTGGGTGGTCCCTGGTTTTGACATATTCCGTACAGTCATGCTTCTCTGGCAAGCAACACATCAAAACTTCCGGATTGGTGCCAACTCGTGTCTCTGCAGGAAGCTTCTGGCGGGGGGTCGTAAAATGGAGGCCGGGCACCCGGCCGGCCGACAGCCAAAACAGAATTGATTGTTCCACAACCCGCAAAATATGAACTTTGGCTTCGACTGCTGCTTTGCCGCAGTCTACCCATTCAAGTGACTCAAAAGGACCAGGGAACTGCCATCTGCACGGTGCGCCCTCGTGTTTTGCTTTGCAATGTTCGGCCAACATGGCATCCTCGTGGACATGTGTTCGCAAAACACGTCTTTCAATACGTGTTTTGAACCAACATTTGAACTATGTAAATTGCACGTTCTAATTAATCTGTGACCCCAAGTGGACCCTCTCAGTTGCGTCAGTCAATCCACATCGAATGATAACTCCTGCCCGCTTCCCGGTCTCTTTGGATTTGTTGAAGCAGTCAGTGGGACATGTGTGGCGAAAAAGTGGGCGCTCCATGAAGTGTGCCGTTTCTGCACCAGTGGAGATGGCATGGTCCCTTTTCTCAGAACCCTGACATGACTCAAATATGGGTTGGCACCTTTCTTTCTGCATGAGGGCTTCCCTAGGGTTCCACACTGTTCTCGCCAAGGCAAAAGGACCTTTCCAAGACACCCCACGACTCGTGCGGCCAAGCTACGACTGCGCCGAGGCCGGAACTTCCGGCGCTGGGCATGCCAGACCTTGCCATAGGTCGATGGGCACCCGTGCACCCGTGCAGGAACTCCAGTGGGCGGGTAACCTTTGAGGGTGGATCCCCATCGTCCCATCTGAGCCCAAGCTTGAAAGAAGCAACAGACAGCCGCCAAGAGCATCTTGGGTAACCGTCGCACTTGTGACCAACGACCAAAGGCCCATCTTCTCTCACTGCTGGATCAAATTTCTCAGCTGCTTCTGGGCAGACTGCCTCCAAATCGCGCAAAACAGGCTTGAACACACCTCAATATTCGACCTTCGCCTTGGAAAAATAAGGTCCCCACCAGGTAAAGAATGAAGAGCACCACGTACCAAACGAAGAAGGCATGCACCCAAACGATCCACTCCTCTGTCGTGGCATTGCTCAGACCTGTCGGCTGGACGCAGCGGAACCCTCTCAGCCCTCTGCTCCGGCTTCTGGGGTTCGGAAGCCCGCATAAGCCCAAGCTCAACATCGACTCGGACAAAGGTGTTCATAGGTCTCCCTTACTTCCGGCACGAAGCAATGGCTGCCAATTGCCAAGGATTCTTGACCCACCTAAAACAGGGCATCCCTCAAAATGTGGGGTTTTCTCTTCGATTCCCTTTGAACTTTGGATTGGTTTGTGGAGAGTCAAGCCTTAGGACTTAGTGTTTTTGTTTCTTTTTTCAGAAGGTTCCTTTTTTGCATGGTTTAAAAGGAACCACCATTTGGGGGGGTTCCCTTGCAAAAGAAACACACCCAAATGATTTGAAGCCGCGGTTCTTGTAGAGGACAGGGTGTTCAACCCCCTAACCTCCAAACCACCCATGAGAGGGAAGCCGATAAATGACAAACCCCAATGATTTGATGTGAGACAAATGAGAAACCACCCCCCAACATCCCAAACGCCGCGAGGCGCTAATCCTGCTCAGCTCATCGTCCGCAGCGCCGGTGGCCCGCGCATGCAGCGGCGCCAGGATTGCCAGGGCCGGCAAGCCGATGCCAAACATGGCCTGTGCCGGCCACGGGGGGGGGGGGGGGAGGGATATCCAGATGAAATATGCAAATGAAACGCATTCCCCGCTTTTAACAAGGGGTAAAAAGGGATATCAAAACAAAGCCTCATCTAAAATCCCCTTATTTCGACAAATCCCAATCTAAAAACTACAGAAACCCTCTTGCGTTGGCAGTGCACGAGAGAAGAATGATGCCTCCGATCTGTCTCCCAGCCTTCATCCCCAGGTGCGAATATTCAAGAAGCATCGCCTCATCCATGCCCACGTGCTCCATGGCAGTGTCTAGCCTGGTCTTTTGTCCCTTGACACACGACGGCCTGTCTTGGCATACACGAAAAAGTAGGTACCGCGCTGCTTTCGAAGCCCTGCAATTTGGGCGTCATGATGAGAACTACCCCATTTTTTACAGTGTCCACTTTGGTGTCAAAAACGGTGCTCAGCGAAACAACTTTGGCTTGGGATGGTTCGAGCTCAGCGCCTTTGTTCACCTCCAGCATGTGGGTGGGCCTCCCCCTCCCCAAACCAATAGTCTGCCAATAAGTTGCCAGTTCACATGGGCCTGTCTTGTGTTAAGGGTTCCGAGTCGTTTTGGCGGTGAAGGGAAGGCAAAAGGAACCCGACAGTTTCGAAGCCAGGAAAGACCCACTCGCATGGAGGGGAGAGCTGGGCCCTGCTTCAACCCATCGTTGGTTGTAAAAGGTTAGCGCAAGCGGCAGCACTTTGAGACGCTCTGCGTGTTCATCTAGACACTTGGCTGCGTGTCAAAGGAATGTACCAAAGTGGCACATTAGCAAATAGAACCAAAGTCTATTACCTGCGCAACCCCAGTTTAATTTTGAGACAAACCCAGTTGCTTTTGGATGCGCTTTTGGTGGATTCCTCTGTTCGTCTCACTGCTCTTCCTTGTTTTTGAGACTATGATTTGGTGATTACTCTTTCCTGAACCAGTCGGGGGAGAAAAGCGCACCTTTTTCCGGGACTGGACTTGGGAGATTCTCTCCAAACCTTCAAAACAAGGCAACAAAATCGCACCTCTGGACGGCAATCCAGAGCCGGATCCATTTGGGATTGTGTTGTGTACGGTTTTTGTGGGAAACCTGAAAAAGGCGCCACCGGGGTTGCATATGTCCTCTTGGGAGATTTGAGTTCTCCATGAGCCCACTGCAGGCAAAGTAAACGCTTTTACCCTGAACCCCCCCAACCAAGGCACACGCGCAAAAATGCAGAGAAAATACTCCGATTGCTGAAGTACCCTAGCTCAACCCGCATCCGCGTGACTAAAAAGTGCCAACTCGCAGAGCCGCGAAAGCAGCACCGCACCAAAATGTACAAGGACAACTGCAATTCCCAAGCGCAAACACAGCTGCAAATAGCAAGCGAGGGAATGTCCGAAAGTTGAGCAGCCTTGTTGAAACTGCTGTGATTCTTTGGTGGGCGGGAAAACAAACGAACCTGGATGGGTCACTCTTTGGGAGAAGAGCATGGTGCCTTGGGAAGCCCTTCGGATATCTCCCAGCCTCATGGAAAAGCTTGCGCGCAGCCAGCCGCAATGGCCAGTCACCGCAGGCAGCTGCGAACTCAGAGGATGAAACGAAACCCAACATTAACCCAATCTGCCAAAATGGAAAGTGGGCGGGGTTCGCAAGGTCGGGCACAACCACCTGGTTTTGTTTGACACTGATGAAACCATCTTATCATCACAGCCTGTACGGGAGTGTCAAAGTGCGGTTCCTCGCTTGCTTCACTTGAACCACTGCATGTTTAAGATGTACTTATGTGATATGTCACCAACTCCGCCCCATCACCCACCACGACTTGCACTGCCCACCGAGCGGCTCCCCAGCATCGTAAAGCCTGGGGAACCGCCAGTGGAGCTGGTGAAAAGCCCAGCTGCATACCGTGATGATGGTTAGGCTCGTCAAGAGAGCAAAGCCAAAGCTGGCCTTGGCTCGCAGTGCCTTGCTCTCGGCCGAACATGCAGCTCCGTGCCGCTCGGGTTTGGAGGATTTTTTTTTGCCTGTATATAAGGCTTTGGGGCGCGAAAGGTCAGACAGAAACTCAGAAAGTTGCCAGCTTGTGCTCAGCGTCGGTATCTTGGGAGTTGTTCTTTCGGATCAACACCGCAGGCTCCCCGGTGTCAGAAGCATTTATGTTCATCGCGTCCAGAACGCCATGGCATTCGGAAAAGCGGCTCAGCTGGGCAAGCTGCCGAGCACATAAACGTGGCGGGTCTGAATTAGGCTTTTGCCCGCCACTTTTGTTTGTTTGTCTCCTAGTTCCCTCCTCGGAAACACCGGGGTTGGATCAGCCTCGGCCATAGCCACACCAAATCACCCTTCTTCAAATGGCCTGCCACAGAAGCCGCCTGTCAGCAGCCGCATGAGACGGTTAAACGATATTCTTACTCGCAGAGGATAATAACCCTGGTTTTTGTCAAAGGAACCCACATCTCATATACTTACAGGGTCATGATCCAGCTTGAGTTAGTTGTGTTGATCCTTTTGAGCTTGCATGCTTTTGCCTGCTATTGCTGGTCGTACGGCTGCATGGGTTCGGCTGCATAGTTGTCTGGTCCTTGAGTGAATGGCTTTGAAGCTGTAAATGGTTTAATATATATATATATATATGCAACGCCGTTCGCATGTAACCGCAAATCTGCCTACAAGCCCAAGCAGTCTGCAGCTCGGCGCGTTCTCAGCAGAAATACTTCCTGAGGTCAATGTTGGGCACATTAGGGGTTAGCCACTCATCTCTGGGTCCAGGTGGGGCTCTATCTCTGCATGCGTTCAACCTACAAGAACATGCTACCCAGTACACAACACAGCGAAACGAGCAAAGTGAGATGCAAGTAAAGAGCTCGCCCTTCCGTCACACCATGGAAATGACTCAGTCTCAATTGAGGAGCTTGATCCCCAGCACGCAATATGATCCTGGAAAGACCACTGTTTGTAGGTGTGCCTTGTTTGCCTTCTGGTGTGCACTTTGTCGCGTTTTACATGCTGGCTGTCCTACCATCCGTGCAAGCCGAGCGTCTGCACCAGGACCAAGGGCAAGAAACCTTGCAGCCATGTCAGTCGGCGACCGGAAACCCGGGCTGGGCAAATTCAATTGAAACAACAAGAGGAATTCCAATTAAAATCGAGACAGGATATTGATCAAGATTCGATGTGCGTGTCAAACAACGGTATCTTAAAAGATGTCCAGACAGGAGGGAAAAACTGGGATGATAAGCACTGACTGAATGTATGAGTCGAACATCTTGGTCCACCGGGGCTCACATGCACATCATGCACATCATGCACATTTAAGCTGCCCATTTTGTACCGCCGAAGTCGCCAAAACCGTAAGGCGAAGATCCGAAGATTAATTTAGTGGCGTGCCGTCTTGTGCAAGGAAGCAGACATCGCAAGCCTCGCCTAGGATGGCGAAGCTTAAAACCTCGAGCCTCGGCGAGCCCTGACAGAGAGGGGGCGGCTGAGTCTGTGGCGACCGTATTTGGGCACCTGCTGTACAGACCAAAATAGCACCGTGCCAAAAAGAACCCCCCTTTGTAAACCCGCCAAAAGAACCACCCACTGGGTAGTGGGCAAACTGGAGGAAAGAGTGCTGCCACGGGAGCAAGCCGAGCTGCAAATACAAGTAACAATGGGACATAGTGGGACCCGTTTTCGTCTGGCCTTCTCCCAAAACCATCACACGCGTTTCTACAAGGCGATGGTCGTCAAGACCAAGACCTGCCTCCTTGGGGGCACTTCTCCCTTGCCAGGTGAACCCCAATCGACACGCCGTCTGTTTTCCGCATCCTTTGATTCAGCCCAAAGCTTCCGTGATCGCTTCCCGAGGGGCACGACTCCACGAGCTCTCACCGAAACCCGCCTGCACGATGTTGGTCAAGTGGTCAGTGGCCTAGGTGGACCGACAATCTCAATCCGCCCTACCGGACGGATGATCATGGCCCTCTTCGTGGGATTCTAGCTGTCGTGGCTCAACAAACCGGTACCAAAATGGAACCCTGGTAAGTGGAAACATGGACCAAAACCTGCGTAACCCCTCCTGTTGAATTTTGAACCACACCCATATGAGTTGTGTCTGGATTACACAACAACCGAATATACCGAATGCAAGTTGATCACCCTGTCAACCCCGAAGCGTTGTGGACTTGCCAGAGTATCCACACTGTCGAGTACGCAGAGCGCCTTCCCAGGGCCCACGCCTTGAAGAAAATCCAATAAAGCACGGCCCAAAATGCGACTCCTGAGACCATGTGGCATGAAGTCTGTCCAATGCTCAACTCCACAGGAAAGAAATGTTCAAATGGGAAACCTTCAAAATGGGTGGGGACCCACCGTTGGGTTCATTGTTTTCTCTTTAAGCCTAACCCAAAAAGGACGACTTGCCAACCCAAAGCACCGAAAAACAACACA
>CAUJNA010002313.1:97500-122500 GCA_963377175.1 Effrenium voratum | reverse complement strand
TTCCCTCGGGGAATATGATCCAAGTGTCAGCCATTGACACATCCGGCTCGAACAAACAAAATGCTTCCACAGCAATCTCATGTGTCCAACTGGGGCCTTACTCAAGTTTGCAGCAAGTGCCTTGCTTCCAAACATTCAGTCAACGTCAACACATGTTGATTTCCTATATCTGCAGGCCCAGCAAGCTGCCGTCAGCGACATGCGCTTCAATCCTAGAGATGCTAATGGATTCCGCCAGGCCAAAGAACAACTCGGAAGTTGAAACCAGTTTCTGTGAACTAAAGGGATCCCAGTTGCAGGCGAACATGTGTTGGGCCCTTGACAAATGGATTGAACATGAGTGAAGGGCACAAACACGCAGAAGAGAAGCCAGTCCTTCTGAAACGAGCTCTTCATGCCCATGTCTGCTGTTTGGAAGGAACAGCCCGTTTCGTTCTTTCCCAGCAATGGCTCAAGAAGTCAATGCGTCAGCTCCCAAGGACCCAACCCGTCCCTTGTCACCTCTTCGGCGGGTTCCAACACCGCGAGCCCGCCATGCTGCCGGGTTGCCGTTTGTTGTGGCGAACCGCTGGCCGCCCGCGCGCTCCGCGCGGCGTTGAGGAGGAAGGATGCCGTGGGGGAGCGGGGCTCCGCAGTGGAAGGCTGCCTATCGTGGGGAGACGCCTTCTCCTAGGCGCGGGGTTCCTTGTCGGGAACAGCACGCCACATGCGTATGTTTTTCAACAGTGTTTGGAACGTCTTGGAAACAAGCGGTATCAAGCGGTATCAAGCGGTATCAAGCGGTATCAAGCGGTGTTCAGGAAATCCTGTTGATGGTGAGCATCAGTTTGCCAACTCAAAAACAACGGGTTTGAAGCGCATCTTGGTGGCTTGTCTATCCATGTTCCGGCAAAATACCATTGGCTGGCGGTCGCTTCTCACGGACCAGGTTGTCCTTTGGCTTGAGCATGATCGAACCAATGGTGGCGGATCTGTAAAGAAAGACTGTACACTTGTAGCCTATGTAACCAGTGGTCCCCGCACCTATGTCTACGAAAGGACCTGTTTCATGAAAGCAAAGCCTAACGAAATAGATCTGGAGCTGCAGATTCAAGTCGACACGTCAAAACTCGAAACAAGAGTTGGGCACTCCCTTTTGGCGGTGAAGGCCCTGAAAACCTCCCAAATCCGAAGCCCCGAAAGTGAGCTTCTGAAGGCCCAAAGGCAAAACCTACCCGCTTGGAGGGTAGGGCGCCTTGGAGCTGCGCGTGGTGTCCCCGCCCTCGTAGAGCGTGGGGGGCACTGCGCGCGCCTCCTCCTCCGCGTCCCCGGCCTCCGCTTCCTCCTCAAGGAATGTCCCACATTCCCGTGGGGAAAGCCTTCTGGGTTTGCCTCAAAATTGGCGGGGTTCCCTTTGTTCCCCGTAGCCACACCAAAAAGAGCACCCTCAAAAAAGGACACACTCAAATGACCAAACTGCAATTGACCCTGGGAGAAAAAAGAAGGACCCGTCCTTGGGCAAGCTCTGGTGCTTGTGCCTGCCACGGCGCCACGTTTCTTATGGCAACACATGGTAAGGTTTGGTTTGGCTGCCTTCCCCCAACTAGAGTCACCCCAACTTTTGCCTTCCTTGCTTGCGCGAACATGCAACAGCCCCGGCATCTAGAGCTTCACACTCCCGTTCTCATCCACAAAGGTGGTTCAAGCCCACACAAAGGAGGCATCCGCACCATGGAAAAGGACGCTGACCGGAGGTGAGTGCAAGGCCGGTAAGGGGCGGGGGGCGGGTCTCAAGAGGTGGTGACAGAAAAATTAGAAATTGACTGCCCTTTAGGGTTCCCCCACAAGGGGTTTTCTGAGTATGTCAAAACCAGGAACCGTTTTGCTGACAGCTTTTGACAAGGCAACCAAGGGCGCCTCTGCGCTTTTCCAATTGTGGCAAATGGCGCCCAAGCAGTACGTATCTGATTAAGGATGAAGGAGAACATGAGAGGCAAACATGAGAAAAGCACCTGTCTTTGAAAATCGGCCCACCGGCAATGCCTCCAAAAGCTGAACATACGAGTGACCCCATGTATGCCAGGGCTGACAGAACTCTCTGAGAAGCCCAATCGCCTTGGGCCAAACATTGTCATGATGAAGATGAGCAGGAACCCGGAAAGGGAGCCGATCAGGCCTCAGTTCGGAGCCCTCGTTGGCATCTCGGTATGGATTCTGCTAGGGAGATCGGGAATGGCAAACCAACTATTTGGATAGACCACATCAAACAAGGGATACTAAACCATCACAGCCAAGATCCGCAGAACATGATATGCTGCTGTTTCCTTGAGGCCATAATATGGATAACAGTCTACTTTGAGTTGGCCCACAAGGTGTCAGTGATTCTCAAAGCACAGGATCCGGGAAGCGAGCACCACCTTCCGCCAAGGCACAGGCTGCACCTTCCTTACAGGATGCGTCACTCCAATTCGCTCTCTCAGATTCGACGCCGGGCCACTGAGATGTCTGGCCACTCCAATGTCACCGTGGACTGCACATGTCCCACAAACACAGACAAAACAGAGACACAAAGACGGACACAAAGCTTTCCTTTTGGCAGAGGCAGTGAGTCCAACGACGGGTCTCAGACCCTGTTGCGCTCACTTCTAGTTGTGCAAAATGTTGGTGGCAAAATGCAAGTCGCAATCTCTTTCGCACCATCCGGGAGAACAACACATCAACGTCTGGTCCCACCAACCTCGCCCATGGCAGAGGCGCAATCAAGGCATTGCCAGAGAAGGCCAGCAGGTACCAGGACTCCCGCTTCAGTCTGCAGAGGCTGCACCAGCACCTCCAACCCAGGATCCGCACACTGTCTTGCCACCAGCAACACAGCCAAAAGGAATAGGAGGGGGGTTCTCAAAATGGTGAGCCTTGCTTCGGTTGGTAGTTGCCAACTTTCCTCGCAGCTTTCGCGGTCCGGCCTGGGCAGGCGGTCCACGAAGAGTGGGTTGATGCGTGGCGGTGCCCGCGCCCTGGCGAATGAGAAGCCGTGCCTTGGCTCCTCAGCCCATGGCCACGTGACTTGGATGAAACCCAAGATGCCTCAATCTGTCTCAGTCACAGGTGGAAGAGACCGCTTGGCCAGCCAAAGTTGGCCCGTGCGAGCTTGTTTGCTTCACCCGTAGGCGATGAGGCAATATGCTAGAGGTGTGCCGCTTCCTCACTACAAATCTACATATTGAAGGTTGCTTTCCACGGGAGGGCAATGGTCAACAACAGCTTCAAATGAAGGGAGGTGTGCTACGTGTGTTTACAGTGGACCGTGTGTTTTCATAGATATAGATATGTATATAAATATACGTACAGTATATCCGCTGACCTGGACGGCTGGACGGGCATGGCAAGTTTCACAGGCTTCAGCAGGCAAGACCCACGAACGGAAAGGCTGGCAGCCTCAGCATGTCCTCCGCTGTGGATGCTTCACGAGGAAAAAGAATTGAAAAAGCAGAGCATTTGTTGGAGACCCCTCTCCCAGAACGCTTGCGACAAAAACAAGGCCATAGGCCAATCAGCGCCTTTCGCAAGCCATGCTGCGCCTTGCAGAAAACACGTCAGCAAGTTCACCCGACTGCCGCGCGCCTCCCAACTCGGGCTTGTTGAGGGTCGAGACCTAGCAAGAAGGCTGTGCTGATCCACGACTGAGCCACTACTGGTCCATGACCACCCCGTAGCACACCATGGTAAAACATTCGAAACGCTGCGCAGCCCTGCCTGATATCTGCACTTCGATCTCCACTTGGCATTTCCCATTCAGTCCTGCGCAGGCTTTGAGCTTTGGCATGATAGGCGCGTGATGAATGTGGCAAACGAGGGGAGGCCGGATTGATAAGCCCATAGTTTGTTGATTGCAGAGCGGGGGGAGGGTTATGTTATCAAAAAGTACAGTTCAGAGCGTCGCCTTATAGCCGGGTGTATCGCTTTTTAGGCATTGCGGCCCCTTTTTGTCGGCTTCAGCCAAGTGTATACCTTGCCAAACGCGTAAAATGGCAGTGGCTGGCGATGCAGCGTCTGTTCATTAAGGACGGGAATTGACTGAACTACATCCCGGCAAAGCCGGCCCTTGATTCACGTGGCTTACAATCAGCTGAAAGGTTCTCGCACTGGGGTCGGGTAAACTGGCTAATCTCTTCGTCGGTTATACACCATGGGAGAATGGCGTCTAACTGGAAAGCTCTCCCACTGTCCGAGCAGGTTCTCCAGCAGGAACCAACTGCGAGTTTCAATCTGCTTTGGAGACCTGCGTTCAAAAACATCCACCATGCCCCTTTGCCCCCCCTTGAAGAAGGGTCACGTTATTTCCCCTGAAACGTGGCATCAACCCTGAGCCAGCTAAAGCCATCAAGATGCCATGCCAAGGCATCCAAAACCCACATTGACCCCCAATTCCAAGTTCGGATGGCACGGCCAAAGACGAAAAGCCCGCCACGCTCGCTCAGACACTCCTCGCAGGTTCAGCAGCGGCTGCTTCTCGCTGCCCCAAACCCGGCGGAAGGACTTCCGATCCACCAGCCTGCGGACAGAAGCCCCGCCCAGGGGCCCACCGCTTTCATGAGAAGCTCCCAGCTTTGGGCCGAAGTGGCAATGGACTGAAGTGGAAGCAAAACAGCCAGGTCGCTCAATAGAATTGCTTCTGGATTTGGCATAATTGATGTGTAAATATCGTCTGTGACGGGTTCTCAGCAATTTGAAAGGTTCGCCAAGATTTGGGTTTGAAGCAAGGCGAAATGCAACAGGATGCATAGGAAGCCCAATTCATGCGACGGAAAACGCAAGAACCCCATCGCTGCTGATGTTTCTAACAACACATGTGATCTGCAATCCTTCTCAAGGTTTAGTGAGCATCCATACAAACCACAATCAACTGGGCAACAAACAGCATTATTTACAAATTGCTTGCTTGGGTAATTGCCCCCTCTTGTGCGCGACGAAAAAAGATTCGAGAAATGCCCGATGTCTTCGTTGCTCATATGTCTATTCAGCCTGCCTTGCACACCTGCTTGACACTCAAGAGTTAGTTGCTGCAAGGAGCGCATCTCTTCCCGCAAAATGCAATGTCTGGGCTCCCGACTGCTTCAGTTCCACCTCTTTGGTTGCCAATACCTCCCGCGTTCTGCCACGGAGGAGAATGAATTGCGCACGCACCTGACAGTGCTAGTTTTTACGGGGATGTTGTTGCGGGAGTCCAATGCCACCCAATCAAAATCACCGGGTCACCCAAGCCACCAGGCTCATCCCCCATGCAAAGCAACCGACACTTAGCATGTCCGCGGGCAGTCAGGCCAGTTGACGAACAAGCCCCGCCCCCGTCCGGCGACGCGTCGGTTGCGAACACAGTAGGCGACAGCCTGAGGCGTTGGTCCATCCAATGCTGGGGCAAGCTGGCCAAAATCATCAGCAGTTCATCCTCTGCAGTCTGATTAACGGGATGCAATCCTGGTAAAGCAGTCGCTTCACGATACAGCTCATCAAACAGACGAGCGAACTGGACGGAGCGCATGGCCTTGCCACTGACTGATCTCAAGCCAAACAAACAGCTTACAGGTGGTCCCTCACATGAAAGGTAAGACTGCCTTTTCGACCAGAACCGAGCATAGGTTGGCTCCCGAAAGCGCACGTTACGCTTCCGGTCAATCAACTCCAGCTCCAGCTGGTGCGCGTTGAGCTCTTCCTTCTTGATCAGGAGATGAAGCCTCAGCAAGTTGGACAAAGCTGCTCGGAATGTCCAGGATTCTCTACCTGTACAACAAACGCCTCAGCGCATGCTTGTGACTCCTCGCGTCAAGCTCTTGACTGCACGGCTTTCACAGCAAGTGGCTCCAAATGCCCCCACTTTCCACAAGATGGTCACAGAAATCGGAAGTCGGTCTGCTAGAGGCTCGCGGATCTTGCGGGAGGCGCCCTACAGCAGGAGCGTTTGCAGCCGAGCTGCACGTATTCCACCTCCAGTGTGATGGGCTGCTTGATTTCATCCTGGCAACCGCAGTCTTCCGCTCGCCCCTGGAGGGTGGGTGTGCCAAAATCGGAGGTCTTCAGGCCAAGACCTCCAATGTGATCAATCCTTGAGCCAGCTGTGGATATGTGTTGTCAACCTTAATGGATCAGGATGACCGCAAAGGAACCAACTAGAAATGGACCCGGCTACAAAAAGAGGAAACCTTCGAGGCAGTTGCAGGGTACTACCAGTGCGAAATTCATGGGAGGGGATAGGGCGGGGGGAGGGCTAGTAATTGGATCTCACCACCACCAACGAGTTGCTGGTTTAGAAAGGCACCGAGATCATTGGCCCCACGAGTCCCATGTGTCGCTCCTCTTCAGGGACCCAAAGCTGAGAGACTGCTATTTTTTGAGCACTCTATAGCCTGCTCGTGAACCCATTCAGCACTCAGGAAATCAAGCCAGTGACAACTCCCAAAGCAGCCACAGAATCAAACAGTGCAAGGCCATTGGTCAAGAGTAGCCTGAGGGCGATGAAAAAACAAGCCAACGGGCGCGAAAGCTGGGCATGAAGAAGCCTGTCGGAGAATGGATCGCCGATTCCCTCAAACAAATCAACAAAAACAAGTTCCATCCTAGTTTGACACTACATCTATACCCGTGTAGGATGAGAAGGAAGAGGGGTGCGGCATTCTCTCCCAGCTCAAAGCGACTCCCAGCCTCCGGAAGTACTGTACCTAAACGCTTCAGCCTGAGCACAGGCCACCGAAAAATGAGAAGCCGTTTCCCCAATTGTTCCCAGCTTGTTCCATGACCAACTGGCAAAATCAGAAAGGCAGGAATCAGAATTATCAAATGAGCCTCCGTACCATGTTTATGTGTGTGTGTGTGTGGGTGCTGAAAAACTCTTGCATCTGGGAGCCAAAATCCCCATTTACGGATGCCGTAGAACCATCTAGTTCCATGGTTTGTTTAACCATGATAGTATGACAAGCCTAGAGTCACGCCAACTGCCCTCCTTGCAAGAGCCAGGCTCAACCAAGCTCCCCTCCCAAGCACCGCTGCTACCTCTCTGAATCATCTAGTGGGAACATGTTTGTTTCTCCGACACCCAGACTTCCAAGTCCAACATGTCCAAAGCATATGTTGCAAACTCTGCAAAGCAGCTCTTTGCCTGACATGGTACGACGATGTTGGCACAGTGCCTGATTACTTCAGAACATAATTCTAAATGGGTGCATGCCAGTCAATATATATATATATATATACACTGCATGTTGCTCCAGGATGAATACTCATAAATAGAGATAGCAAAAGTACCTCACCAAATCATGTGGAAAAGCAAACAAAACGAAATCATGTGCTGTTGTATCAATATTTGACAGTCAGGCCCAGTTTTTGTCCCAATACATATATGTACATCCAGCTTTTGCAGTAGCTGAGGTAAACCACACTGATTTCATTTGCAAGGGCACAAGAATTGGATGTGTGTCTCGCTGCCTCGCTGTCGCCACCGTGAACAAAAATACCCTTGTGGAACGTAAACTTACCGAGACGGCGACGGGCCAACACCGAATTTCACCGTCTAGCGCAGATTGTAACAGCGCAGGTGCTTTAACAATGGCAACCCGGGCAAGCTCCGAGATACAACCATGCTGCTTTCAACAACTTTGGCTTCCTTTGAAAGCATCAAGAGGGGTCTTTCCTGTAGGTCCCACATTCATCAATATGATCCATCATCTGTTGTCACTCGGAGCTCTGGTGGATACGTCAAATGGAGCTTTCCCGGCCGGTTTGCCTTTCTGGGGCCTCAGGCGTAGGCAAGTTTGGCTCACTCTTGGACTTCTTAGTGTCCACCTTCACCACCTTCCTCGGCAAGGGCCGGGAGCCGGACCGCTCTTCGGGTTCGTTCTGAAAGGAACGTGGATGGAATCAGCTCCTTTCACACTTTGACTTCGCCACCTCGACTTCTGGCGAATGTCATTCTCCTAGCCACCTGGTGTAGAAGCCGGTTCTTACTGCCATCACAGGGAGGCAGAAGCTAAACCCTCTTGGCAAAGGAACCCAGCTTGATGGGCCATCTGGGAAGGTAAGTTGGGGAGATTGGCTAAATATGATCCATCCCTTGTGGCTTCCCGGAATGAACAGTTATGAGGGCCTATTTGACCATGAACTGAGGCGGACATGAACCCCCAGCTAAATAATGTCCACAGGGTCCCTGTTTTCATGACCATCTGGCATGGATTACTCCGTGGTCTTTTCCTGGTCCCTCCGAGCCGCGGCAGCACGAAGGGCGTGTTCTTCTCCGAGTCGCTGCAGCGAGCGCGCAGCGCCACCGGCTGAGGGAAGCCCTGCGGACAGCGAATGCATGGGACAGGCTTGGTGCCCGCTTGGGTTGGGTTTTAAGGGGAAGCCGAAGGGAACCCCACGTTTTTGTGGGTCCCATTGTTAAGACACACCCACATGGAAGGCACTGGAAAGTGCTATTGTGAACTCTCAGAAAACTAAGACTTGAAGATACTAAGATGCATGTGGTTGGATCCCCTGATTCCACAAAGACCACGTCTTGCATTCAGCCTCGCCAGGTGTCAGTGTCCTAAACAGTCAAAGCCCCAAACACGGGCATTTTTGGGTATCCGGAGTTCCATCCTACTAATGCACACGTGGTTCTCGGTTTTCATGGGTACCCTGAAATCAGGGTCACGGTTCTGTCGAGGAATCTTTAGGCCCGGGGGTACATACGGTAGGTCAAAATTAAACTACCAGACCACAGGTTTTAGGCCTTGGTTCCAAAAACCAGGGTAACCCATTTTGGGGGTCACCCCATTTTTGACCCACACCCATATCTCATGAGAACCTCGTTCGCTTCATTTGGCTCCGTTCCTCCGGCACGTAGACCTCGTCCAGCTTGAGCCGCAGCATGCACAGCTCGCAGGCCGGGCGGAGCCCGGGGCGTGGCTGCAGCCTGAGACGGATTTGTGTGTTTTGGTTTCGGTACCCTTGGGGTTGGTCTAGAAGGCGGGGCCAAACGGATTTGAAGTTGGTTTAGAAGGGGCCAAACGGATTTGGGGTTGGTTTAAAGGGAAACAAAGCGGATTTGGGGCGTTTTAAGGGGAAACCAAAGCGATGACCCTAATTTTCACGGTTCCGATTCCTATTTTGGCACATGCCCATATTAGCAGGGGAAATCAGAAACACTCTGATTCTGCCACTTGGGGGTCGAATTTGGAGAACGCTAATTGCGGAATAACATTGACATGTTGGGTTCAATCCTTGTAGATGGGGTGGTTTTGCGGTTTTGAAGGAAATTGAGGAAAACTGCACCAACATGGGCGTGCTGATGCCGGGGGGTAGATAGGCATCCAACAGAAGCACGGTCATCCAACAGAAGCACGGTCTGATGCGCTTACAAATCGATCCTGCGAGGCACCAGCAGCAGCCTACAGTATCTGCAAGCTAAAGGAGCGAGCCAAGCGCAACGCGAGGCAGAGTCAGAGGTTACTGCACATGCTCCAGGAAAGACTGAAGCAAGAGCCCGATTGCTTGTTCCGGCTCCTACATCCATGCTGCTTCAACAAGGTTGACAACTCGGCCATGACACGGGATAATTTGTTCCGCCCCTCGAACTTGGTGGCGTTCAGACACACCCAAGATTGACTTTTTGCGGCCACCAGACAAACCATTGTATCAATCACTCCTTTCCCATCCCTTCCCCTACCTCCAATTGGTACTTTGGATTTGCGATCTTTTGGAGGTCTTCCAGGGCCGTTTCCCATTTTTCCTCTACAAGCACCAGACCTTCCACTCCCCGAAGACATCCTGACAATCCCATGAAACGAAAAAACACCAGACGAATCAGCTCCAGGGGCAGCTCGCACTCCAGCTCCAGCAAGCCACAGGACTCCTCGCTCACCTCGTCCAGGCCTGAAGCACCCGGGCTGATGCACTGCCTGTAACGCGTTGCTTCAGGTCTGTCCAAAAGCCACCAGTCCCTTGCCTCAAAACCACAAAGGTTCTCACATATGTTGTATATGTGTACATTATACTATATATGATTGTATATGTATATGACCATCATGGAAATACATCTATATAGTTTATACATAGAGAGAGAGAGAGAGAAACATGCTAAACAATATATGCGTATATGAAAATTGAATATCTACATGTACATACACGGGTGCATACACACACACACACATTTGTTGTTTGTGGTTCTTTGAACAACAAAGAAATCCATTTCAAACGGACTCCATTTGAGGCCCAGATTAAATTAACATGTCACAGCAGGGTCCCAAAACACGTTTTGTGTGTGCCGCTTTACTTCTATGCCGTGCCGCTGGCATCTTCCATGTGGCATGCAAAGTCACACACTACACACACACACACACACGCGCAGACACACTCCTAAGAGAACGGCCGGCCACGGGAGCGAAGAGCTCGATGGGTGCGCCGGACTTGTCGCAGGCATCTTTCACCTCGGAAGAATGGCAGTGACGCTCAGTGCGTTGTCTAGGCGAGGCTGCGGCCAACATGGGCTTGGCTACCCCAAGGGTGTGCATCTTGTTGAATCGGCCCCTGTCCAGCACATCGATGTGAATCGTCCTTAGCAGAGAGCGAAGCATCTCCTTGAACAAGATGAAGCGACAGAATGTGCTCTTTCGAGGCGGCTGGAGCTTCGCTGCTTGCTTTCCAGCGTGGCACAAAGCCTCAGCCCAAGATGAGATTGCCAAGTCTCTGCCTCGCGTCGTAGTACCAAAAGCAGTGCGTGTCCTTCAGAAAACTCGCGTGTTCAATCCGAGTTGGTGTTCGGGCGGAACCTCTTCTTGAGCATGTTTCCAGGCTTTGCATATTTCAACTAGGCTGGCAGTCAAACAATATGCAAAGATATGTTGCGCAAAGAACCAACAGACCCCCTTCCGAAGCAGCCAGCCAAAACCATGGCAGCACGCAACACCCAGCCCACGCGCAAGCCCAGTGAGTCCCGTCCTCTTCCTTCCAAACAGGATTATTTCCCTCCGAAGCCGAGGAGTACCACTCGTCGTCCGCGACGCGGACCTGGACGAAGGCGGGTGAGAGACACAGCCATAGCAACAATTGGTTGGCCGGACCAAGTGAAGCAATACAAATCATGAATCCAAGGTAGATGATATGCGTATTTACTTCGAAATACCACTCCCAGTGCAGCACTCTCAACAAAGGCACGCAACAACCAAGCAACTGGATGAGGGATATGGCCTAATATAGCGCACAAGTCACAACTACGCACTTGCTTTTGGCCGTTTCGGCGTTCAGAGCAAACCTCAATTTCAGGGCCCATGGCAAATGTGGAATGCTATCGACGTTCATCGACGTTTATCGACGTGCAGCCAAGCTTCTCGCAAGTATGGAGCACTGATGTGCTTGCTGAAAACGTGGAGGTGGCCATCTGGCAAGGCAACGTGACTGTCGTGACTCACCTCTGAGCAGTCCTCCTCTCACTCCCAACTCTTCCGGTTTTCTGTGGACTATCAGTACCTTGAAACCTTTTGCAACAAGCTAGACCAACTGGCACTCATTGGTCCTTTTCACGCCACGTTCTCTTCAAGTGAATGTGTCCTAAAGTGGGGGGACCACCAAAAATGGGTAGTCTTCTTTTGATTTCTCAACTCCAGCTGTTGAAAGCGAGCAAACCTCACCACAAACGAGCCCATTCTTTTGACTTCCTGTGGGTCTTGATTGACCATAGGAAGTGTCTGCCCTGTATTTTGACACACACACACGGAACGAGACATGCCATCTGATCTTAAAGCAGAAAAAAGTAGAAGTCATAAAACCGCTCCCACCACCCCACCACCCCAACACCCCAAAAATAATTTCCAGTTTTGGTCTTCCCCAAGGCTGGGGTGCTTTTTGGGGAGTGTCGGCGTATCCCCCCCCTCGATGCCGGGGGCTCGCTTCGAGTCAAAGGCCTGGGAGGCCCTGGGCCGTCTTGGCCTTGATCCGCAGCAGGCCCAGCGGCCGTGGGTGCCGCAGCAGGGCCCGGTCCACGCCCTTCCTCGGATCGATTTCCCCCAGCTGGCCGGCCACCCAAAAAAGAACCTGACACTTGCCAGTTTCCTTTTGGCTTCTCGTTTGATTTCACCAAGACCGGGATGCCCAAAAAATGATACAGCGGCAATCAGAGGTGGCCCCAGTTTCAGGGGATCTCTCTAAGCAGCACCATAGGCTAAATTTGAGGTTGAAATTCGCCAAAGAACGCGTCCCCATCACGAAAGAAGGGCCGCACAGGGTGAAGCCTGATTTTGGGGGGGGGGCCATTATGGAATCGTCAAATCCAACCCTTCACTTGCTAACTCAACCGCAAACAGCAAGCTCCAGCCAGCGGAACAAGATCTAGCACAATTTGGGGACGGGTGGCAGTATCGCTCTGAACGTTCGCTGCCTACTGTGGATGACAAAAGTTAATTCGAACCAGTAGGTAATTTGGATTTACCCCAGTTTCATAGAGCTTCATCCATCCCGACTGTGCGAAATGGATTCTGTCCATCCAGAGTATGGTTCCGCCAGGCGGGTTGCCAAGGAGCTCCTCTGTCCCGATTGGGATCGAGATCACGTTGGGCATCACCAGTGCCTGACGACGGAATCCATGTGGGGCTGTCAAACCATGACAGTCTAACGGTGCTGTTTTCAATCCAAGCTAGAGGAAAGCCAACCATTTTGGGGGTCTTTTCTTTGAAGACAAACCCGTGCAGCAGAAAGCATTCGCCTTGAATACTGTTTAACGCAGCACTATGTAGCGGTAAATAAAATTCAATAGAAGTTCATGCGGGAATGTTGTAGCATTGTGACAAGCGATGAGATGAAAATGGTGGTTGTCGCATCAGTGTGCGACGTACTCCGCCAGTTGATGCTCCAAAAACCCAGATGGGATGCCAGGGCTGTGAATCGAAATTGCTGTCGCACATGCTTGCAAGGCGCCGGGCAATGCGCCACTGATGCTGCCAGATCTAGGTCTAGCCAAACCTACTCTCCTCACCGACCACGCCCTCTTGAATTGCAATGTCAGCGACTACAGGAATCAATTCGGAATCAGCCCTTTTCGTACTGAGCAATTGCAGCCCACAAATAGTCAAAACAGTCCACAACAGCCGATGAGTTCTACAACAGACCATCACAGTCCATAACAAGCAGTGCAAATATGACAGTCGACAACAGCCCACATCAGTCAACAGAAATCCACAACGGCTGTTGGAGACAATTGACAAACAAATAGTACGATTCTAACGTCAGGCACATGCAGCCTTGCAAATGGCCCGGTCGATGGCGCTTTTCACCAAGGGATCCAGGACCGGATTGCTGCTCACGATCTGGGCGAAGTGCTTGTACTCCTCAGCCGTCGTTGAGCGGTGGTATTGGAGGATATCAATATTGACCCGTCCTATTCAGAGCCTCAAAAACTGATGAATCCCCGTTAAAAAGAGGCACCCGTATGAATCAACCAGGAGGGTATTAATCCGGGCTTCCCATTAGTTCCCTCTGTGCTGGATGCATAAGTGTCAACCCCTGCGGCAGGGTTGGAAGCTTGGTGCGGACGAGTCAAAATGTTTGTCAAGCCTTGCATCAAGATTCCATGGCAAGCTTGGGCGGGTTCAGGAAGCACAAAACGAGGCCTCCAATCCTCAGCCGCGGGAAACTGAGCACTACAGTACGACGCACAATAAATCCATGGGCAGGTGGTTGACATGTATCCAAATAGAAGGTCTCGCCAATCTGCACAGGGCTTCAAGCTTTAAGTCAGGTTCGGTCAGCTGCATGGTTTACATATGTTTGTGCATGCTTTACATGTCTTCATGTAAGGGCAAACAGCAAACGTAGAAAGCACCACATTCAATCATGCACCATGATCCGGGCAACTTCAAAACCTGTTCCGGCATACTCTTTCTCTGCATCTCTCTCTCTCTCTCTCTCTCTCTCTCTTGTCTCCCCGTGTGCAGTGTAAGCACAGCGGCCCGAGTTGTGTCATTGGGGTCTTTGTGAATCGGAAGCACGTCAAATGTACATATTGTTGCATTGCACGGAGTGAAGAAGCGGCCCCCCAAAGGGTGATATGGGAAACACAACATTCCATTGGGCGCGCAAACTTATCCATCCATCCGAATGTCGTTAGTCGCAGGCATGCGCTTCCACTTGATGTGCTCATTACTCAGTTTCATAGAACCACAATCTCCTTGTATCACTTAATTCGATACTTGCAGTATTTTCAAATAATTCGGCCATTCCCCAAGATTCGTTGACCCGACTCGCATCCGAGTCCCTGACACCGGGGTCTGCGCCAAGAGGGGCTCGAAGCGAATGGCAATCTCGCCCCTCACCTGCGGCCGACCAAAACCAAAACCGCCAGACGTCGGACGCGTGGTCAATCAGCAAAAATGGGGTGCAAAAACAAATGGCAGCCAAAGACTCCTGTTGGAAACCTACAAAAGGTAAAACCACAAAACAAACGATCGTGTTCTGCCCGTGAGAACTTGGCGACACGAGAGCCAAAAACGACGGCCCCAAAGGTCTGCTTAACCCTTCTTGACGGGGTCCTTTCCATCTTTGTTGCACAAAATGGGGCGCGGGAGATAAACTCCATGGTTAACAGTTTGGCAGACTCCTCCAAGTCAACCCATGGCACTCACAATTGTCGGACTTTAAAAATGGGGACTCCAGCAGAAGCGCGCGACCGAATCACAAACCCCACCGAAGCCGTGCATGTAAGCATTGAGCGGCAAGCTGCTACGTTCCATGGTTTATGATGCCTTCAAACTAAGCTTGGCCAATCTCCGAGAACTGAGCCGGCAGACAGGTGTGTTGTCACTCCTTCCACCAATAGCTTTGATTGCAGCCAAACGGAGAGGGCATACGGATGTTGGAACCAGCCCTGTCCAACCGCACTGCCCCGACTGTATCCAAACTTCGGTCAATCCCAGCGATCGCGTGAACGCGCTTGCGCCTGCAAGCGATGGATCCCAACCTAGGCTCCGAGACGTGTACAAGCAAATTGCTTCTCACGCACTTTCACTGGCATTTCTAGACTACTCCGGAAGTTCAACCATTCTCTCTCACGAACACACAGACCAACAAACAAACAAACAAACAAACAAACAAACAAACAAACAAACAAACAAACCACACACACACACAAACACACAAACACACAAACACAAACACACAAACACACAAACACAAACACACCAACACGCAAACACGCAAACACACAAACACGCAAACACGCAAACACGCAAACACGCAAACACACAAACACACAAACACACACACACACACACACACACACACAAGGACTCGGCAGAGGCCGGTTGGAAAAGAAGCAGGGTCGCCACAGCTCTCCGACAATCAAGATATAACGCCACACTTTTGTGAGGACATGTGAATGATGACTGATCAGAGTAATTATGGTGCATAGTAGTATGGGTCATAAGCGTGAAGCGGTCATGTGCATACAACAGAACGCTCGGTGCTTTTGGAAGAAGGCACGCAGTTCTGGTTCGAGCAGCCTTAATTCCCATGACGCTGAGCTCAATCTCCGAGTCCGAGTCCAGCTTCACGCCAAGCCGAATCTCGGACCTCAGCTGTGAGTACAAGGGTGTGTTGTTTGCTGAGAGTGCCCCCCTTTTTGTGTGGCTTTAAAGTACTTTAAAGGGAACCACTAGGAAAAAAACACACCCATAAAGCCGAACGGTCGTTTGATGTTGCATTTGCAACACACTTTCTTGGGGCCGGTCCGTGCCTTTCAATTGGGTACTGCGGCTGTCGAGCCCCCGATCTCAAGCTTTGCACCATGGCCTTCACGGAGGCTTCCAAATGGCGGTGCTGGATTGCCGCGGCTTCTTGATTGTCAAGACATATTCGCTGGCTTCATGCTCTCACAAAGATCCCAAAGGCGGTTGCCGGGGTGAAACACGGATTCTGAGAGCGCGCCCTTTTTTATCTTCCAAGCACGTGCTATGGCAACTGGGAGCATTGCCTCACGAAAAAGCGAGGATTGCTTTCAGGTCATGAGCCATGGTCACACCTCCTAGGAGGGTGTACATTCACATGAAATTTACCCCCTGGAGGTGCAAAGAAGAACCGTCGGCCAAAACCTGGGTCAGCGTATGTTGCATGTCTGACAACTCACCACATCAAGAGTAGACCCCTGTTAGACTTTTAGCTACACATTCACGTGTTTGTCAGAGGCCATTTGTTCGGAATCATCTCGCGAGCTTTTTTCGCCCCTTTGCGGCCGGGCTGCCCCTGCATGATGTCCTTGCCATCCTTGCCCCAGCGCTCTGGGGCCTCAGAAATCCTCGGATCAGATCTACCCTCAGCCTAAGCACCTCCTCTTTGGGCTTCGTGACTGTTTTTGGTGAAAACTCCCAGGGCACAAAGCAAACCATGAAGCAGCCTGGACCTGAAATAAGGTAGATGCATGAGGAGCATGGGAGTACCAACATCCGCAGGAACAACCCAAAAGCGTTCCGCTTCTTCTAGGGAGACGTCGGCTTCAGCGCGCAACTCCAAATGCTGGGCCCAGATGGCCTCCCCACTGAGAGCAAATACACTCTCAACCAGTGCCAGAAAGACGCAGAAAGACAAGACGCTTGATAGGCCCGAAGACTGGCGTCTTTATGCCCAGCTTGAACTTGCTGAAGTGGATGCCTGCAAGTTGCCATCCGCAACCGCAAGCCAGCAGCAGATAAGGAGGCGGGGAGGCAACTCCCAGCTACAAAAAACCGTCTGCCAACATGAAGGAAGCCCCAGAAGATCAACTTTTTGTCAAGGGTACCTTCTCTCAATCCATGAGTCTGCTTCGGAAGATTGGCATCTGATTCAGGGGTTGGAAGCCCGGCAAGTTGCATAAAGCTGAACCGACTTCTTGATGCATCCTGATTCAGGGCTATTTATTTGCAAAGCAACTCTTGGAAGCATTTTTGTTAGACTAAGATGGAGCAAACCGACTTGGGCCCACGTCAAGAGCGGCTGAATCAATGTCTGAGTCAAACCACCCCCGCCTTTCAGAAGGGATGGCACGGCTGCTTGCATCTTCTGCGTGACCGAGCCATCTTGGTCCTAGAGAGTCTCGATCGATCGACCACTCGATCAAGCAGGTGTTCTTTGCTCTTGCACCGGCGCCATCCCCTACCTGAGGGTGAGATGTGAGGTTACAACTGAAATTTCAGCTTCCGACAACTGAAGTCGGGTTTGGTAAACCGGTGATATGTGGTACGTGCATGTTATCTTCCAAACTCCGCCAGTGGGTTGCCATTGTCATTGTCATCAGTGTTCCCTTGGTACAAACACGATGGATGACTAAGGCAAAAGGAGTGCCTTTCGTCGGTCAGTTAGTTTGAATCGCTTTGGCCTAAAAATGTTCAAGGAATCCTGCCGATAATCCTGCTAGTGGGATTTGCCAAACGGACATCCTGCTTCGAATTGAAAGTCTTTGCGACACGTTTGCAGACTTCCCCGATGCCAGCTGTTAGGTGACTCAAGCGCATCTCAGCGATGCTGCTAATCATATCAAACTCCTCAGGTAGGACCCCCCACACCAGCGGGGAATCTTGAGTCGTTTCAGAACAACGACTCATCAATCGCCATCGCAGCACTTCCGGCAACGTCAGCATCACCAGTCGCAGCAAATAGCACTAGCCTGACCTCAACAAGAGCGGCCACATGCCGTGGCCATATGCACACGCCTCCAAAAGGAGTTGCATGCCGAAAGCACCAAATCTCACGCACAAGTTGCTGGCATCCGGCCTCCATTTCAAAAGGGATCTCTGATGCAATGTGAAGCTTCGACCATGGAAAGCTCCCTTCCAGGTTTGATTGTATCATGTTGGCACGGCTCAGAGTGGAAGGTCTCAAAAATGAATCACCCTGTGGCCCCAAAGGCCAACGGAGCAAAAGTCGCCACTTGGAGGGGCCCCGATTTGTTGAGCACACTTCCAGAGACTCCCTTCGCAGGGATTCCCTGCGCTTCCTCCATCAGCCGCTGGACAAAGGTGGCAATCTTTGGCCACAAACGCGCGAAGAAGGCGTTAAACCAGTCCTCAGCGTCCCAGAAGCCAAACACACATCTGTGATGTATGGTATGCATGTGTCACCCTGTGTGTGTGTATATGCTCTCACACCTCCAGCCGCCCACGGCTACACACACGCACGCACACGCACACGCACACGCACACGCACACGCACACGCACACGCACACACGCACACGCACACGCACACGCACACACGCACACGCACACACACACACACACACACACACACACACACACACACACACACACGGTCCCGCCCTCCCCCAATGTTCTTGCCCAAAATGGCCGGCATCCCCAGCATCTCCAGCATCAGCATCTTGTGAACCCACAGAAGGCCACAAGACTGCAAAACGGGGCTTGCTTGAACAACCCCCAAACACGCACGTTCATTGTGCTGTACGTTTTTCATGAACGAGGGACAGAATAGTTATCGTGATGACATCACCCGTTTAGAGGGGCCCAATTCTAATAAGCTCCCTGGTGCGTGAAAACATGTGAAAGCACAAAGGTGAATAAGTAGTTTGGCAGAATGCTTGCAAGAGCAAAAGACCAGTCGGCGATTGTCAAGGCCAGGCTTCCAGAGACTCCACGGAGCCTGTGCACTTGGTGGTATCCCGACACCTGGGCATGGCGCGATGTCAGCAAACATCAACGAATGAGCAGCGCCTAAAACCCATAGTGTCGTAGGTTTGCACGAATTGCAAACCTTTCACAATGCATCTCTCCTCAAACTACATCTCCAACGCCTCAGTCAGCATCCCCATAGACACCGGTTTCAAAAATCTCCGCAGCATGGTCAACAGCTTGGCTTGTCGCGTAACTGTCATCGAGGCACCAGGAAGTTGACATGTACTCGTGACAGCGCGGGCGCTGCGGGCACTCCAGCGTTCCATGTTTGGTTGCTGTTGTTTTTGCGGAAATCAACCAACCCACCGCGGGTGGGGTTTCATTCTTTGTTTGGCTTTGGTCATAGGGACTGCAGGAGGAAAAGCATAGTTGTTGAATGCGTTGTTTGCGATGGGATGGCCTTGTTGATTGTGTGTTGCCTGTTTTTGCGGCTTTCGTCTTGTGTGGTTTTTGCGGCTTTTGGCTTCTAGTTGTTTGAAGCAAACCCCAAATTACTCTAACCCTCCCCCCTCCCCCCCCACCCCCCTAAGCCAACCCTAAAACAATCCCACACCCTAACTCCACCCAAAACCTACCCTAGCTCCTCCCTAGACCAAGCCTTCGTCCACCTAAAAACAACCGCAACACCGACCCCACATCCCCCTACTCACGGGCTGAAGAAACAAAGTGTGCACAGCCTTGCAGAGCAAACCTCAAAGTATAATTGCATGGCCCTGGCACCGACCTGCCCAAAGCCAATCTCGGCAATGTGGCTTTTGGCCTTGTTTTACTGAACCATTTGGTGAGCTCAAAGACTTCGGTTTTGCAAAAAGGATCTTGCGGCCAGGCATCAAGGGCGGCTGCAAGTTGAAACCAAACCTGCTGGTAGACGTACTGTGGGAAGGCGTTCGCATGTCCTCAGAGCCGCAGGACCTTTGAGTCAACGCAAGCCCGGATTACCGTTATCGAGATGAAACATCTTCCAGACAAAGGATTCATAAACAGAGGCAAATCCTACAAAAACACAGGTCTCAGAAGAGAATCCCTTGACCAAGCTGTACCTCATCAAGGCAACCCTGCTTTGACAGAAAAGGTCAGCCAGCTCGCCGGCATATCTATTGGTCGTCAAAGACTCTACATGACTGCTGACAGCTGCAAACAGAGGACTTTCTCAAATCCTGCTTATCCATACATTACATACAGTACATGTGTGCGTCCAGGCGGCTTCCGGCAATAGCTGGCATCGCTTCCTGTGGCGGAGCCGTTGCAAGCTAACATGGGGCCACCGGATTCAAATCAAACCATCCTGACACGGGCGCTCTCAGCAAAAAGACACGGCCACAAACAAGTCCTATTGAATTTTGGCTTCGAACTGGATATGTGCGGGTGGCAGACGATGACCTGCTAGCCACACCAAAATACTCGAAGGAAGACGTTTAGTTGTTGATTGACCCGAAAAGAGATACCCCAGGATGGCAACTAGCGGAGCTCCCGTCTCTGATCGGAGCCCGCCTCATGTGAGTGAGTGCTGCTTTAGTGGACACCGGCTGCAGCCCCATCACCTGAAGGCGAAACGGGTTGCCGTTTCAGGGCGGTGTGCTTTTTGCAGAAACCAATCAGGGGTTCTGACTTGTCATAGCTCACACACACACACCACGGGTATCCGTGTGAAACAAAGATTCCGCTGGTCAAAGAGCGGGCAATGCAAGCTCTGTCAGCCTGTGGTGGGTGGCTGATGTGCTTCCCCCCCTCCCAAAAGGGTCCAACCAAGGCTGTCGATCCATGCCAAGGCAGCTTTTTTTGCTGTAGCTTGGTGAAGTGAATGAGCACATTAGACTGAGGCGTACCGGCCTGCCTAGACTGAAAAAGTCCTGAAATGCGTTGCGCTGTCATGCTTGACTTCCCGAGCTTCAGCTGAAGGCCATGGAATCCTATGCGACAGCCTTCCTGGTGCATGTGAGCCGCCAGGAGCAGTAGATTGAACACCTTTCTTAGACTGCCTCAGACACGATTTCGAAACTTGGCTTGACACGTAACACCTTGCACCGTGCAGCAGCTTTGTTTCCGCTAGCTGAAAAAGACCTTGTGTTGAAAGGGTGCCTAACACTTCAAAGCTCAAGTGCTGGATCCCTGAAAAAAGCAAAAGCATCTGAGTCACAATCAAACCCGGTGTTAAAATGGTCTACCCAGAACCATGTAAAGAATTAACAAGGCCCAGCTATTTATGGTTGGGATTGTCCCTACTAACCTTCATCTACCCGGGTTTTGATTGTCGCTCATCTGGCATCATCTGTGACGACCTGAGACACTTGACTCAAGATAACGTGACTGTCCAGCACAGGCTCAGGGAATCACCAGGCCGCGCACCCACCCCCCCTCTCAGCGACTGACCGAGATGGTGACCTCCGCGCGAACCGGCGGGGCCTGGCCGGAACTTTGGTGAAGGAATTGGGTGTGTATCTTTCTTCAGTGTACCCTTTTGGGGGTAGGTTTTAGTCCTTAACAGGGGAACCAAAAGCAACATCACCATTTGGTGACGTCTTTTATTTTGACATACACTGAATTATTCCTGCAATCGTCTGCTCAGGTCCCATGTTGTGCGTAACAACCACGCCATGTGTGGCTGAGACTTTACGCAGAGTCCTGCCAATCGCACCTTGGTGTCGCTCTTCTCACGAGTGATCAGAAAGTCCGAGATCACCTCACGGATCTCGCATCTGTGTGTGTATGTATGTATGTATGTATGTATGTATGTATGTATGTATGTATGTATGTATGTATGTGTGTATGTGTGTATGTGTGTATGTGTGTATGTGTGTATGTGTGTATGTGTGTATGTGTGTATGTGTGTATGTGTGTATGTGTGTATGTGTGTATGTGTGTATGTGTGTATGTGTGTATGTGTGTATGTGTGTATGTGTGTATGTGTGTATGTGTGTATGTGTGTATGTGTGTATGTGTGTATGTGTGTATGTGTGTATGTGTGTATGTGTGTATGTGTGTATGTGTGTATGTGTGTATGTGTGTATGTGTGTATGTGTGTATGTGTGTATGTGTGTATGTGTGTATGTGTGTATGTGTGTATGTGTGTATGTGTGTATGTGTGTATGTGTGTATGTGTGTATGTGTGTATGTGTGTATGTGTGTATGTGTGTATGTGTGTATGTGTGGCTGTGTGGCTATGTGGCTGTGTGGCTGTGTGTATGTGTGGCTGTGTGTATGTGTGTACGTACATAATGATGTATGTATGTATGTATGTATGTATGTATGTATGTATGTATGTATGTATGTATGTATGTATGTATGTATGTATGTATGTATGTATGTGTATGTGTATGTGTATGTGTATGTGTATGTGTATGTGTATGTGTATGTGTATGTGTATGTGTATGTGTATGTGTATGTGTATGTGTATGTGTATGTGTATGTATATGTATATGTATATGTATATGTATGTGTATGTATGTATGTATGTATGTATGTATGTATGTATGTATGTATCTATGTATGTATGTATGTATGCATGTATGTATGTATGTATGCATGAATGTATGTATGTGTGTATGGTCATAAGTTCTAGAAATCAGTGCAATGGAATTTGGCTGATGCCAAACTCCGATTCAAATTCAGGGACCGCTGCAAATCTCCCACTCAACAAACCAAGCCTTCCAGTCAAGGCAGCTCTAGCCGTAAGATGGGTTGGCAAGCCAAAAATCGCATCTTGTGATTGACACAAACTCAAAAGGAAAACAATGTGAATCCAAAGCTAAAGCACAACCGCCTGGCGTCATTCCCTTCCCATGTTGAGCATCCAAATCAATCGCGGCCCAGCATCGCTGCTGTCGTCCGGCCGTTCAAGCTCCCTGAGATGCCGCGATGGCACGTGCAACGAATCTGCGGCCCAAAAGAAAGACGTGCCTCACTTGGCACCCCAAGCATGTCTGCAAGCAAGTGCAACAAATACCCTGTAAACCACCACTGTCGGGCCTTTCGATACATAAGGTGGCATCAATTTGACATCTCGGTAAGTATGTGACCTGTATACACATGCAAATAACATATTCCTGAAACAAGGTCAAGCCGCCAGAAACGGCGCTGGGGAATTCGCAACCCTAGCAAACGCCCAATCAGGATTTCTGGGCGTGAAGCATCTGCGGCATTGCTCCCACAAGCAATCATGCGTGTTGCACCGCAATCGGTAATTATACAGAAGTGATGCAACTAGAGCGGACAGCTCGGAATTCAGCCCGCCTTTCTTCTTAGCACGACACAAGGTGACCGCCACTTCTTCACATCTTGCCAAAATGACAAGAGATCTAACAAGGATTAGTATCTTTCACAAGCAGTAGGCATGCCATGGCTGCTGAAGGACGAAGTCATCTGTTGCCATTGAGCTGCATCGGCTCAGAAGTGCACTCCATGGTCTTCTCTGGACGTTTCATAACCTCATCCAGCTTGATGATGCCGATGCCCACGGCAACCTTTGGTCAATACGCGGGATGGCTGAAAACTTGATACTTTGAATGTCGCCCAGGAGGATTTTCGAGCCATGCCCTGCCTTCACTTGCAGGCTCAAATGACGGGGGCTTGGGTCTTGGGCGCTGCAACTGGCCATGCCTGAATCTTGGTCCGGCAACATTATTCTGGGAGACCAGCGAAATCTCCAAAGGCTCGGCCAATGCCACCTCCGTCAAGAGGTTGAAGCACATGACATACCTCGATCAAGTAGCATGGGAGTGTGAAGGAAGTCGGTGGTCCCGCTGAAACAAAATGACGCCAAATGCTGCCAATGGCTTGGAAGGGCCCCCAACACCAGTCTGAGAACATGATACGCTTGCACAGTCCCGACACCCTGGCGTTGTTCGATTTTTAGGTCCGGTTGCAGCTTGGCTGCCTAGGCCCTCGTTGAAGGGCATTTGCCCAAAAGGGGCCAATTTAAAGCACCTACTAAGCAAGGTCCGACTCATGTTGACCAACTTGGGAAACAAGGGCACAGGAGATGAGGGTGGGGGGGGGGGGGTGCAAGTCAACTAGCAGCTCTGGCCACGCCTCAAGCAGGCCCCTTGTCTTGTGTCCAAGCCTACCATGTCCTTGGCTCCCTTGCAACCACCAAGTTTGGATACTCCCTTCTATTGTGTCCTTTTTTCGGGACCCCCCCCCGTTTTTGGGTTGGTTACACAAGGAAATCAAAGGGAAACCAAAGGAAAACCCAAGGAGGGACCTCCCTCCTTGATGGCGAGTGGCTCCACGTCCAGCCGCTTCTCAGACGGGAAGTTCTCCGACAGCGTGGGGTCCACTGCTGCGGCGGGGAAGGTGGCCGGGGTCTGCCGCATCCGCCCGTCCTTCAGCTTCACCTGCCGAACTCGGCAGAAAAACCCACTGAGAGGGGGGGGGGGGAACGAAAAATAACGAACATGAGCCGTGGCTTCTGAAGGTGTTCCTGTCAAGGACACCTGACAATTGGTGAACCCCCGTTTTTTTCTGCGGGAAGCACTTAGTGACTGGGGCCCCACGTCTCCCCAACTTCACCATAGATTGCCAATATTACGACCGAACCAGAATGGGGTGGTGTCCTGACATGGGGAAGAAACACCCACGTTTCGGCTTTTCCGGGAAAAGCAAAGGCATGCTTGTCGCCAAGCAAGGGATTGTGTCCCTGTTTTAAGACACGCAAACATCAGTGAGAAGCAGGGACTTTCAAGTGAATTAATGCAAATATGGCTGTGGCTCAAACAAATGTACTAAAATGGCACCTTGGTAAATGAACTAAAGACTAAAACCTGCGTAACCCGAACAGTAGCTTTTTAATTTTGAGGCATACCCACATAAATATAATGTACTAGTGGATGACAGGGAACTCCATCTGCAAACTTGCCGGGTGCGTGGGTTGCTCCGGTAACTCCCGTGACAGAACCTACTGCCGTTCCCTTCCACCACAAAAGAGGATCCCCAATGTGAGGGAAACATTCACATCTTGAGAATGTCAGCATCTAGCTTCTTCGTCATCCATGACTGGCAGCTCCAGAGGAAGAATGCAGCGAGAGGAAAGGCAGCAAGAAATGCAGAGTGGGGTTTGGGATGTTGTTGGATTGTGCACAAGCGTTTGTTGACCAGTTGCCCTGTAGCACCTGTCGTTCCTTTTGTTGGGCTTGGTGTCCCTTCAAGATCACAAAAAGAGGGTGGCCTTTTTTCCAGTGCCACTGGGCTCTTGAGTTGCTTGAACATAAGATGCTAATGAAGCGTCTCAACTTCCACCACGGGAGTCCACCAACCGGAACGCCGAATTTCTGTCGGCTCTCGGCTCTCTCGTGCCTGGACTTTCGCCCAGGTAAGGTCCTGGCAAACAAAAAGTCAACCCGGGCTGGAGCCCCAA
>CAUJNA010002313.1:0-90000 GCA_963377175.1 Effrenium voratum | reverse complement strand
TTACTCTAAGCAGGTGTACCACACATCGCCACAGGAAAACAACGCAGAGCATCTAGAGCAACACACTGATCTGCTAAAGATGCTCAGATGTGCAAGCCGCACTGAAACACTGACGTGCTGTTGCTGACCCCTCATTCAAGGAAGACTCCGGATGATTTGTTGAGTAGGTACAAGCTGAAGATGGTTCCACTTCTTTATGGAGATTGGCGCCTCTGAATCAACCCAGGATCCGTTCATCAGGGTTAGACAATACTAGTGCTTGAACAAGAACTTCTCTGTCGGCAGAATGCTAGCTTTAAATAAGAGATCGCAAAAACAGCGTGTTACCAATGGTTTTCACAAGCTCCGCTACCCTCCATTTTGCTTCGACTTTCCGACCAAGTTGAGGTGGCCAGCTTTTTCAACTGCAAAGTACCAAGGCTTGCATGACATACAACAATAAAAGCTCATCCGGAAGGTTTGGCGGACATCCACCAAACTCCTGACCAACTCACAGGGGGTAGTCCCTTGTCAATCGTTACTCAACTACTTTATCGTTGCCTCGCCCCAATTGTTGACAGTACTCAAGGCTATTTGCACTGGCAGTCAACTGGAAGCAATTATATAGCTATCCACATTCTGAAATGATGCAATCGCATGCGACTTTTTCAGTACCCCATGCTCGCGTTTGCCAGTTCAGCATCTGACTCCCCTAGGCATCGGTCACCTTTCCATTCCTCAAGACTGGTCACTGATTCAGTCCTTAGTCCTCGACACAGGTCACTCCACCGACCAAAAGCTTCCGCGATGCTGCTCTGAACCTCTCTATGTGAGTTCCTAGACCACCTCAAAGCCATTGAGACTGAGGATCTCACTGTGCAGGATGGAAAGGAAGCCAACTCTTTGACAACCTGACGAAGCAAGTCAACGCCAGCTGTGTCCCTGGTGCCGTTGCAATGCATTCGGGCTTCACGCAACAGGATATGTGTTAAAAGTAAGCTCCAAGGCTGCTTCGGTAGGTCCTCGACACCTCGAACCAGCCAGGCTTTCAAGACACGTGCAACATTCTTGGCTCCCGAATATCTTTGAAAGAACTCCTTCAAGTTTGAGTGCACCTCATCCCGAGTGAATCCAGTTTTTGTACCGGCTATCAAGTTGGAAAATGGCACCTTGTCGTATTCAAATTCCCCATGCAGTGGAACGAACTGCAACTCCGGACCCTTTGGCAAGTTGATGGATATATGAAGCTTTCCGGCAGCCACCCGACCTTCAAGGTGTTCAGTGCGATTGAGTTCTGCTGCCAAGTTGTGCCATCCTGCATCATAGAAATACTGTTCTCCAGCGTTCACAACGTAGTCAACGTCGCTTCCAATGATATCAATGTCATACGCTCGCGAACCGATCATATCAACTTTACAAGGAGCGGGCAAAACGTCTCCTAGACACTGGCCAGCTTTTTCACACACGGTCTGCAGCGTTGCATTTATTATCCTCTGGACGTGCGCACGATATCTCGGCTTCAGAGAATCCGCCAATCTCCGAAGAGCTGCCGGATCATTGAGTGCAGCACGAACTTCCTGGATAGGAAGTGCGCTGTTGCGAGTGCCAGTAGAGGAAGTGACGAATCTCTGATTGGCAGGTGCGGTGAGGCCAAGATCCCCAGTCTGCGTTTGCACAGGTCCTTCTGTCAAGTCTGCACTCATCCCTTTCTGCTTCTGTAATGTCAAATCCGTCTGCGCTGCCTGCTCCAAGAACTTTGCATCTGTCGTGTCTTCGTCTGGTTTCAGCCTCCAGTGCCACTTGGTTTTCCCTCCGATTGCCTCTCGGACTATCCGTCCCTGTTCTTCAAGCGAATACAGGGCGGCATTCACGTCCTTTTTCACCCCGTCCTTACCAGCGAGCGCCTTGGCAATTTCAAGGGTCGGCCTCCATTTGCCCGGTTCTTGAGATAGGTAGTTCGCTATTGCTGTTGCCTTCTCCTCCACTGCGTTTGCATTCCATTCAGCACTGGAAAATCTGAGCACTCGAGGAGTACCTTGCAGAATCAAAGCCTGAGGCGGTTGGCAACAAAACCCTCGTCACAAGCACGGGAACACACACTTATCTTGAGAGGCTTCCATCCCCTGGATTTTCATTAAATTCATCTAATACAGAAAATGTTAACTAGCCGAGATGAAAACGCTGGAAAAAACCTGCAACTGCTGAAATTGCTTGACAGGTCACAATGCAGAACAGAAACCGGGAAGCAACAGCGAACAGGACAGTAAAACAGTCAGGAAAAAACAGTCAGGGAAAAAGAAGGAAAGGCAGGTACACACGGGTGATCAATCCGTGCGTCCACCATCAAGCATAGCTTCATTGGCCAGCGTTTGCTTGATGGCCGCTGGCCCCCTGCTCAAAAAGGCTCCGAAGGGTTTAACGTCCGTGTTCCAGGACGGTTCACACACACAAGGCCCCGGACGGGGCGCACTCATTTGTGCAAGGCCCATTGAGTCTTGCAATCCTCAACCGTGCGGGATAGTCGCGTGGCGATGACAAACCATGCATGCTTGGCCTTGGTATTGGTCTTGAGCGAACGGAGGAGATCAATCTCCTCCTCAGTCCAGGGCTGCGGGGTTTCGAATTCAGCCAGTAGCGGCGTCAGTCCCGGTCGATGGGGAAGGCGCGCGTTGTCTATGAGTAGGCCTGGATGCCATAGAGCGTGAGGAGTTCGTGTCACGAGCGCGACGAGCTCGCTTCTTGTCAGGAGGAGAAGGTGGAGCCCAATGGTCGGGAAATTGTTCACCGTGATCTTCGGGAAATTGTTATCTTCGGCGAAGCCGCCGGGGTGCCTTCATGGGTGTGCATCGGCAAGCTGTTGCTGGAGCTGGAGAATGGTGGCAGCTGAAGCTGGGTCGGTCGTGGCGGTTGGTCGAAGGGAGATGAGGTAGTCGAAGATCTTGCTGGTCAGCAGCTTCATTGCCGCCGGTTTGGTGGTCGCGGTGCCCTCTTGCGTGGCGACGTGGAGAGCGAGGGCGTCGGATTTGGCTGAGTAGCCCAGCAGCGAAGACCGACTCCGGCATGGACTTTGCGACAACGACGCGCACCTCGCCTCCATGGGCGAGGTGGCGCAACCACCGGCTGTTCCACTGTTCGTGCAGGAAGTTGAGGAGGGGAACACGGGCAATGTCCTGCCCCTCGACGCCCACTTGCCGAGTGAACGCGGTGTGGGTTATGACCTTGGGCAGGTCATACCCCGCGACTCGGGCGGTCGTCGTCGGGTGAACTCAGCTGGGGTTGGGACAGAGTGGAGGGGATGAAGCCTTGGAGGGGACGGGGGGCGCGGGTGAAAGTGCCGGGGGGAGGAGGAGGGGGGGAAAAAGGCGCCGGGAGAAAGTTGGGGAAAGGGGGACGGGGGCCGAGGGGTGGTTGTGCGGTTGGTTGGAAGCCGGAAGCAGACTGGCCGGGGGGCTGGCCGTGGAGTTGGCAGGGGGTTGGGGGTGTAGTAGGTGATGTCCAGGTCGTAGAGGAGCATCCGTAGGAAGGCCCCGACGGGGCTCCGCACGGGGCTCCGGCCATAGTGTTGCCGTACATGCCACCATGGTGGTTGGTTGCAGCGGGCGAAGGCTGCTGGGGATAGTTCTGCCTTTGGAGTATCGGTAACAAGCCCCGAGGGGGTTGGAAAGCCATGAGAATACAAGAGGGAAAGGGGACCACGTTCGAACCGAAGGCCTGCAAAAGAGAACCAAAAGGCAGGGTCGAACGGTGAAAAACAATCACACAAAAAAGGCAACAAAGCGAACAAACCGCGCATCAGTCCTTTTCCTGGTCACATGGAATATGTTACGGTCCGCACCCTAGGCCGGGCGCTGCATCGCGATGCCTCTCAGCATGGCATACTTGGAGTGAAGGCACCATTTCTTGCCTCGGCGGCATGCAAAGTGTCGCTGTGCGTTGTGCTGGTCCTTGTGGCTTCCCCCGGACTGCAAGATCTTGTGTTGATTGACAGAGCGCAGTTCCCCAAAAGCGATGGCTCCAAGCTGAGACTTTCCAATGGTGAAGTTCTGAAAGGGTCGTGCCGTGCACAAACATGACGATGGTGGGAAGCGATGCCGGACCCGGCTTCCGGGTCCCCGCCAGCGGATGTGGTCCAAGTAGTTGCGAACACCATGCCTTGCGATTCTCGTCCAAGGAGGTGGCCATTCCAAGGCTGGGAGCGGGTCCAGCTCCCCCAACTCCCTAGGTGTGGGAATTTGTAGTGGATCAGTCTTGGCTGTGTCCATGACGCTTCGCCATAGATCAAGCCACTCTCGGTGGGTCTTGGTCCTCGGTGCCATCCAAGGGGTGTGGTTGGGAGGGGGTGTGGGGCGCACTGCGGCAGGTGCAGGGAAAGGGGTCATGCTGGTGTTGTTGCGGCCGGCCCGGGATGAGGAGCGCGGCTGCTGCCATGACTGCTGCTGTTGCCAGGACTGTAGCTTGCCCTGATTGCTCCAGTTGCCTGTGTTGCTGGTGCTGTGGCTGTGCTTGCCCCAGCTGTGTGTGCTGTGGCCTTGTGGTGCGTGTCCCCACGACTGGTTCCGCCGGCGCGAGGAGGACTTTTGAGACTGGTCGGTGCCCCATCCGGAACAGTGCCAGGAAGTGGAGGTGGGAGGCGTGGGAGGGGATTGTCGTTGGGGGGACCTGCGCTGAGGGGAGCGTGAGCGGAGAGAAATGGGGGTGTGGTGAGATCTCTGTGAGGGGGAAGTTGACTGGCTGGAGCGGCGTGCTCGCTGGGTGGTGCGTCGCCGTGGCGACTTGCCATGTGCCCGGCAGTGACTGGTGCGGGAGTGTGAGTGGTGGCGCCGTCTGCGGCGGGAACGGGATCCGCGGTAGTGGGGCGGGGGTTGGGTGTCAGTGGGAGTCGGGTTGGTCAAGGAAGCGGCGCGGGAGTCGTAGCAGCTGCAGCGGCGGCGCGGGCCGACTGAGGCTCGGGCAACGAAGATGTCATGCTGCTCTGAGCCGTGAAGGGCATCCAAAGTTCGGAAGGCCGCCATGGGGCACCATGGACATCGAGTTGCCAAAGTTTGGAAGGCCAGTGGCCTGTGGGGAGGGCGAAGGCATTGGGCTTGTGGGCTGCATCATCTGGGGTGACAGCTGTAGATTCGGCCCAGCACTGCCTGGTGTGCCGGACATGGTGCCGGTCGCGATGCTTTGCAGGAGCGAATGCATCATGTCATAGAGCTGGTGCCCAGCCATCTCAAAAGGGAGAGAGAGGGTTGGAAAGGGGTGGAAACAAAAGCGACTACGGCTTGATTCAGTCAAGACCTGGACCTTGAAAATGCTGCCTTGTCGATCCAATTCATGTCAAAGCAAGGCATCGCATCAAGGCATCCCATGAACGTGAAAGTGAATTGAACTGATCTGAGTCAGCGCAGAGCGTGAGTCAATGAACTGCAAAGTCGGTGTCTGACCGGCTTGTCACTCGCGCATGAGGCTGCCGGAGCCTGATACCTCATGAGAGCTGCCGGCAGTGCAATGCGAATGAAGCTGCCGGAGCCTGATACCTCATGAGAGCTGCCTTGTTCAAAATGCAGGCAGTGCAATGCGAATGCGAATGGTACCTCACCTGCAAATTCGCTGCCTTGATCATGGTCAATCGCGCTGAACTGCAGCTTGAATTTGAACGTATGAACGGTCTTCCCCTCGCAGGGGGCTCCCGCATGTGGCGAGTCCAGCCCACAGCGCCATGTCGGACAGGCCGTGGGTAAACACACTTATCTCGAGAGGCTTCACTAGCCGAGATGAAAACGCTGGAAAAAACCTGCAACTGCTGAAATTGCTTGACAGGTCACAATGCAGAACAGAAACCGGGAAGCAACAGCGAACAGGACAGTAAAACAGTCAGGAGAGAAAAAACAGTCAGGAAAAAAGAAGGAAAGGCAGGTACACACGGGTGATCAATTCGTGCATCCACAATCAAGCATAGCTTCATTGGCCAGCGTTTGCTTGATGGCCGCTGGCCCCCTGCTCAAAAAGGCTCCGAAGGGTTTAACGTCCGTGTTCCAGGACGGTTCACACACACACACAAGCAAAAAAACATACACGACAACGGCTTGCTGCCGCTTTTCTTTGACGCAGCGTCTATGTCAGCTTCCATTATTGTTGGATAAATGGCGCATAATCGTTGCTGTTGACATCCTTGCACTGTAGAGGTTCATGTCCGCACAACTGAGAGGCTGCTCTGTGCTCTTTTTACTGACAGCGTTGTTTGTCTGATTCTTGCAACATGTGAAGTAAAGTAGGATCTCTTTGTTGCTGCCATGGTCGTAAACTAGGGAACTGGTGTCTGGCCAAGTACTGTACAAATAAGCCCACGTGGCTAGCAGGCTAACCACCCTGAAGGTCAAAGATTGGTTGCGACAGGACCCAACTTTGATTCTCTTGCCACGAAATTCAAGCAACAAGGGCTGACCGCTTCGAAGTTGCTTCCTCTCGGCCTGGCGGAGCAGACAAAGACAGAGACCTGCGTGAAAGTAAGGCTGGAAAAAACAGCACAGACCAAAAGCTTGAGAAGCCATGGCGAAGAGGAATGCCCTCTTGGCATTGCCATCGTACATCAGCGAAGATACATAAACTTCTAACTCTATGTTAAGCGGGCTCAGATAGGACAAAAAGCGAACTCAAAAATCCCACAGCAGTGGCTTCTCTGGCACCATGATCGATGCAAACGGAACAACGGTTCCTTTTTGCTGCAACTGCTTTGCATCCAGTGCTTGGTTTTGCATCGATCCTCCACGGTCAGGGTGCAGCATATTGATATTAGCAATTGGTGGCAACAAATTGTGGGTGAACTCCGATGGTGAGCTCCATAAATAACGTTCTCTATGTAGCAGCACGGGCTGATCCACATCTTGCAGGTTACGATATAAATTAGAATTGCAGTAATAGGGGCACAAATCACAAAACAAAAACGCTTTGGGGAAAACAAAGAAACAATGAATAGTCACTTCTGATGCCCTGTCGTGTTGCCCTTCATGTCTGAGCCACCTTGAGCCCAACCAGCGCGCTAAAATGAGCCGTCTCGTCTTCACTTCAGAAACACCCTTCTTTTAGCGAGAAAAAAGTACTGGTCTTGGGACTTCTGTTTCCAGCAAAAATCGGGCAACAGGGTTCCGAACTTTGCCAAACACCCACTCACGCCAGGGGCTGGCCAGGGTTGCCTGCGGTATGCCAAGCCGCAATGTGTGCAACCGAAAGTGATCTGGCTGGTTGGCATGGGACGCATGCTACACGCATTTGATGCAGCGGGACCTCTAACCCGCTTCTGGTGCCGCTCGAGGCGCCAGACGCAGCACCAGCGTGCCCTCCAGAGAGCAACTCTTCACCCCGGCGGTCAACGCCCCGATGGCCAGCTCCACCTCGCGATCGCTCGCGATCCAAACAGCGTGAGGAGACCAGTCCGGGGACCCGGCGGTATGGGAAAAATGGGCTTTATTTTAGTGGGGTGCATTTATTGAAAGGGGGAACGGAGTATTTACAACGGCTTTTCTTCACTCAAACCCAATCACCGCCTTTTTTCAACCGACAAACACGGGTTGGAGGCGGATGCTGCAAGAAACGAGACGCAATGAGAACCGGACGGATCCAAACAAGGCTGTTGCTTTAGAGATTCCGTATCCAGTCATTCGGGTGTCATCATCGCGACAAATGTCATGGCGTGCCACAATTCAGATACACAGCTCCGCTGAATCATTGGATAATTAGGTGACGCACGCTGTTCCAAATGCAGTCCAGCTTGCATCCACATTCTTGGTGTCCAGCTTCACCTTGATATGCAACTCCTTAGTGCCACGGCAAAAGTGCACACAGCTCCAACTCTCTGCTTTTCGGGCGGAGCCATGAATGTAACAGCCGAACTGCCAGCGCAAAAACAAAATGGAAGTGCAGCCCATATGCAGAATCCATTAACAGGAACCCACATTCCGCTCCATGAATGGCAAATTAAGTTATCGCACGCGACGCGACCCCAATGCATTTTCTCAATTTCCCGTATAAATCATGCCCAAAAAGAAAACTCGAAATTGATCCGGTTGAAATTGCTCCAGGGAAATGGGTATGTGCCAAAATAGGTGGGCTTTCAGTAAATATGTCGTCCTTTGGGTGCCCCATTAAACCTACCCCTCGAAACACACGCACGACCAAACCCTGGGATGGGGCAAAGTTCTCAGCGCCGAGGCTCTAAGCCACGATGGTACTCCTGCGATTTCAAGCAGGGCGCGTCCCAGATGGTGATGGGACCGACGGTGGGCAGCCTACGGCTCGGTTTTGGTTCGACCAAACCCCGGGAGGGGGTGGGCTGGGCCAATCTGCTTGTCTCCAAAACAAAAACAAGACATTTGGATTTCCCCTTAACACCAACCAAAAGGAGATCCCCCCCAAAACTAGAGGACGATTGGCCCGAAAGCATTTTTCCACAGGCGCTCATCCAGCTGCGGAGACACCTTTTTACATCGCTGCGGCGAGCGTGTCTGCGCACGGCGATGCTCAGTGTGTATGGTCACATGAGAGCTCCATCTCATCATCCTACTTTCCTCTCGAACTGCGCCGCGCGATTTCTCACGAAACTGGTCTGCGCAAGCTGCATTGTTCCAGGCTGCCGCGCAAGTTGCTCTCTGCAAGCTGCTGCGCGCAAGTGCTCTGTGCAAGTTGCTCTGCGCAAGTGCTCTGAGCAAGTTGCTCTGCGCAAGTGCTCTGCGCCAGTTGCTCCGCGCAAGCGCTTTGCGCATGTGCTCTGCGCAAGTTGGTCTGTGCAAGTTGCTCTGCGCCTGCTCTGTGCAAGTTGCTCTGCGCAAGTGCTCTGAGCAAGTTGCTCTGCGCAAGGGCTCTGCGCCAGTTGCTCCGTGCAAGCGCTTTGCGCATGTGCTCTGTGCAAGTTGGTCTGTGCAAGTTGCTCTGCGCAAGTGCTTTGTGCAATTGCTCTGTGCAAGTTGCTCTGCGCAAGTTGCTCTGCGCAAGTGACTCTGCGCAAGTTGCTGTGCGCAGGTGCTGCCGGAGCTGCGGGGGTGTGCTCCGCGTACTACGTTTGTACTTAAAAGTTGCGATTCTCCAGCCGGAGCTTCGGGGGTGTGCTCCGCGTACTACGTTTGTACTTAAAAGTTGCGATTTTCCAGCCTGAGCTGCGGGAGCACGCTCCGCATACTACGTCTGTACTTAAAAATTGCGATTTTCCACCCGGAGCTGCAGGAGCACGCTCCGCGTACTACGTTTGTACTTAAAAGTTGCGATTTTCAAGCCGGAGCTGCGGGGGTGTGCTCCGCGTACTACGTTTGCACTTAAAAGTTGCGATTTTCCAGCCTGAGCTGCGGGAGCACGCTCCGCACACTACGTCTGGAAAAGTTACGATTTTCCAGCCGGAGCTGCAGGAGCACGCTCCGCGTACTACGTTTGTACTTAAAAGCTGCGATTTTCAAGCCGGAGCTGCCGCGGACCAAGGGGGAATCGAACCCGCGACCGCGGGATTGCGAAAGCAGGCGCGCAAACCACGAGACAACATCCAAAGGCCGTTTCGCGAGCAAGAATATTGCACGGCGCCACAGCGAGAGCGCTTCGACACGCACAATCTCCGCAGAGGGTTCGCCGAGACTAAGACAAATTCGCACGGCGCCACAGCGAGAGCGCTTCGACGCGCACGATCTCCGCAGAGAGTCGCGCGCGCATGCTAAAAAACGTAAAAGGTCCCCAGTTTTTGAACCTCACGCGAATCTCCGCAGAGGGTCGCGCGCGGCCAGCAGAAATCGTAAAAGTCCTCAGTTTTTGAACCTCGACCACGCGAATCTCCGCAGAAGGTCGCGCGCGGCCAGCAGAAATCGTAAAAAGTCCTCAGTTTTTGAACCTCGACCACGCGAATCTCCGCAGATCGCGCGCGCACCGCAGAAATCGTAAAAAGTCCGCAGTTTTTGAAAACCTCGACCACGCGAATCTCCGCAGAGGGTCGCGCGCGGCCAGCAGAAATCGTAAAAGTCCTCAGTTTTTGAACCTCGACCACGCGAATCTCCGCAGAGGGTCGCAATCCCGAGCGACGGTCAAACTCCCGCCCCGGCGCCTCAGAAACCTAAACTAACTATGTAACTTACTTGGCTCTATGTAACTTGGCTCTATGTAACTTGGCTCTATGTAACTTGGCTCTATGTAACTTGGCTCTATGTAAACTTGGCTCTATGTAACTTGGCTCTATGTAACTTGGCTCTATGTAACTTGGCTCTATGTAACTTGGCTCTATGTAACTTGGCTCTATGTAACTTGGCTCTATGTAACTTGGCTCTATGTAACTTGGCTCTATGTAACTTGGCTCTATGTAACTTGGCTCTATGTAACTTGGCTCTATGTAACTTGGCTCTATGTAACTTGGCTCTATGTAACTTGGCTATGTAACTTGGCTCTATGTAACTTGGCTCTATGTAACTTGGCTCTATGTAACTTGGCTCTATGTAACTTGGCTCTATGTAACTTGGCTCTATGTAACTTGGCTCTATGTAACTTGGCTCTATGTAACTTGGCTCTATGTAACTTGGCTCTATGTAACTTGGCTCTATGTAACTTGGCTCTATGTAACTTGGCTCTATGTAACTTGGCTCTATGTAACTTGGCTCTATGTAACTTGGCTCTATGTAACTTGGCTCTATGTAACTTGGCTCTATGTAACTTGGCTCTATGTAACTTGGCTCTATGTTGGCTCTATGAACTTGGCTCTATGTAACTTGGCTCTATGTAACTTGGCTCTATGTAACTTGGCTCTATGTAACTTGGCTCTATGTAACTTGGCTCTATGTAACTTGGCTCTATGTAACTTGGCTCTATGTAACTTGGCTCTATGTAACTTGGCTCTATGTAACTTGGCTCTAACTTGGCTCTAACTTGGCTCTATGTAACTTGGCTCTATGTAACTTGGCTCTATGTAACTTGGCTCTATGTAACTTGGCTCTATGTAACTTCTATGTAACTTGGCTCTATGTAACTTGGCTCTATGTAACTTGGCTCTATGTAACTTGGCTCTATGTAACTTGGCTCTATGTAACTTGGCTCTATGTAACTTGGCTCTATGTAACTTGGCTCTATGTAACTTGGCTCTATGTAACTTGGCTCTATGTAACTTGGCTCTATGTAACTTGGCTCTATGTAACTTGGCTCTATGTAACTTGGCTCTATGTAACTATGTAACTCGCTCTATGTAACTCGGCTCTAACTCGGCTCTAAGTAACTCGGCTCTAAGTAACTTGGCTCTATGTAACTTGGCTCTATGTAACTTGGCTCTATGTAACTTGGCTCTATGTAACTTGGCTCTATGTAACTTGGCTCTATGTAACTTGGCTCTATGTAACTTGGCTCTATGTAACTTGGCTCTATGTAACTTGGATCTCTATGTAACTTGGCTCTATGTAACTTGGCTCTATGTAACTTGGCTCTATGTAACTTGGCTCTATGTAACTTGGCTCTATGTAACTTCTATGTAACTTGGCTCTATGTAACTTGGCTCTATGTAACTTGGCTCTATGTAACTTGGCTCTATGTAACTTGGCTCTATGTAACTTGGCTCTATGTAACTTGGCTCTATGTAACTTGGCTCTATGTAACTTGGCTCTATGTAACTTGGCTCTATGTAACTTGGCTCTATGTAACTTGGCTCTATGTAACTTGGCTCTATGTAACTTGGCTCTATGTAACTTGGCTCTATGTAACTTGGCTCTATGTAACTTGGCTCTATGTAACTTGGCTCTATGTAACTTGGCTCTATGTAACTTGGCTCTATGTAACTTGTCCAAGGGCTCCGCACGGAAGAACCCTTCGCGATGCTTTCGGGAAAAAGAGACAAGCCAATAGCAACCGGCTCCTGCCCGAGTCAGACACAAAAATCGCTATGTCATGAAAGCGTATCCACGCGAATCTCCGCAGAGGGTCGCGCGCGCATGCTAAAAAACGTAAAAAGTCCCCAGTTTTTGAACCTCGACCACGCGAATCTCCGCAGAGGGTCGCGCGCGGCCAGCAGAAATCGTAAAAGTCCTCAGTTTTTGAACCTCGACCACGCGAATCTCCGCAGAGGGTCGCAATCCCGAGCGACGGTCAAACTCCCGCCCCGGCGCCTCAGAAACCTAAACTAACTTACATAGCTGCTAACGCCGAAGCTCTAAGCTCTACCTAAACTTGGCTCTATGTAACTTGGCTCTATGTAACTTGGCTCTATGTAACTTGGCTCTATGTAACTTGGCTCTATGTAACTTGGCTCTATGTAACTTGGCTCTATGTAACTTGGCTCTATGTAACTTGGCTCTATGTAACTTGGCTCTATGTAACTTGGCTCTATGTAACTTGGCTCTATGTAACTTGGCTCTATGTAACTTGGCTCTATGTAACTTGGCTCTATGTAACTTGGCTCTATGTAACTTGGCTCTATGTAACTCGGCTCGGCTCTATGTAACTCGGCTCTATGTAACTTGGCTCTATGTAACTCGGCTCTATGTAACTCGGCTCTATGTAACTCGGCTCTAAGTAACTCGGCTCTAAGCTCTATGTAACTCGGCTCTAAGCTCTATGTAACTTGGGCTCTATGTAACTTGGCTCTCTATGTAACTTGGCTCTATGTAACTTGGCTCTATGTAACTTGGCTCTATGTAACTTGGCTCTATGTAACTTGGCTCTATGTAACTTGGCTCTATGTAACTTGGCTCTATGTAACTTGGCTCTGTAACTTGGCTCTATGTAACTTGGCTCTATGTAACTTGGCTCTATGTAACTTGGCTCTATGTAACTTGGCTCTATGTAACTTGGCTCTATGTAACTTGGCTCTATGTAACTTGGCTCTGTAACTTGGCTCTATGTAACTTGGCTCTATGTAACTTGGCTCTATGTAACTTGGCTCTATGTAACTTGGCTCTATGTAACTTGGCTCTATGTAACTTGGCTCTATGTAACTTGGCTCTATGTAACTTGGCTCTATGTAACTTGGCTCTATGTAACTTGGCATGTAACTTGGCTCTATGTAACTTGGCTCTATGCAACTTGGCTCTATGCAACTTGGCTCTATGTAACTTGGCTCTATGTAACTTGCACAAGGGCTCCGCACGGAAGAACCCTTCGCGATGCTTTCGGGAAAAAAACGATATACCCAGCTTGTAAAAGTGTTCTGACAGAAAACTCAATCTACATTGGCCCAAAAGGTGATCTATAAACCTGAAAAGCGGAAATCAAAGAACCTCTGAGCCTTTTCCCAGGGGCTCCGCGCCACTTCCCGCTTCGCTCCGCGCAGCACATCGCGTTTTCTTGGCCACGGCGTCGCGTTTTCTTGGCCACGGCGCGTCTTCCCCAAGGTGAACTTTGTGAAGGTGAGGCCCTTGAGGGCGAAGGGCACCTTGTCCTGGATCTTGGGCTCCACCACCTCCTTCATGATCTTGTGCAGGGCCAAATCGATCTTGGGCCAAAGCCTGACGGAGGCGATCACAGTGTCACAAGATGCCTGCCAAACAAAAAATGCTGGGATAGCTTCCGCTGGACCTGGCCAAAGAGACGGCATGCGGCATTGCCGCATACGTGTATTTAAGCCTCGGGGCTTTTCGAGCAGCGGCCTGATCCATTCAAGCTCCTGGCGCGAAGTGGGCCCTGAGACCTATGCGGCTTCATGATGATTTGTGAATAGCTGCTCCAACGTTTCAGCAGTATCCGCGTCTTGTTCAGCACCCATCTCTAGGCAACATTCGCAAAACCTGTTTGAAAAGGCATGCACACATCAAGCTTGGAAATTGTGCTACACTGTGCCGGCAAAGTTGATTGCTAAGTCAGGCTTAGCCCCAGCCCCTTAAGCAGCAGCACAATAATTTCACATGAGGTCACATCTGATTGTTGAAGCGGGTTTCCAAGTCTAGATATGCCTCCTTTTTTTGGTTACTTAGTTTGGGGAGACAAACACACAGCAGCCACGGGAAGTCATATCTGTGTGTTGGAGAAACACAACAACGCTCAAACCCGGCGTGACCGAGTGTCCTCCACCCTAGTCAGCTTCCGCCGCGGCAGCATGTATCCGGATCGGCCCTCAGCGCCATCACACAGTCGCGTCCGCCAATCCCTGCTTTGAGAATGGGCCATCAAGGGGACACCTACTCCCATAGGCAGGCCTCACGATGGACAATGACAGTAACCTAGGGTCCGCTCAAATAGCATTCATGCAGCATTCAGCCGGAAAAAAGGCATGGATGACCTGGTGGTGCTTGTCCTTCGCCGGCAAATAGAAAAGCGCAATTGTTAGGCGCTCAATGGTAAGTTCCATCATTGCCCTCTGCGCGCCGACATGCTCCCCCACTATGCATACATCCAGGGATCGAAACAAAATATAAATGAGAGTAATTTCAGTGACCGAAGGTTCAGCAATATGGTCAGGTTGCGGACAGTGCTGTCAGCCTCTTACAAATGCCTCGCTTGGATACTTAAGAGTCATGGGACGATCCTACCAGTGTCTTCTCTTGGAGGGGCGTGCCTCTGTGGCAGACAATGTAACAATCCTCGCAAATCAAGCGTCCCTTGCGCAGCCGGTATCATCCTCCTCCGATGTGTCGCTGTCATCATCCTAGGCTCCGGTGCTTTCATGTCTAACAAAGACCATGCGGTTCAATGACAAATAATTACTATGCATATATCTATGTCTATATATAAAAATAAAAAAAAGGCTTCGGGATTAGGTGCTTTCTACTTGCAACACCATGAAACGCCAACTGAGAAGCTGAAACGATCGCCAACTGAGAAGCTGAAACGAACCAAGTGCGAGCAACGTCAGTACGTAAGCATTGCAGAAAAGTTCGCATCATGGCAACAATGTGACTAAGCTTCGGAGTACTCTGGTCTGTTCTCCTCCACCACGACTTCCTCCTCATCGTTGTGGGATGGACACGGATTTCTGCAAACGGTGAGGCAAGCAGAGAACATCTCCTCAGCATGCCGCACAGTGTTTAGTGCAAAATCAATCACCCGCTTGCGCTTTCGTTTGAATTCATATGTTTGTGTGGGTGTGTGGGTGTGTGTGTGTGTGCGTTGCCTGTGTATTTTTTTTGTTTGCGGTTGTGCCCGTGTTTGCGTCTGTGTTCTTGCTTATGTTTGTGGTTGTGCTTACGTTTATGTTTGGTTTGTGGGTTTGCTTCTTTGTTTGTCCGTTTGTTCGTTCGCTGGCTGGCTGGCTGGCTTGCTTTGTTTGTTTGTTTGTTCGTTTGTTTGTTTAATTGTTTGTTTTCTTTTTGTGTGGGTTTGGGTTTGGGTTTGGGTTTGGGTTTGGGTTTGGGTTTGGGTTTGGGTTTGGGTTTGGGTTTGGGTGTTGGCTGGCTTGGCTTGGCTTGGCTTGGCTTTGTTTGTTTGTTTCTTTCTTTTGTTAGTTTGTTTCTTAGGTTAGGTTAGGTTAGGTTAGGTTTGGTTTGGTTTGTTTGTTTGTTAGCTTGCTTGCTTGTTTGTTTGATTGATTGTTTGCTTGTTGTTCTTGATTGCTATTGTTTGTTTGTTGGTTGGTTGGTTTATTTGCTTGTGTGCTTGCTTGCTTGCTTGCTTGCTTTCTTGCTTGCTTGCTTGCTTGCTTGCTTGCTTGCCTGCCTGCTTGCTTGCTTGCTTGCTTGTTGGTTGGCTTGCTTGCTTTCTTGCTTTCTTGCTTGCTTGCTTGCTTGCTTGTGTGCTTGCTTGCCTGCCTGCCTGCCTGCCTGCCTGCGTGCTTGCTTGCTTGCTTGTTTGCTTGCTTGTTTGTTTGCTTGTTTGCTTGTTCGCGTGTTTGTTTGTTTGTGTGTGTGTGCTCCTGTGTGTTCTGTCTTTGTGTCTTCTTGCGCATTTCGTTCCAGTGCGTGCCGCCAAGGGTTAGTTGCCTTATGTTGGCTACCTTCCAAATTGGAGCCCAAAAGCCCAACAGGCTCGTTTCGATCCGAAGCTGCACGACGTTTAAAAAACTGAGCCCCGCGCTCAATCCGCATGGCCAGCGCTCATAAGTTGCGAACCCCAACACTGCGTGCCATCTGGCTGCAGCTGGATGCAAACTAGTTTGGATGAGGCAACAAACAATCAACCAAGCTCTGGGAGTTTCACAACTGCATCCCTGAAAATGTTGTGTGTTCCTTGCAACAACATCCAAATAGGGCCTGTCTCTAATTTCAACGTCTTATGCACCCCTTTTGGTACCAAAGGGCTGCGAGCAAAAGCATTCAGCTGAAAGTCAGTGGAATGAACATTCCCATTCGATTTAAGGCTGTGGCTTTGACTCAGCCGACACCAAAGCCAGTGACCTGAGCCGCAAGTCTGCTGCGCTTTGAACCTACAGGCGCCCTCTCCGAGCCAACTGCGCCGGGTGCCGTCGATGGGCCAATACACTTGGTGCACGTTACGTCAAGCAGAAAAACTCATGTCTTTCCCTCAAATGGGAAAATTGAGTGGCCCGCCTGGCAGGTGCGGAAATTCATGTGATCCCCTCGTGTCGTTCCTGGTTTGGCAGAAGCTAGCTCCATGGTATTGTGATTTCCAAACATCTCACTGTTTGTTTCGAATGATGGTTGAACCAGCTGTTGTCACCAACCACCATTGGATGTGTCAGAAGGGCGAAGTGGGCTCATGTTCCTTCAACCATGTTCGTCACCGTGACTCGCCAAAATGCAACGGCTTCCACAGAGAGTGCAACGCAAGGACCCCGATGCAATTTGTTTTCCCCGCTTGTGGCACGCACTTTGGCTGCCTCATGTCTGTACGCTGCACACGCTCGTCACGCCTAGGCCCCCAAAGCAAGGCAAGAGCAGCACTGTGCTTCAGTTCCTAACTTCCCCAATCACATTGGAGAGCAAAGCATACGAATCGACTAACTGGAAGAACTAGGGTGTGTATGCAGAATATGCATGTCTACCTAGATAGATGAAGCAACCGCCTCATGTGGTCATGTCATGTGGGTTGACGGCCGTTCCCTCAAATTGAAGCGGTTGTTCATTGTTCTGATCATGTTTACAAGCGGCTGAATCGCCCAAGCGGGTGCGGCTCCAAATGCAGGTTTATCGCAATTGAAATCAGATAGGAGCAGAAAGTATGTTCCCCTTCTTCCTTTCAGTATCCATTCAGTTTTGGGTGGGCACTTTTTTCTCGGCTTCCTCTTGCATTCCAATGACAGGCGAGCCGAAAGGCTATGCAGCCGCCGCTTGAGGCTCTCTTCCCATGCGACAAGTGTTCGGCCTTCCCCTAAGGCGAGATTGGTGAGCACAGGTCGCAGAGGTTACCCTTTTCTGACCCTAATCGAGTCCGCGGGAAAGATGAACCCGTGAGAGTCAAGCCAATCCGCTTGCAAGCTGGGATCGGCACGCGCGGGCGCCGCCGAGTGCGTAAAGCTTTACTTTGACCTCGCCGCAAGTCGGCAGAAATGAGTGGGCTGTATCAGTCAAAGGAGCCCTAAGTGTTCAACTAGCCCCCAATACTGGATCCACCTCTGGTTGAATTCGGCTTTTGATGCATCCACCACCATTCATGAAGCCTGAAGACTTGCCAAAAACATGCAAATCCTGCTGTGGTCCATGTCCAAGAACTCTTGTGACTTGAGTTAGACCTTTGCCAAACTCGTCATCCTTACCTTTTACGCTCCCTTAAAGATCTCACCCTTTGCGCAAGAAGCGCAAAACGGGAGCACAAGTCAGGCCAAACACTTCATTCGAATGCAGAGGCTGCCCTTTTTTTCTCCAGACAAATGCTGCTGGATCCGGCCAGACAACAGGTCCATGGCAGCGCGAAAGGCTTCCGGTTCCTTGGTAGAATCCAAAGTCGGTTCCCTGCTAAAATAAGGACTCTGATCGTCTTTGAGGGAGCCACTCAGCGCTTTAAGCATTCTATACCAAACTTGGGGTGAGCCAACTTCAGGCATGTCCCAAATACTGGCGACACCCAGAAAACATACATCTGTTCAAGCCTTTTCCTTGCAGAAACCAAGGCACCGGCACCTCCCCGAGCTGCTTCATCTCCCCGAGGCTCGCCAGTGCCGAAGCCCAGTCTTGCGTGGCCCCGCCTGAGCCCAGGAAGCAAAAACCATGGCTCCGAGGCTTTACCTGACAGCTGGCGTTCCGAAAACCTTGCCCACGGGTGAAGGGACGGGTGAAGGGTGGCAATATTCTAGCCAGGTCTGCGGTGTGGCAAGCTTCTGCCTGTAAGCCAAGGAACATGCCCGTAGCGTGATGTTGAGCATGTTCACGGTAGGGTGCACCCCTTGCCTTGGATGCCGGCGGTTTCAACAAAAATCGTGTGTTGCAAACAATCTAGCCAGAAGGGCAATCCATGAAAAACCCCAGTACCAGCAGCAAATAAGCAGAGAGTCCCACGAAAATAAACCTACAATTACGCTGCCACCCTTGCTTGACTCAAAAGGGATGTGTTTGTCCATCCTCACCCAAGCTTTGCTTCGGAAGGCGGCAACCCGCTCGGCTTACTTCCTCTCAAGCATACGGGCTCTAGGAGATGGTCGTTCTGAGGCGCTTCAAAAGCAATGCAAAATTCCTGATGCGAGACATGAGAACTAGGTTCTTTCACCCAGGCCGAGGAGTCAAAAGCCCTAAACCTTGCCCTTCCCATGCTCTTCCCAAGTCTCAGGTCTGGAGGCAAAATCAGCTCTGAGGCTACATGCCCGCTGGGCTCGTTGGAAGCCATTGGCCGCTTCTGCCATAAGCCAAAGAGCTCGCGAGCACTTTGGAGGAGGTCGATGGCGCGGCCCGGGCACTCCAACTCTTCGCATGCCACCATACCCAGCCCATAGCTCTGGGCATCTGGCTGGCAATCCTGGCAAAGATCAGTCAAAGACTGTAGGAATCTGAAACATGTGTAGACCGAGTACCACTGCTTTATTGCCCAAACACATCTGGGAAAGCTTGGGAAACCAAAAGCCTGTGATATTCTACCTGAGGTCCAACCTGGAACAGGCCCACATTGTCGGAAATAACTATCATCTGAGTTGCCCCACGGAGCCCAGACCTTTGAACACATGTCGATTCTCCGTCGACACTGGTCTAGACACCCACAGCGATCGACAGTGAACTGCAAGCTGAGATCACTTGAACCCACATCCCTTGGAAGTGACTCCTCCTGCAACAGCATGTGAAGGGATACCAAAGAAGCAAGCAACTCAACCACGAGACAAGCGCAAGCGCACACACCTCCCAGCACACGGCTCGCACGCAAAAGTCCGAAAGAAGTTAGAGCAACCCAAAGGGCTGGCTACGGCCCAACGTCCGGATTGATTCAACGCATTTCAAGCCAGTTACACCCAATTCAGCTCTCTGTCTGTTTCAAACAGCTTCAACAAAGGAGTCTCTTTGGGCTAAACTGCTTCAGAAACAAGAGTTGCATTTTGTTTTCCTTTTAAAATCCGTGGTCCAAAACTATTTCGAATCACTGACTTTTAGCGCCTGGGGGCCTGGGGCTGACTCATTGTCGGCCCGGGGTGCACACTGACTCCGAACTTGGATCCCAAGCACGGACCATGGGATACAACTGGCTAAATGTGATTGAATGGGATGTCCGATGCATAGCCACTTGGAGGTTCCTCCGATTTTGACACAAGCTGGGCCTCCATCTCCTCAAAGAGCTGATAGACCTCGCCCCACTGCCGACCGCCGGCGCAGGCGGCCATGGCAGCGTTGATGCTTTTGGTGCCCAGTGGAAAGCCGCGCCTCCGCGCCTCCTGGAGAGCTGCGGCACAGAACAAGGCTCGTCTATTTTGGACCCAAAAAATGTGGTGGTGTCCCTTCGTGTCCCTTTAAAAACCAACCAAAAGGGGCCAAAGAAAAAGACACACCCATACATCGTCAAGTGGAAGCAACGGGCAAGCGTTGGTCAGGCAAACCAATGCCTCCATGTCCAAAACGGAGGCGAGTGGAGCACGCAGGCCAATCCCATTTGTTGAGCAGAAAGCACGTCAACGAAGGCTTTTAGCGCTGGCAAGATTGACTGTTGTGCGTGTCTGGTGTTCTGCTCAACATGTGATTGCATCCTCTGATATGTTTTTCGTTCAAGGGCACGGGGCCAGATCCGGTTCAAGGGCGCATGAAATCCGAACTGCCTGTAGAAGCACTCGCGAAGTATTACATGCTGCCTCCATCAACCTGATATTATCCATGACTGGCACTACCCACCATTTCAAGAAACTCCAGTATTCGACAGTCGAAGGACACCGCCAGAACGCCACAGCAAAGCCCAGCATCTCCAGGACTCGTTCCCTTCTCGCCCACTGCTCCCAGCGGCATCCTGCAGGAGGAGCAGCGCCTGCTCCCAAGCCCCGCAGCTGGCGCACGCTTCCAGTGCCGCTCGGAGGAAGTGAAGGTCCGGCCGCAGACCGCGGCGCCGCGCGTCCTGAGTGGCGAAAGCACACCGTGCGGCAAAGGACGCGGGGCTCGGATTTTGTTTGATTCGGCAAGCGCTCTCTCCTAAGCATGTTGGCACGCCACTAGGCATCAAAAAGCTTGATTCGCACATGTGGCACTTTCAGGCTTGCATGCATATTGCCGTTAAATCCTTGGATACATGCGGGTGTAGAAAACATAATTCCTCCACATGAAGGATTCTTCAAGAGTGCGTTTACCGTTAGAACCATTCCAGGTCCAAACTGTCCAACCGCAAAAGTACTGCTAAGATCCTCGTGCGATGCACTTGCCATGTACCATTGCAACGCTGGCAGCTTCCAGGCAGGCTGCCCAGGGTTTTAAAACCGCAGCAACATGTCAAGGGACTACTCTCTTGTGTCGACACCGATTCAGCATTGCCCTTTGATGGTCTGCAGCATCGCTCTGCGGGCACAGTGATGTCAAGCCACTCTCTCTCTCTCTCTCTCTCTCTCTGACGACCCCAGTAAGGTTGACGGGTGTGCAAAAGCATGACAAGAAAGTCGCGCTCGCACGGTGGCTGATCTCTGACTGAGGCCTCTTCTGCTAGAAGTTGCAGCACTCTCTCCCATTGGCTGCCTTCAGCACAGGCACCAGCTACTCTGGCCACAACCTCGCCGCTGGGCTCCTCGACAAGTGCAACACACCAAGGTGTATCCAACATGCTCGCAGGATCGTCTCAGAAGCCAATGAAGCAAACTGATACCTCCAGACATCTGTGAACCTGATGCAAGCTGCCGCGCAACAAACCAGAGTCCAGAGTGCCATCTGTAAGTTCCATAGCAACCTCGTGAAAGGCCATCCGCAATGTTGATAGAATCTACATCCAAATCCTGGGAGAAAAAGAAAAAAGACGATGCTTCACACATGAATATCTTCCTGACAGAACCTGAAAGCCTGAAAGCTCGCGTATCTCACTTATGCTTCTTCCAAACAAGAGACTGAACCTTAGTGGCCTGACGTCGCCGATACCTCGCACGCGAGGCTCGCCTCTTTCTCCTCCTCTGCTTCCTCCAGCAGCCGCAGGGCGCGCTGCCACGCGCCCAACGCCGCACAGGCTGTGGCAACCTGGCGCCGGCCAGATACGCAGCCGGGAAAGGGCGGTGCTTCATTTGTTTGGGAGCTTGTTGGTTGTTGTGTTTGTTGTTTTCGGCAAATATAGGAGAGCCAATGGTGGACATCATTCAAGTCGGGATTCATACAAGCTTCCAAGAATGGGGGGGCTCTGACCTTGAGAAAGATCCAAATGTTTGGCTCGCCGTCCTTAACTTCCATTCAATAGCCACCTCGGGTGGATTCCTTTGATCCGGCAAGAATGGGAACGCGTTTCCTCTGCTCGCGCGCAATGCTCAGAAACAATGCTAAAATGTAGCGAACCTTGGCACCAACAAGAAGCTGGCCTTTAGACATGAACGAACCCTCCACGAGCCAGCATTTGTTCAAATCCCACGCTCACCTGACCGACCCTTTCATTGTACACAGCAAGCATGAAGGCCCAAAAATGTCGCTACATCTGAACAACTGACTCTTCGCCCGAACTGACGAAGCCTACACCAGAAAGTACTGGAGATGCATGGCAATCCACAGGTGTGCAACTAGCAAAAAGCTACTGAAGGTGATGATGCGGGGCGGGGTTCAGTTTGGCAGCATTCTTGATGACGCTGGTGCGCAAAACGTGTACGAGACAGCGGTCAAATCAGCTTGATTTCCAATGCTTGGCAGGCTCCCGCACATCTTTGGACTTTCCACTGGAGGCGTACACAACCAATTGGAAAGAAATCTCGCTCCACCCCTCAAATATCGTCTCCCCCAGCAATTTGACCCATGCTACTCAATTGTTTTGTAACGATAATATCTGTTTGATAGGTTTCAATTCACAAATCAAACCAAAGCTGTCAGAAACAATCGAAAGGGTGGAAGGGAGGCCCAAACGGAGGAAACAGAAACCGGTCATAAAGCGGCTGACATAAAGGATGAAAAGGTCAGTGTAGGAGCCTTACGTAGACCCGACCATCTGCACCCATACCTTGAACGCACTAAGGCCGCGGCTACGCTGAAGGAGTTAGAAGAAGGTTTGATGCCACTCTGGCGCATCTCGTTGAATACTTCCAGCACCTCGAGAGAGCAAGTCCGACGAAGTCTTCAGATCTTGCCGCTTGCTTACATCCTTCCCCCTGCCACCGCTACTCAATCCAGAACATGACACTGTCCACAAAGCAAGGGCATGCATGATGTCAGCACTCACGTTGCAAAGTGCCAACCTCTCTTCGAATTTGGAGAAGCGCCTGATGCCACTCCTGGCAGGCTTCGCAGCAGCTGATCACTGCGTCGCAGCAGGCCGTGTCTGGCACATCTTCTTGCCAGAGCTGCTTGAGGAGCTCCACAGCGTGGATCCACTGCTTCCCGCGGTCGCCTTGGACACGTCTGCTGAAACCCATTTGCTGGAGGTAGTTTTGGCTTGGTCCGGCCGCTGAAGGGTTTGTTGAACACAAGAGAGGGAAAATGCGCACGCGCCTGGTTGAAAGGAGTCTCCAGAACCCGAACCCTCCGATTCGCCGCGCCACAAGCGCGCAGCGCCGCGGCGAACGCTGAAAGGCGCGCGCCGCTTTCTGCGGAGCGCGAGGCCCTGAACTTCCGCAGCAGCCCGAAGAGGCGCAGGGCCTCGACCCGAATCGCACGAGAGGGTCAGTATAGACAGTAGAAACTGAACCGATGCTTTCATATTCTTTCCACATCCCATGTGCTCTTTTGTCGAAACGAGCAACGGATGTTCCGAGCAAGTTTTGGTTCACTTTCTCCAAGCGTCGTGCGAAACTTCAGGCATCAACTCCTGGCTGTTGGCAAATGCTGGTCTTAACCATGCAAAGCTGGCCCCACGGAACTGCAAGTCCTGTGGCTTTGCAACTTCAGACAGCACACGACACTTCAAGTGTACGGCTTCTCAGTTCACCTTGGGTACATCCAGGTGACATGCTGAAGTCGAATTGCGATGAAATACACCATGCTTGCGGCCGGGGATTCACCCTTCGTTCGTTTCTGCCATCCTGTTCTAAAACAACTTGCAAGCAGCAACGCGGACTGCCTCCTCCCACTGTCCACATTCCTCACAAGCACTGATCGCATCGCAGTAAGCTTGCACCTCAGTCGATGACCAAAACAAAAACATGGCTCACTCACACAATCTGCTGGGGCATGATCTGCGGAACCTCCCGACTCTCAAAAACCTGAAAGTCCCCATTCCACGCACTGCACTGATGGTTTGCTATCGTGGCAAAAAGCCAAAAAAGGAGCACCTATACATAAATCCTAAACTCGCTTTGTTTGGGACCCTCGCTACGTGTTTGTCCTCCTTCTGTCTTCTTTCAAGAACAACCCAAAGGGAGTTTTACGAACCAAGATTACGCTGTGGGTCCCTTTAAGTTATCACCCCTTAAAATAATTAAACACAGAATATGGGAGAAACGCGAACAAAGACCCTCCACCTCCAGGTTTATTCGGAGGTTTCTCTGAGAACCTGATCCTTTCCAATGCAAATACCGGCGCCGCCGACATGCAACGCAGTTCGGGGCGCCCCGGGCTGAAGGCCCCGCTGCCACATGGCCGACATCATCTCCAGCGCCTGCGGCCAGCGCCCCGCCTGCCGCGCACTGCGCACCGCTGCCTCGTAGGCACCCAGCTCCGGATCCAGGCCCCGCCGCCTGGAGAACGCGCGCTCCAGACGGGACCCTGGGGCCTGAAAATGCCGGGCCTTCGAAATTGGCTTTCCTTGTGCTCCTCCAAGAAAGGTACCATTGAAAAAGGGCACCCCATGTGCTTTCTTTTTGGGGGAATTCCCTTGTTTGGGGGTGGTTTCAAAGGAAAGAGGAAGGAAAGGAAAACCAGCCATTCTGGTGCGTTTAGTGTGCAATTTCGAGACCAACCCTTTGAACACATGTGGGTAGGAATCTGAAACAGAAATGGACCCGTTGGCGGACATCATTCACATGCGGATTCATTCCCACCAACTCTTTGGGAAGCTATTGTGCATTAAGTTTCACGGCCATGTAGAGATGAACCAGGATGGGATAGGACAGGATCTTAACATGCGAGAATATTCCCATCCCATTTGGGCTCGGCTCTACACATTTGGGGACAACCCAAAATGGGTTCCCCCAAAAACAAGCCCCCCCACCCACCCACCCACCCACCCACCCACCCACCCACCCACCCACCCACCCACCCACCCACCCACCCACCCCCACCCGATTGTCCTTGCCTCATCTCTTCCAGCAGCTGCAGCTGCTGCTGCCACCGGCCGTCGCACGCCCGCACCACAGCGCTGCAAGTGGCGGCAGTGGGCGGCACGCCGTCTGTGTGGAAGAGTTTCCGCGGGCTTCCCCCGTGCCCGGATTTAAACCAGGCCCATTTTGGAAGACTGCTTTTCCGTTGGAGTGGTTTGGAGCTTTGAACCTGTTCCTCTAGAAGCCAGATGACGCTACCCCTTCACCTCCAAACAAATCCAAGCCGCCAACTGGGCACAACCCATAAAGCAACTTGAACGTGTGCTTAGACAAAAGTCAGTTGGTTTCAGACCATCATGAGGTCTGGGCCATGTGGTTTCAGTGTTGCTTTGGCGGTGAACAGGGGAACTGGGATGCCACCAGGCAGGTCCAGCACTTCTCCGGGAAGATTTTGTCTCCCCGATGTTTCACATGTGTCTCAAATTTACTAGAGCTGATCATGCCATGTCTCAATTATCCCACTTTTTTGGTGGGAAATCTGGTTGAATGATCCAGTTTCACAAACCGCCATTCAGCTCTTGAAGGAAATGGTTTGAAATAAGTTGACTCAAGGATTCTACTCTGCAAATATTATGTCTGTCGCCGTTCTTTAGGAACTGCCTCCTCTACTGATGGCAGCTCCGTTTGCTCTCTTTACCCATCCAAAAGCGCCCATCCTGCCCGTTGGCTGGCTGGTTGGTTGGTTAGTTGGTTGGTTAGTTGGTTCAGGGGTCACTGGATTTCCCCTTCAAGAGTTGCAATTGACTGGTGGTGTCCCAAAACGGGAAATGGAGGAAACTGTTGGTTGGCTGGCTGTTGGTTGGTTGCTTGCTTGGTTGGTCAAAAGAAGCGGCCGTCCATCCCTCCTGCCTCGCAGCATGGCCTTGTGTAGGCCCAGCGCCTCAGACCACTTCCCACCGTCTGCGCAGGCGCCCAGCACGGCTGTGTAGCTGATCAGGTCCACCGCAACACGCTTAGACCTAGGAGATAACCCAACCAAAAAAGTGGATGTCCCCGGGTTGACTTCTCTTGGTTTCTTTTGGCTTCTCTTTGGATTCTCTTTTGGTTTGCCTTTTGCTTCCCTTCAAAGCAATCCCAAAAGGGTAGGCACGTGCCCGTTTTTGGACACCCGCATGTCCGACATGTGACATATCCTTTCAAACGCGGGCCACTGGTAGAAGCAAAAAGACCCTCGAATGTCATAGATCAAAGAAACTTCTCCTCAAGCAGGTGGCGTGCCCCGTGACTCTGAGTTGCAGATGGCTGGTTGGTGTCGCGCACTGTGAATTTCTTGAATTTGCAACAGGTGACACCTCGCTACGCAAGCTCCTTCTCCCGCCAAGCCCCAGGAAGGGGTTCGTGGGGCACGTTCACACTTCTGTCAGTCACCTCTTTTGGCGGCCTTCGCTGAACATGCCATGAGCCGTTGGTTTCTTTTTACACAAGCACAGTTCAGTCTTGCGAGACTCTGAGAAGCTAGGTTCCTAAAGCAGGCAAGGCATAGCTTGGTGCCATCCAATCTTAGGCGTCCTAAAGTTCTCTAGCTTTATTGCTCATGCTTCTCCTTCGCAGGTGAGCAAGGGATTTGAAGAAGGCAAACTTGAAGCCTTGCCAGTTCCGGGACGGCTGTCGCATCTGTCGAAACAAGTCAGCTTAGGTGTTCGGGGTCCCCAGAATCGGGGTAGTTGGGAAGACGCACGGCGTGGTCGAAAGCACGCTCTGCGCCCCGCAACCAGCTAGTTGGATAATACCAAGCTCTGCGAACCCAGAAAGGCCTGAAGAGAATGTCATGTCACATACCGATTTTGGCCCAAAGCTTCCTCCCGCAGCTGTCTCCAAGTTGCCTCATGTCATCGAAGAGCCGCAGCGCATCCTCCCAGCGGCCTGCCTGCTGTTGCGCGCAGAGGGCGGCGTTGCCGGAGACCGTGTCGAGAGGTAGACGCTGCCGCTGCATCTCCTCGGTCCACAACTCGCTAGATCTACCCAGCACCAGTCAGCGAGTGGGGTCAAAATGCCTGGTCAAGAAGCAGCAAAGTGGCTAAGTAGGGCAAATGTGGGCGCTCTTCAACATTTCCCACTTGCCGAATGGTGTGGCACTCCAATTGGAGAAACCGAATGGATTACCACAAGCTCGAAGTCGCAAACGTCCCTCCTTTTGCTCTGTTCCGATTGCGGGTCTGGTGTTTGTGTTGGCAGTGGTGGTGGTAGTGGTGGTGGTGGCGGCGGCGGCGGCGGTGGCGGTGGCAGTGGTGGCGGCGGCGGCGGTGGCGGTGGCAGTGGTGGGGTGGGGCAGGTGGGGTTAGGTGGTGGGGGGTGGGTGGTGGGGCTCCAGGGGCTGGTGGTGCTGCTGGTTGTGATGGTGAAGCTGGTGGTTCGCATACCGTGCTGAGAAGTTTTCCTGCCAACAGTGCAGGGTGCGATTCACAGGCCAACTCAGCTTATTGCTTAAGCGATCAAACAAAAAGATGGATGTGCGGGCCACTGTTTTGAGATAAACCCGTATGTGAAACTACCACAATTCAAGCGTGACACTTCCCCGAGCAGGTCCCCCTCAGCGCTAGGAGGGGGGGAAGCCAAGCTGCATCAAAGATCTTTAGCGCAGGCTGCCACTGCTGGTTCTTGACGCAGGACCACATGGTCGCAGTGTAAGTGACGCCATCGACCGTTGAGCCAGACCTCAGTCAATCGGATTCAAACGCAGACGCATGATGTCCAATGTGCGTGGCGCTCAAGCTGACAATACGACTCCTGGAAGCAGTGGAGAGGCCTGACAGAGAAGCCTTGCGGTCTTCGCACACTACTGTCACCAACATGCATCGCACAAAAGGTACGAAGGCTAACGTGGGTGCAAGCGTGCGCACCCTGCCAGTGCTGAACACAAATCGCACCTACACGGCTTCGGAAGTTTTGAGTTTTGAGCCCAGAATCGCAAAAAGGGCAACCGGAAACTGAAAAAACAATAACCCGGCAAGCGACCCAAACAGTGGGCCAAAAAGATTAGAAAACATGGTGAGACAGGAATCACATGACAAAAGCCGCGGCGGATCCGTGGCGCGTGCTCACTTGCTTCTGTACAGAACTTCTTGAAGTGACCACACAGGGTCTCCATAGACCTTCAAACAGGAGCCTTCTGAAAACTCCTTCAGGCGACCTGTTTTGGAAAAAGGTTCCGGCAAGTTTGATTGAAACAAAATCTGCTCATGGTTTGGCACAAAGTCCTGGACAAGACCTCTGTGGAAGGATCTTTTCAGAATCTGTGGGTAGGATCTCTTGTGACACGACCTGCGCGCCCGATTTCTGAGACAGTCCTCTACAAGCGTTCTGTTCAAGATCTGCTGAGAGCGTCTTCTGCAAGATCGCTCAACATGAAGTTTTTGCAGGCCTGCGCAAGACCTTGACCGGCGCAAGGTATTTGTGGGAGGATCTTTACAAGAACTCTGCACAAGAACTCCGGGTAGGCGCTCTTTGACGCAGTTCTTTCTTTCTTACCTCTTTATTTCTTGCTTTTTCCTTTCTTTCTTCATGCCCTTCTTCCCTTCCTCCGAAGACCCCAAACAGATTTAACCAGACCTCGTGAATCATAGCTTGCAGCAGGGCGCTCCCCTGCAAAAGCCCCAGTTGAACACAAGGGTAGACAAAGCGCCGTCCGACCTTGACCGGCCTTGCAGCACATACGAAGGGATACAAGGGGTGACAAGGGAGGCAAGTTGCAGCACATAGGTAGGGAGACAAGGGAGACACCCGTCCGACATTGACCTGCAGCACATAGGAATGGAGACTTGAGGAGCGGGTGAACGAAAGCTAGCAGTTGTTGCATGAGATGGGTCGGTGACAGAGTGGATTCATAGGTAGCTTGTGTACAACGAGAGGCCCGGCAAGATTCGTAGGATGCGACACGCAAACGCACATGGTGGCGTGGCAAACCTTGAAAAATGAACAACGAGAGGCGTCAGAAGCTGGCTTAAAGCACCTCTGGGTTCTGCATGCTGCGTGTGCAAAGATTCTTGCGAGGTGGTTTACCGAGAAGACTGAGGTCTCAAATGAACAAGCTGAATCGGTGGAACATGTAAAAGTTCGTAGCACCAAGTCCAAAACGGGCAAACCGAGACTGCTGAACACTGAGCCACTGCCTGGGGGATGGACCAGGGAGGAATCGAGCCTGAGACCGGGGGGGGGGGGAGGGGGGGGGGGTCTAAATGATTGATGTTTTTCAATCTTTTCGGCTCAAATAATTGAAAAAATCAATCTTTCGGCATTTGAGCCCCTTACCTTGCTTACGCAAGGAGAAACTTCAGCTAGCTAAAGCTAGCTTTCGTGACAAGGGAAGGCAAAGTAGCAAGAACCTGTCCAACCTTGAACAGGAGACAAGGGGAGACAAGGGGAGACAGAGCGGCAAGAACCCGTCACACTGACAGGAGACAAGGGAAAATAAGGGCAGACAGAGCGACAGGAACTTGTCCGAACTCACACAGGACAGGAAACAAGGGGACAAACTGGCAAGACCCCGTCCGGTCTTGACCGGCCTTGCAACACATATGAGAGGAGACAAGGTGAGACAAGGTGAGTAGGGGAGAAAGAGTGGCAAGAACCCGTCCGACCTTGACCGGCCTTGCAGCACACATGAAGAGAGACAACGGGAGACAAGGGAAGACAAGGGAAGACAAGGGGAGACAAGGGGAGACAAGGGCAAACAGAGCGGCAGGAACCCGTCCAATCTTCACCAGCTTGCAGCACATATGAAGGGAGACAAGGGGAGACAAGGAGAGACAGAATGGTGGAAACCCGCCAGGCGAACCCGTCTAGTCTTAAAATAATCAAGAACCCCTACAGTGAACTGCTTGGGGAATAAGACCCACCCCACCCCACCCCAAGGCCCCCACTGCTGAAGCGACTCCAGCAGCTCCAGGGCTTCCTGCCAGCGGCCCCGGAGGCCCAGATCCCGCACTCGCCTCGGCTTTGGATCGATCCGATTGCCACCAGAAGCCACCAGAGACCTAGCAGGATTAGTTCAAAAAAAGATGTCAACGCCATCGCAAAAAAATCCTCCAGGTGCGGAAACCCGTTGATCCCACTTCAGGCACTATGTGGCTCTACCCCTGAAAGAAAACGCTGGCGGTCGCGCTTGGGAAGGCAGGCTGCTTCGCATTTCGGGGATCTCACAAAGTATGAGGAGCACGCAAGTTGACCTACAAGAAGCCACAATCCTGTGCTGTCGGCTAGATGTGAAGCCTCTTTTTCAAATATGGTTCGGGAATCAAGGCACCTTGAGTTTGCCTGAATAAACATACGGGAAGCAAGTTTTGCCCAACACACACTTTCACCCAAAACTAGAGACCGCTGCCAATGGTCAGCTTCATGGTGGGCTTCCCTCTCAACTACTCTGGAAAACAAGTTGTTCGCCTTTTGCACATCGGTCCCACTTCTTCTCTTGCAGCCAGAGCCGCCGACGCGTCTCCACGTCGTTCGACGTATCGCCGCTCATGGCTCCCAGTCTCCGCTGGCATCCAGAATGGAACGAGTGCTAAACCAAGAAACCAAGAAACCGATAAATCAACAGGATGTCAACATGCTTTGTTGGGTTTTGACAGGTGCTGGGCCATCATGCGAAGCTCCCCCTGGCTTGCGTGACAAAATCTGTGCGTCAGTCCTGTCAGCCCTGTCGGCAAAGGAGCAAGACTGGGTGTTTGTTGCCAAAGTCTTCACAGAACTGGGCAACAAATCTGCCTTTCTTATGCTGCTACGATGGGCTGATCAAGTCAGTCAAGCAGCACAGCCCAAGTCGCTGACTTTCGCATAGGTTGACAAGAGAGCTGGCTCAGCAAACAAGTTGAGGCATCTTGTCCGGGCCGTGTAATGAACTTGTCACATCTTTTAAATGGCACAAGGCTGCTGGCAAGGCGAAAATGGTCGAGAGTCTGCGGACTGGGGTCGACCGGGTTGAGGCTTGACACACCCTGAGCACCCCACCCAGTGAGGCTTGCGCCAAACCGCCCATTCCTGAGACGCAGGTTGACACCTGCCCAAAGAATTACGCTGGGCTACTTCGAGCGTGGCCAAGGGACCAAAGACACCACAAAAAAATATGACTCTGAATATTCTCAAATAATGGCATGCGCGGAGTTGCAGCTCCAGTTGCAAGCAAGCTGCTCCCAATCGGAGGCATCTCTGGGCTTCTGGGTGATTGGACCCATCGGCTAGTGGGTGCTATGTGCCAAAGGTCGCGTCTTGCACGCGGCCTTGGCTGTGCGCGCGGGCCAGAGGATACCGCGCCACTTCAGCGGCCTGACATCTTTGGTCAGGCCTCTGCGCTGTTGCCTGCGGCTCCCATTGAGCTGGGTTCACCTGTTGCAGCCTAAGCTCCACTTGGGTTTCTGGAAACTGGCCACATGTCTGTGCCGCTTGCCCAGGGCTTTGGAACTGTACTTGCGGAGGTGGCCCGACCAAATGCTGCCGCTCATTTGCCTGCTGGAATGCCTGGTTGCATTGCTGCTGAAGATGTTGCTGCTGGATGAATTGCTGGGGCTGCTCCAACACATTGGGCGGCTGCTGTCCAAACACATTGGGCTGTTGGGCTGGTTGGGCGGAACCCTGCCCTAGTGTTTCTCCAGTACTCTGAAACTGCTGATCAAATTGCTGGAGCTGTTCAAACGAAGTCGGCTGCTGCTGTCCAAGCGCAAATGGTTGCGGCAACGTCAAATTGCATTGTTGTGCCTGTGCTTGCCCAGGGCACTCAAACTGCTGCTGAGTTTGCTGCGCTACATGATGCGGCTGCTGCTGAGAGTTGTTTGATTGCTGGAACGGTATGTTGCATTGTAGTGCCGGTGCTTGCACACGGCTCTGAGACTGCTCAAGTTGCTGCACACCATCCTGCCGCTGCTGCTGAAAGTGTTTTGGTTGTTGGAACGGCGTGCTGCATTGCCTTGCCGGTGTGTGCCCAGGGCTCTGAAACTGATGAAATTGCTGCACCACATGTTCTTGCTGCTGCCCGTCGTTTGGTTGCTGGAACGGCATGCTGCCGTTCTGTGCTGGTGTTTGCTCACGGTATTGAAACTGCTCAAGTTGCTGCACCACATGCTGCCGTTGCTGAGAGTCGTCTGGTTGTTGGAATGGCATGCTGCCTTTCTGTGCCGGTGGTTGTCCACGGTACTGGAACTGCTCAAGTTGCTGCAGCACATGCTGCCGCTGCTGCTGAGAGTCGTTTGGTTGCTGGAACGGCATGTTGCATTGTTGTGGCTGAGAGTCCATTGGTTGCCGGAACGGCATGTTGCATTCTTGTGGCGGAGAGTCGTTTGGTTGCTGGAACGGCATGGTGCTTTGTTGTGGCTGAGAGTCGATTGGTTGTTGGAACGGCATGTTGCATTGTTGTGGCTGAGAGTCAATTGCTTGCTGGAACAGCATGTTGCTTTGTTGTGGCTGAAGGTCAATTGGTCGGTGGAACGGCATGTTGCATTGCTGTGGCTGAGAGTGAATTGATTGTTGCAGCGGCATGTTGCATTGTTGTGGCTGAGAGTCGTTTGGCTGCCGGAACGGCTGCGGCTGATTGCCCATTGGTTGCTGGAACGGCATGCTGCATTGCCCAGGGCTCTGAAACTGCTCAAATTGCTGCACCACGTGCCGGTGATGCTGCTGACCGCCATTTGGTTGCTGGAGTTTCATGCTGCCTTGCTGTGCATGTGCTTGCCCTGAGTTGGGGAGCTGGTCAAACTGCTGGCAAGGTTGCCCAAAGCCCTGTGGCTGTTGCGCAAACGCATTTTGTTGGAAAGGCTGGTTGCATTGCTGCAGTGCCTGCGAGTGTGCGAACTGCTGGTTGAAATGGGGTGGTTGCGGCACATGTGACTGTCCTTGGGCATTGGGTTGGAATACGTTGACTTGCGGCAGAGGTTGGCTCTGGAACTGGTTGAGCTGCTGACTCTGTGGGTTTTGGCTGCACTGCGCATTCGGATTCGCCATGCCGTGCTGGCTGCGGCCATCCTCTAACGCACGGGCTCGGACAGTCCTCCGCTTGGGCGCCGCCCGGTTCCGGTTGCCCGGCGTGGGGCCGGCCTCCGGAGAGTGTCGCGCCTTGCGCTTCCTGTCGGGCTCCCGGTAAAGGTGCACAGCCATTTGGTTCCTCAGTGCTCAATTGGTGGTTTGGAAGCTAGAAACAAAGCAATCTCCAAACGCCTCCTTGCGCCTTTGAGGTGTCGCACGTTGAATATGCAAAGAGCAAACATCGGCGGTGCCTGTCACCCAGACCAAACAAACCAATGTTGGGTGGCTCCCCCTTCCCTTGTTCCATTAAATTGATCCTGAAGGGCAAACCTTAGTCAACTTGTTTCACCAGCTTCTTGTCGAAAGGCTCCCCCGACCCCACTTCGAATGCCGAAGGGTCTGTAGCAACGCCTCCCCATGGCGGCCCTCCACCAAATACGCCACCGTGACGTTGCCAGAGGCGCCCCCCGGGGTCATCACCTCCTCCGCTAGCACCGAATCCACCACCAGCCTTGAGCTTCCAAAAACAAACTACCCACAAAAAGAGCATGGCATTTTGGTTGGCTGGACGAAGGCAAAGGGATGAAGCCACTTGACTGGCTTCATAAAAGTCAGAATAGAAGCAACGTCGTTGTTCAACAAGCAAAAGCGAAGCGCCAAACACACCGAATCCTGAAATTTCTGCTCGGCAGCTTCCGCAGCAGCCGCAGCGTGTCCCCTTCCCCCCAGCTGCCTTTCAAAGCGCCGAAGCCCGGCAGCGCCTCAAGCACTCCAACCCTCAACTGTTCCCTGGCTCTGGGAGAAGTCAAACAGCTTCATAGAATGATCGCGGACAATTGTTGAAAGACAACGTTTCAGTTCCAGCTGGGCACCTTCCCAGTAGAATACCAAAACAAACCACTGGTAATGTCTCCCTCAAATGCCCGAATGACCTTTCAGGCTGGGCAGGAAATTGTATGCTCCGATGCTCAGTGCAGGATACGAACAAGGAAGAACTGATAAGACTAGTTTGGGGAGGCCATGGGGGACCACCCAAACTTCCTATAGAACGGAGGGCCACCCAATTTTCAATGACATGTCTTCACCGCCACACTCCCAAAAAAAGCATCCACTGTAAACCCAAATGATCAACAGCAACCTCCGGAGCCCTTTCAAAACTCCAGCCCGGAGCTCCACGCTGATCCCCTCCGAAACTCTTCGGAAAATCCAGCCAGCCCCGGAACACCTCGGAACCCCATCCACGCAGGTCTCCAGGACTTGCACCGTCCAAAACCAATCCAACACTCGACCTGCCGGAACTCCGGGCAAAGGCCCCAGAGCTTTCAGCTATCCTAAAAAGAAACAGCCCAAGCAAAAACCCTGCCCAAAACCTCCCAGCCAGAACTTCCCATCCCCGACTCCCCCACCGACCGCCTGCCACTGCGCCATGCGCTGGGCCTTGGATCCCAGCAGCGCCTCCTTAACCGAGTGCAGCGTCACCGCCAGGCGCCCGCGAGCCGTCACCGCGCGCGCCGCCCGCAGCAGCTGAAGCGCCACCTGGGCCTCCTGCGTGACCTCACTGTCTCTTGGTTTCAGGGGAGTTGCTTGGAGGAAGACAAAAGGAAACTATAGGGGAAAACCTCCACTGGGAGGGAGAGGTCGCTTTGGACAGAACCCCAAGTTGATGATTTGAGTTGCTCACCTTTGGGCCCTCTGACGCCAACATCCCGGGCCTCCTGCTGCTGCAAGACCTGGCCTCTTTGTGCCGCTCGGCACACATCGCAAGGGGCCTGGTGCACGCCGCAGGTGGCGTTCACATCCCCGAAGTAGCCGGCGATGAAGGCGCGGCGGCAGGCGCCCAGGGCCTCACAGTAGCCCACCATCTGCAGCAGCCGCTGAAGGGACTTGTCCTTGTACCCAACGCCCTAGGTGCGTCAGAATCTTGCCTCTGGCTTGAAGATGGTGCAGTAGCTGTAAAACAAAAAACAACTTAAGTTTATGCGACGGCAATCAAGATTGAAAGCCAAGCTGGTTCACTCCGGTAATCTTGAGTTGATGTTCTGCCCCACAGTTGGTGCAACATCTACTCGGCTCCTGGTTCATGTCATTCTGTGCCAGATTCTGATGGCGCTTCTTGTCCTACAAGACAAGACGCAAATGGTCATTCGGCGCTACCTGAGGACCACTTGAGTGAAGGGTGCTGATTGCCCAAGCATTTCTTGAGAACACGGCTGCTGTTGCTTTCAAAACCCCAGCAGGCTTTGCAGGCACTGTCCTCGTAGTCGTAGAATATAGTGCAGGTTGCATGACCTTCAAGCGCAGTCTAAAAAATGATGCTGAACTCTTGCACGGCCATTTAATGATGCGGTGTCGTTTCAATCATGTGCACAAAGTCTTCGGTTTGAGAGATGTTGGGGTGCATGTGTTCAGGGCTTCCAGCGTCAAGTGAACCTGAGAGCTTCGCAGCCATCGCGCCCGGCTCGCCCGGCTTCTTGGTAGTAGCCTGGCCCACTGCCCTTCCCTTTGACCAATCCAAGGCAAGCAGAATTTGAAGATGTTCACTGAAGCCTTCGGCACGGAACTCTCGACTCGGCACCCACTTGGCGCTTGCTCTGACCGCTCTACCCGTCCATGAAAGTGGGACTCGAAGCAAAACAAGCCCTCTTTCGTTGGCTGTCAAAGCCATGGCTCGGACTTGTTAGGTCGAGCCGTTTGGCCATGTTCACACTCAGATTCGGATGCCACAATGCGCAAATATGCGCGAAAACAATGTGCGTGAGTGGCCAAGTCACACTAGGCACAGAGGGTGTGATGCTAGTGACTTGGAAGCCGATCCGCCAGCATGTCAGCCCGGCTCCGCTGCCTTCCAAAGACTTTGGGAAGGAGTGGTGGATGACAAAGCGCACCTGGGCGGCGCAGAGCATCTCAGCACTGCCCGAGATTGAGCTGTCAGAAGCTGGGGGCTGCCTTGCTCAAACGTCCACTGCATCTCCGGGCTGGTGGATTCGATCCGAAGCTCCCGCTCCGAAAGTCACACGGGTAGCTCCAAGCAAAGCTCTAGATGCGCTTCTGTGTGCATCTGAATCATTCATTCCTTCCTTACCCCCTGGCAACCAAACGCGTTCCACTGCTGGGAAGAAAGCCACTGGTCAAGCTCGAAACTTTTCTGCCAGGCTTCCCCCCCCCGACCCCCAGCTTTTCATCTACAGCACGTCCCGTTTGTTGACGCCCATGCCGAAGGCAATGGTTGCCACGATGATGGGCGTCTCCCCAGACCTAGACCGACCCCAGCACCATGTCAAGGGCCAGGGGGTCATGTGTCAAAGTGAGCTCAGACTCTTTCCAAATATGCAAGCCAAGGTTGGTTCAGTGTTGAAGTGAGCAAAAAGCTAGGACACGTGCTCAAACCAGTGATAGAAGTCACCTTTTCGACAGCTTGGCCACAGCTCAAGAGCTCAAGCTGGCACCGCAACCTCCACCCTGCTGCTTTGCTAAGATGCCAACTTCCATCTTTGCTGCCTTGGAACCAAGCAGAAATGTTTGTTCTACGTGCTGACATGTTTCTTTGCCTGGCAATGCTCTCCAACAACTTGGGCCGAGGGGTCAAAAAACACAGCTCTGCCTGATATTGCGCAGCGAGAATCTGACAACTCGAACTCAAGGGTCAAAGGAATGATGAAACAGAAAACGCTGGCACAAACAATATGACCAGTTTCCAAGTTTGATGGCCCCTGGTTCTGTGGCAAAATCGCGAGTTCCATCCACCCTCCTTCGCGCGCGCCTTTCCGTTGCAACCCAGCGGCACGGCAGACCTCTGATGCAGGGCCACCTGCGCGTGGTAGACCTCCGCACCTATGAGAAAGGCGCCACATTTGTCAATGGTGAGGAACAGGGAAATGAGTATGTTTTTTGGTTCGGTGGTACCCCTGTTTGGGTGTTTCAAAGGGAAACCAGAGGCAAAGCGACCATTTTGGGGGGTCCAACCTTAAACAGGACAAACAAACAAGAGCGGCTGCATGCAAGCCGACAAGTCAGCTGCATGCATGGTGCTGAATTCTACAGGGTTGCGCGGTTTGCTCTGCAGAAACATAAGCCCGGCCACAAACTCTGTAGACGCAAAGATGGCAACTCACTCGCGTAGCTCGAAGAAGCTGAATTCGAAGTTCTGCTTGAGCTGGTCATGGTTTTGGCAGCTTGTTCTCACGACTCGGTCGCGACAGCACCCCTTCCGCTTCTGAAGCTGCAAATTCCCAAAGAATGCAGTTGGGCAACAAAGCAACCTCCCTTGAACTCAAGGACCTTGACAACCCTTTCCAAACTACTCAGACCAAGGGCCCAGCGAATCTGCATGCTCGCTAGCTCTTGCTGCACGTCGTCACCTGAAGGCATCATTCTGCCCAAATGAGTTTGATCCCCAGGCAACATCGCCAGGCTCAATTGCGTGGGATGCACCCGTTCTGAAAACATCCGTCGCCATCGCCGCACACACCACGCGCAGCAGATGCCTACCTATCGTTTCACTTGGGCCGCTGCAGTTTTGTCTGCTGAGGCAGTAGATGATGCCAGACTGGCCTTGAAGCAACAGCTCCCCCGCAAACTCATGACCCATCGCATGTCAATCGAGTACATCTACGAATCTTGTTACATGCCCACGTATCATTGGTGCAGATGGACAGCCTCGTGACACATTCTTGCGCGCCTGAAAACTTGGCACGGATCAAGTCGCCAATCTCCTTGGTCACCGACTTCTTGCTCTTTGGCTGTACCTGACAGATCTGTTTTGGGTTCTGCGCGAGTCACCAAGTTCATCCATGTGCTCGTGCATCTCCCAAGCCTTGAATTCAAGGTTGGGCCGATCCACGGGCGACACGAAGACAGCGGGGTCCCTGCAGCATGATTGGATGTGAATGTGTTTCTGATTCAAGCAAAGTGCAGAAGCAGGCACAAGCCACCGTGTTTTGTCAAGCGACCCGCAGCTTATTCATGGTTGCAAGATGCCACTTTTGGAGCCCTTGTTTCCTCCGGCCCTGCCAATCAAAGGGAGGGAGCGCTGCGCTTCAAGGTGGCTCTCAGGAAAGCCAAAGGTGTCTCCCTGAACCAGATCCCTGTGAGACAGAGCCAGAAATGTGCTCTTAATGGGTCTTGAGTCATCCCGGGCAAGGCAGGATGGCCACTCCCCCTATGGGAAGCCTAGCAATGCGTTGATGTGCAAGGGCGTATCAAACATCGGGACACAGGTGCCTGTATAGAAAAATAAACCAAGTATATGGACAAAATCCGAAAAAGCCTTCTGGACATTTGCGCATAGTCGCATAGTCACTCACATCTCTGCCGGGCAGCTGCATGTTGAGCTGCGTCAGCACACCGGAGATGATCTCAGGGCTATGTCCCAAGGGAACCCCAATGCCAAACCCGACGAAAGAAAAATGAAACAGGCTTTTTGTGAGCCAGAATTGACTGCCACACTCTGCTCAGGGCGCATGTGATTCTCTGGCCAAGAAACAAGATTGCCAGTGTAGGGCGCCCACCCGTGCTGCAGGCCACACACTTTTTTATTGGCTTTCGGTTGCTGAGGCCAACCCCAAGTTGCCACCCTTCCCCCCTGTGCATGCCTCCTCTGTGGCAGTGGCACTGCAGGCCAAGATCGGCCTCAGTGCCCGAACGCCGGAATGAATCGATCCACCCCTTCATCGAGAACACGGCAATGACCGCTACCTTCTGCTTCTTGTTACTTCCGTAAGAAACGCTCCAACCGGGACATCCCCCAGGCAACATCCCCTTCGTTGCTGGGCCATGATTTGGTGAAGCACATAGACTGAACTCGTTGGATGTTGTCACAAACCGCAGAGCTCTCTGCGCCATGAGAAGTTTTGGCTTGGGGACCTGCAAAAACCTTGAACTGTTCTCATGTTAATTCAACCGCATGACAGGAACATGACCTGCTTACTTCGTCCGCTCCCCGCCGGCAGCGACTGGAATAGGTGGCAGTCTGCTCATTCATGTGTTTTGCTGTCGTTGTTGGCCATGTTTAAACACTGGTTTGTCAGCGACTTGTTTGGCTTCCCAGAAGCAACAGCACCTCCAGAGTCAACTAAGCGATCGTGGGATGCGTGTCCTGAGCCGAGTGGGGCGCAAAATTAGGGGCCCGGCACTTCCGGGAAGGACGCTTTGAGATTCTTCAGCTGAAGGTAGCTTTCCTTGGTGCCATGCATCCTCACCATGGAGAGAGGCAGATCTGGATGTAAGTTGCCCCTTTGGAGAAAGAAAATCCCCTTTTCCTTGACGAACAGTCAACCAGCAGAACCTGAAGCAGTGCGATTGCCTCTGAGATTCTACAGACCTTTCTCTATTTGACAGGGTTGCCAAGATCGTCAGGGGGCTCCAGCTGGACAATGCTGGAGGTGTTTCTTGAGCATCTGCTCATGAGCCCAAGCGGCTCGGAACTCGTTGCCCCAGATGCTCAGGCAGTGCCTCAAGTCGAAGGCTGCACCACTTGGTGTGACTCAAACTCAGGCCAGTCGAAAACGACGATTTTAGGAAGCCAGTTTGGAGGTTCACCACCCCATGTTTCACATTTGGTTCCATCAATATGCCTTGAAACATCTCATGGATTCTCGCGTGAAAAGACTAAGGAAGATCTCTGCGGCAGGTGGCGAACCATTGCCAACGGGTGCCCTTCTCAGCGCCAGACGCCTCATCGATCACAAACCTCCGCAAGCGCTTTGATGTGTAGAGGCCTCGCCAAGAGCACGCTGCGCGCCCAACCCGCCCAACCGCTTGCCCAAGTCTCGTTTCCCTGGACCCCGGAGGCGCCCCGGCTTCTCAGTGCCTTTTGAAAGATCGAGCTCTGGTGGATCATCTCTGGAGTCACCTCGCAACTCCCTTCTCCCCTCACCAAGTTGACGGGGACACCGTTGAAGAATCTGAGCCGATTGCGGAAACCGATCGCAAAGCATTTGCTTGAGACCTGCTAGGCACCCAACGTAGACGATCTGCAGCTCGTCGGCCAGCATTCTCCTCGTGACCTGCCCGGCATCAAGCCAACCATTGAGATATGGAGTTTTGAGGCACATGTCTGGCTTCCTCCTTCCCCCCGGTTTCGAGGCATGCCCCAATAATTGAATCGAAACCTCAACTCATCGCAACAAATGGCGCGCCATGCGGACGTCTTCTCCAGACTCGTCCGAGCGGGATCTGATAGCAGAGACCTCGCGGCAACCGCCAGTGAGAGGAGTCAACTGTTGTCATGCACCCTAATCCTGTCACCAGTGCCGCCCGCGGCCCTGCAGATTCCAAGCCCACCAAACAATGTGTCGCAATTGACACATGGTGCGTCTCAAAGTGGAAACCAGAAAATTGTTGGTGTCTTCTCTGAGAAACCCCCTTTGTTAGTTGGTTTGCAAGGCAAGCCAAAGGGAAACCAACCACATTAGGCGTCCTCGTAGTGAGACTGAGCCACATGTGCAGCGACAATGGGCTCTCGCTCACTCGCTCGCTCGCTCGCTCATGGCCAGGGGGCTTCAACGCCGATCTCCTTCCTGAGCAGGTGGTCGCGTGCAGGGGGAATCGCCAGCTGCATGCTTGTACCATGCGTCATTCAGCGGGCAAAAGCTACACAAGGCCTTGAAAACCTGATCAAAAGAGTGGAGCATGCGAACACACGGAGGCTCTCTACTGCAATAGCTGACCAAAGCTTCACCGTGCCTAAGCATACCAACGGAAATCTTGGGAAGCCACCGAAAATCACCCAGTCACGTGGCAGTTGAGCGGGTGGGTGTCCTTCTGTGCTCCCTAAGAGGGCCTTCTGAACTTCACAAGTGGGCCAAAGGCACAGCTCCTGCACCTGATCCTGGATCAGCGACACCAGGGGGCTGATGACCACCACCAGCGGCTGCACCACGGCCGGCACTTGGTACACCAAACTCTTGCCTCCTACGCGACAGGCCAACAAAAGGGCAGAAAACCGGTAGGAACGGAGGTCAAGGCAGCCACACATCTGTTTATGGTTGAGAATGTCCCCTCGCCGCTTGGCCGGCCAACAACCCGCGATTGCGGCTCCTGTTGTTTTGCCGAAGCCAGCTAGAAACCGGCTCCCCGATTCATAAAATCCCCAAAAACCATGCGAATCCGGAGCCATGTGTACCTTTGGCTGTGAGGGTTCCGCTGATGGGGCCTTTTTTGCACAGCACATTCAGGCCACGCCTAGATCCGATCACCCTTTCAGCTTCCAAAGCTTCGACAAGCAAGCTGAGCGGATGTCCTCCAGTGGGCATGCGCACGAAGACGTCCTTTCCGGCCAGACAGGCGTTGATGGCCTCCCGCTGTTGCGGGCGGAAGCCAGGCACTCCGAAGCGCTGCAGGGCTGCGGCCACAGGGCCATCCCACTCAAAGCCCTGTGCCCAGTTGCTGCTGGGCGCTCGTTGCTCTGGCGCAACGGGAGGCGGCGCCTGCCATGCCCCAGGGCCAACTTCGGAGTTCTGCAAGGGCATCGGCATTGGCGGTTCTGTCTGTGGTCCCATCGGCGGCATCTGCTGCCCCTGCGGCAGCTGTTGCCCCTGCTGCATCTGCTGCCCCTGTGGCATTTGCTGCCCCTGCGCCATCTGTTGCGCCGGCATCTGTTGCTGCGCTGGTGGCATCTGCCGTTGCATCTGCCTCGGCGCTCCATCTGCGCCCCACACCGCACCCGAGAAGGCGCCCTCGGCGCTCGGCCGCTGCCGCTCTCGCTCTCGCGCCGCACGCGCTGGCACCTCCACATCCCCACCGTGCAGGCGCCCCTCGGCAGCGCGGCGCCAAAGTGGAACCCAGTCCTTCTCAATGCCTCAGTGTCAGCTGGCAGTTCTCGCCGAAGCAGCAAAGAATTTCAAGAAGAGACCCTGATTCGCTGGAAACACCTTTCAACCAAGCTGCTCAAATGGCTAACCTCTTCTGCGCTGATCTTCGCAGGCTGGTTCAGGGCCTCCACGCTGAGACGACTGCCAAAGGCATCAGCCTGAGAGCAAAGAAGCCGTCTGCGCATTTAAATACGTCGTTCGGTGTGAGCCAGCCAGAGACTTGAGTGTTTTGCTTGTCTCCTGCATGAGCCTTGGCTATTGATGACCTAAGAGAAGTAATCGTGCTCTCCAGCTGCTGTGCCCCTCCCATGATGAAGCAACTGTCCAAACAGCCTGAATGTTACAACTGACAACGAACTCAGAGCAAAAGCGAACCGCAACTGAGCTGGACTATCCATCAAGTTGGGGCTTCTTCCTATGCTTAAGACACCGAGAAGTGGAATACTTGTATAAGGCAACACAGAAACAGAGATACACAGAGACACAGAGACAGAGCGACACACACTCGCAACAACCAACACAGAGACAGACACAGAGACAGACATAGAGACGAGCACAGAGACAGACACGGAGACAGACACAAAGACAGACACAGAGATAGACACAGAGACAGACGCAGAGGCAGACACGAAGACAGACACAGAGACAAACACACCGACAAAAACAGAGACAAGCAGACAGACAAAGAGATAGACACAGACACAGAGATAGAGAGACAGACAGAGAGACAGAGAGACAGACACAGAGACAAACAGAGAGACAGAGACAGACAGAGAGAGAGAGAGGGAGGCCCAGCTGCAAAACCTCTATGCAGTGAGCATCAAGCAGTGTGCCAAGCAGCAGCTTGCTAAGCCACCGGACCCGAATCAACAACCCTTACCACTCCAGTCACCTGTCAACAAGCCCCAGGCAGCACCAGGACTATGCCAGCACCAGGACTGTGCCCATCCGAATACAGATCAATCACAAGAGCGCAATCCTTGCCACCCATCAACCCCCCGCCAGTGCCAGGAGATCGAAAAATGCGACTCCCGTCCGTTCAGAGCGCCAGCTTTCGGCTTGCCAGGTTGCCCTGATTTGGGGCCAGTCGACTGCAGCCAGGTGGCCCAGCTCTGGCAGCTCCCCAGCCAACGGAGCTGCTCTTGCAGGTTGTTGCGCATTGGTCGTGTGCCGCCTCAAATCCTAAGAACAAGAACAAAAGTCCGTGGTCCATAGATCCCAATCCCGTTCGACCAAGGAAGGAAAACCGAATGCAAAGATTGGCCGGTGGTCCGAAAAGGGGCTCGATGTACAGTTTCTGAATAGCCATCCGGAAGAATTGCAGGATGCAGCGTTAGACTCCCAAGGTTTGAGGCTTGGCAAATCAAATTTGCGATTTTGTGTTCCCGCGATTGATCAAGGCAAGGGCACCATGTCCAGCCGTCATGCCCGCAGACCATGGCCGGAAAGGCCTTTCGCAGGTGCTTTGCAAGCTCATGTGCCACGATGCCTGTGCAGTATGAGAGTTTCGGCTTCCTTCAGCATCGAGGTGCCCCAAACTATGCCATGCCGCATATGCTTGACATTGAGCAGCTCACATCGTTCCCAGCGGAGCTCTAAGCAAGGCGGCCAGCAAAGAATGTGGGCATGTATCAAAACCACCAGCCGAGGCAAAACAAGGCCTCACGCCAGCCAAATTATGCCTGTTTGAGGTCGCATGCATGTGCTACTTCACAAACTGTGCAACGGCTCGCTGTGTCCCTCTTGCCAATGACGCGCAATCTCGCTGCCGCTTTCAGCCTTTTCGGCCTCTATGCGCCTCGATCTTTCACGGCATTGAGGCTGTCTACGGATGTTTCGCCTGATTCGTCGCATTGCGTTTCTTCAGATGCATCCAAATCAGCTGCTTCGCCTCCTGCATCCGCAAGGAAAGTTTGCATGGTCGCCAACATGCATTCCAGAATTCTGCTGCTCATCTTGTCACGGGATGAACCCTCAAGCCCAATGCAAGTTGGAAAAGACTGGCTCCACCCTCCTGGTTCACTTCCAGTCTCTGGAAGCTTCAGCTCGCTCCTCTTCGCCTGCGCGACGCGTCCCATCGCCGCAGCAATCGTGCCAAAATGAGCCTTTTGGTTTTTTCCCGTCTATTACATATGAATAGGATCGCCAAAGGTACAAACATCCAAACACAAGGACGACCTTCTGCAAATCAGGAAATTCGACTTGGACCAACTTCGCTCTTTGTCCAATCTTGGAGAGTCGAGTTCAAACTCCACCTGCTCCTTCACCCCAGACCCCATATCCCCCTATTGGTTTGTCTCAATTGCCAAGCATAAAGACGAAAAATCCCTTGTGTTTCCAGTTGTCCGGAAAATACAATGAACAAAAAACTGATGAGGAAAAACAAAAAACAAAAACACGGAGAACTTGATGTCAACAACAAGTATTGCCGGACATCGGCACGGCCGATGGCCCGCCTTCACGGCCTCCTCCAGAAGCGCCAGCCGTTGCCGGGCCTGGCCGAACGCCCATCTTGCCACGGGGGGTTCTGGCAAAATGGAGTCCGTTTTAGTTGGCGTTTATGAGAAACTACCAGGAAACCAGCCGTTTGAGAAAACCGCTATTTTGATACGAACCCATATGGTCATAGAGGTTTACAATAGGTCTTGCTATCATCCCATAAGCGTAACTACACCGCGTGGTAGAGCATCTGCATACTAAAATGGCCAATAGCAGTCGGTTTTGGACGCTGCCGAATTGAAAACGGGATGCGCACACGAGGATGGAAGAGATGCATCCTGGGATGATGGTCTGGTTCCACACGTGGATGGGGTGTTTCCCTGTTTGTGTCCCCACAGAACCCTGATAGAAACATGAAGGGGCGATCACCGTTGAAATCAGCAAGCCGGAAAATTGGCTTTGGGTGAATGAGCACTTTCTTAGGTCTCGAGGTCCTCAACCAGAACCCACCGCACTATTCAGTTGGAAAGACAAGTCGGGCTTTGGAAGGACAACGCTGACCAAAACATGCGCGCCGGAGTGATGAAGGAGGAAACCCAGCAGAAAAGAAGCTTCGTTCGTATGCTGCCCCTGTCCAACTTAACCCCAGCCCCCGCAGGTCTTGAGTCCCGGGCTTCATGATCCTGCGGCAAGCTGCATTTCGCGAATTGGGGGATCATTTCACCGGTTCCGCTTGCAGTGATCCGTTTTGACTGTTCCTTGCTTGCCTTGATCAATCCATTCCCTCAAAGACAAGTCTTCTGAATGAGACACAAAACACATCGTTCAATTTCCGTGAAAGTTGCCATCCCACTCGAGAGTGTGAGTTCTTCGTTGTTGGAACAGGATTGTTCTGGACAGGCCCTCTGACCTCCACATACCTGGGCGTCGGGGCTGTGGGCCTCACAATGCGGAACACCTCCGAACATGGCATCAACCCAGCAAGTTCACTTTTCCGAATGGGGCTATCCCGAAATTAGAAAGGACCGCCCTGAAAGGATGCTCTTGATAGAGCTGGAAGGACACCATAATTGTTCCCTTATTTTTGACAAACACAGCCAATTGGATGATTAAAATTGCTCCACGTCTCCCAGCCTCTTTCAAAGACTGCTCCAGGCCCCGAGCCTCCTGGCGCCGAAGTGCCACCCTCCCCACCCACGGGTCTGTCTCAGTCCAGCAACCCTCCCCGCCGGATTTGGTTTCTTCGGCTTGACTCAAGGGCCTTGGTGCGCCTCTGCGCATTCCGGCAATGCACATTTGTGTTTTGGCACAGCAACCCCAAACAGGCTCATAGCTTGACCTTTAATTAGCTCCCAAACAATTCCTTCTGGAGCGCTTGGACTCTGGCCTCTTGCAATCAGAAGCCCAGGCACAGAGAAAAGGTGACATAATCGATGTGGCCATCTGTTAGGATCCATAGGTAACCATGAACTGAAATCCGCCGACCCTTTCTCTAAAAAGGGGAGGCGCACGGGAAGGGTGGTTGGCGCATAAGTATAACCAAAGTTTCATCCTCATCAGCATCAGCTGCAGCAACGATAAATGTTATCGTCACAGTCATCGTGATCATCATCATCCTTATCATCATCTCTTTTTTCTCTTATCCTTATCCTCATTATCATCATGGTTGTCGTCATCTCTTATCGGTGATGCAGAGGATGCTGCGACGATAGTTATCATCACAGCCGTTAGTGATGCTAAGGATGCTACGATTAGAGTTATCATCCTTGTCATCATCTTTCTCATCATCTGATCATCACCTAGCATCATCTGATATCATATTACATATTATATGTAGAAATCAAAAGGGACGTCAGACATCCTTGGCAATGCACAAGATGCGATGATGATAGTTATCAAGGAACAAGTAGCGATGCAGAGGATGTTGTGATCATAGTTGTCATGACGCGGATGATAACGATCAGCACGCCCCCATTATCATCATGGACGTCGTCATCTTTTATCAGGCAGCATTGGTGATGCAGAGGATGCTGCGATGATCGTTATCATCACAGCCGTTGGTGATGGATGCTAAGGATGCTACGATGATAGTTATCATCCATCCTCGTCATCATCTTTATCATCATCTGATCATCACCGGGCATCATCCAATATCTTATTATATATAGAAATCAAAAGGGACGTTAGACATCCTTGGGAATGCAAAGGATGCGATGATGATAGTTATCAAGGAACAAGTAGTGATGCAGAGGATGTTGTGATGATAGTTGTCATGATGCGGATGATAATGATCATCAGGCCCGCGCCATTATCATCACGGTCGTCGTCATCTCTTATCAGGCAGCATTGGGTGATGCAGAGGATGCTGCGATGCTCGTTATCATCACAGCCGTTGGTGATGCTAAGGATGCTACGATGATAGTTATCATCCTCGTCGTCATCTTTCTCATCATCTGATCATCACCTAGCATCATCTCGTGTCTTATCATATCTTACTATATATAGAAATCAAAAGGGACGTTAGACATCCTTGGCAATGCAAAGGATGCGATGATGATGGTTATCAAGGAACAAGTAGTGATGCAGAGGATGTTGTGGTGATAAGTTGTCATGATGCGGATGACAACGATCATCAGGCCCGTGCCCTTATCATCATGGTCGTCGTCATCTCTTATCAGGCAGCATTGGTGATGCAGAGGATGCTGCGATGCTCGTTATCATCACAGCCGTTGGTGATGCTAAGGATGCTACGATGATAGTTATCATCCTCGTCGTTATCTTTCTCATCATCTGATCATCACCTAGCATCATCTGATATCATATTGCATATTATGTGTAGAAATCAAAAGGGACGTTAGGCAATGCAAAGCATGCGATGATGATGGTTATCAAGGAACAAGTCGTGATGCAGAGGATGTTGTGATGATAGTTGTCATGATGCGGATGATAACGATCATCAGGCCCGTGCCATTATCATCATGGTCGTCGTCATCTCTTTTCAGGCAGCATTGGTGACTCAGAGGATGCTGCGACGATCGTTATCATCACAGCCGTTGGTGCTGCTAAGGATGCTACGATGATAGTTACCATCCTCGTCGCGATCTTTCTCATCATCTGATCATCACCTAGCATCATCTCATGTCTTATCATATCTTATTATATATAGAAAACAAAAGGGACGTTAGACATCCTTGGCAATGCCAAAGTTGCGATGATGATAGTTATCAAGGAACAAGTAGTGATGCAGAGGATGTTGTGCTGATACTTGTCATGCCGCGGGTGATAACGATCAGCACGCCCGCATTATCATCATGGTCGTCGTCATCTCTTTTCACGCAGCATTGGTGATGCAGAGGGTGCTGCGATGATAGTTATCATCGCAGCCGTTACTGATGCTAAGGATGCTACGATGATAGTGTCATCCTTGTCATCATCTTTATCATCATCTGATCATCACCTGGCATCATCTAATATCTTACTATATATAGAAATCAAAAGGGACGTTAGACATCCTTGGCAATGCAAAGGATGCGATGATGATGGTTATCAAGGAACAAGTAATGATGCAGAGGATGTTGCGATGATAGTTGTCTTAATGCGGATGACAACGATCATCAGGCCCGTGCCATTATCATCATGGTCGTCGTCATCTCTTATCAGGCAGCATTGGTGATGCAGAGGACGCTGCGACGATCGTTATCATCACAGCCGTTGGTGATGCTAAGGATGCTACGATGATAGGTTGTCATCCTCGTCGTCATCTTTCTCATCATCTGATCATCACCTAGCATCATCATCTCATGTCTTACCATATCTTACTATATATAGAAATCAAAAGGGACGTTAGACATCCTTGGTAATGCAAAAGATGCGATGATGATTGTTATCAAGGAACAAGTAGTGATGCAGAGGATGTTGTGATGATACTTGTCATGACGCGGATGATAACGATCAGCACGCCCCCATTATCATCATGGTCGTCGTCATCTCTTTTCGCGCAGCATTGGTGATGCAGAGGGTGCTGCGATGCTCGTTATCATCACAGCCGTTAGCGATGCTAAGGATGCTACGATGATAGTTATCCTCCTCGTCGTCATCTTTATCATCATCTGATCATCACCTGGCATCATCTCATGTCCTATCATATCTTACTGTATATAGAAATCAAAAGGGACGTTAAACATCCTTGGTAATGCAAAGCATGCGATGATGATAGTTATCAAGGAACAAGTAGTGATGCAGAGGATGTTGTGATGATACTTGTCATGATGCGGATGATAACGATCATCAGGCCCGTGCCAGTATCATCATGGTCGTCGATGCTGCGATGATCGTTATCATCACAGCCGTTGGTGATGCTAAGGATGCTACGATGATAGTTGTCATCCTTGTCATCATCTTTCTCATCATCTGATCATCACCTAGCATCATCTCATGTCTTATCATATCTTACAATATGTAGAAATCAAAAGGGACGTTAGACATCCTTGGCAATGCAAAAGATGCGATGATGATAGTTATCAAGGAACAAGTAGTGATGCAGAGGGTGTTGTAATGATACTTGTCAGGACGCGGATGATAACGATCAGCACGGCACCATTATCATCATGGTCGTCGTCATCTCTTTTCACGCAGCATTGGTGATGCAGAAGATGCTGATAATGATAGTTATGACAGCCGTTACTGATGCTAAGGATGCTACGATGATAGTTATTATCCTCGTCATCATCTTCATCATCATCTGATCATCACCTGGCATCATCTAATATCCTATCATATCTTATTATATATAGAAAACAAAAGGGACGTTAGACATCCTTGGCAATGCAAAGGATGCGATGATGATGGATATCAAGGAACAAGTAGTGATGCAGAGGATGTTGCGATGATAGTTGTCATGATGCGGATGACAACGATCATCACGCCCCCATTATCATCATGGTCGTCGTCGTCTCTTATCAGGCAGCATTGGTGATGCAGAGGACGCTGCGATGATCGTTATCATACAGCCGTTAGTGATGCTAAGGATGCTACGATGATAGTTATCATCCTTGTCATCATCTCTATCATCCTCTGATCATCATCTAATAGCTTATCATGTCTTACATATCCTACTGTATATAGAAATCAAAAGGGACGTTAGACATCCTTGGCAATGCAAAGGATGCGATGATGATGGTTATCAAGGAACAAGTAGTGATGCAGAGGATGCTGTGATGATAGTTGTCATGACGCGGGTGATAACGATCATCACGCCTCATTCTCATCATGGTCGTCGTCATCTCTTATCAGGCAGCATTGGTGATGCAGAGGAAGCGGCGACGATCGTTATCATCACAGCCGTTAGTGATGCTAAGGATGCTACGATGATAGTTATCATCCTTGTCATTTATCATCATCTGATCATCACCTAGCATCATCTCATATCTTACTATATATAGAAATCAAAAGGGACGTTAGACATCCTTGGTAATGCAAAAGCTGCGATGATGATAGTTATCAAGGAACAAGTAATAATGCAGAGAATATTGTGATGATACTTGTCACGACGCGGATGATAACGATCAGCACGGCACCATTATCATCATGGTCGTCGTAATCTCTTTTCGCGCAGCATTGGTGATGCAGAGGGTGCTGCGATGATAGTTATCATCACAGCCGTTAGCGATGCTAAGGATGCTACGATGATAGTTATCATCCTCGTCATCATCTTTATCATCATCTGATCATCACCTGGCATCATCTCATGTCCTATCATATCTTACTGTATATAGAAATCAAAAGGGACGTTAGACATCCTTGACAATGCAAAGGATGCGATGATGATAGTTATCAAGGAACAAGTAGTGATGCAGAGGATGTTGTGATGATAGTTGTCATGATGCGGCTGATAACGATCATCAGGCCCGTGCCATTATCATCATGGTCGTCGATGCTGCGATGATCGTTATCCTCACAGCCATTGGTGATGCTAAGGATGCTACGATGATAGTTGTCATCCTCGTCGTTATCTTTCTCATCATCTGATCATCACCTAGCATCATCTCATGTCTTATCATATCTTGCAATATATAGAAATCAAAAGGGACGTTAGACATCCTTGGCAATGCAAAAGATGCGATGATGATAGTTATCAAGGAACAAGTAGTGATGCAGAGGGTGTTGTAATGATACTTGTCAGGACGCGGATGATAACGATCAGCACGGCACCATTATCATCATGGTCGTCGTCATCTCTTTTCACGCAGCATTGGTGATGCAGAGGATGCTGCGATGATAGTTATCACAGCCGTTACTGATGCTAAGGATGCTACGATGATAGTTATTATCCTCGTGACGCCTCATTCTCATCATGGTCGTCGTCATCTCTTATCAGGCAGCATTGGTGATGCAGAGGAAGCGGCGACGATCGTTATCATCACAGCCGTTAGTGATGCTAAGGATGCTACGATGATAGTTATCATCCTTGTCATTTATCATCATCTGATCATCACCTAGCATCATCTCATATCTTACTATATATAGAAATCAACAGGGACGTTAGACATCCTTGGCAATGCAAAGGATGCGCTGATGATAGTTATCAAGGAACAAGTAGTGATGCAGAGGATGCTGTGATGATAGTTGTCATGACGCGGATGATAACGATCATCACGCCCCCATTATCATCATGGTCGTCGTCATCTCTTATCAGGCAGCATTGGTGATGCAGAGGATGCTGCGATGATCGTTATCATGACAGCCGTTGGTGATGCTAAGGATGCTACGATGATAGTCATCATCTTTCGCTAGTGTTTGGAGGACTGTGATGATAACTATCATCGTAGCATCCTCTGCATTGCCAATGGTGTCTAACGTTACTTTTAAAATGCATATAAGAACAAGAAAGAGATGATAATGATCATCATGATGATGACGTGTCTATTGGTAATGCACAGCATGCTGCGGCTGATGCTCCCTAGCCTATGCTTGCTTGCGTAGTGACGCCAGGCGCGACTGCGGCTCATGGGGGAGTGGAGAGCGGGGCTGAGAGCTGCTTTGTCTTGACAAGATAGAAGGGCATCGTGTGGCAAGAAAACGTGTCTGGCATCACCAGCATCGCCCGGGCGTGTCTATTAGTAATGCAGAGGACGCTGCGGCTCCTGGGGGGGTGGAGAGCGGGGGCTGAGAGCTGCTTTTTCTTGACGAGATAGAAGGGCATCGTGTGGCAAGAAAACGTGTCCAGCATCGCCCAGCATCGCCCAGAAGGTGCCGCGCGGCGGCGCAAGCTGCCACAAATCCCCCGACAGAATCACGTTCAACCCCCCGAAGGGGCGTGCTGTCGTGCACCCCTCGGACTAGCTCCCGGCAGCGGAGCTCTTATCACCCCCAATCTAGCGTTCAGGCGCCAAAAGCGAAGTAGACCTGGAGACCAGGGTCTGCTTGCTTGACCTGCTTTCGAGCAGTCTTTCAAGGGTTACAACCATAGCTCAGCGAAAATGGATCTAACAAAACTCAAACGGTCTAAGAATGGCCCATGCGTAAAAGAGCCGCGCTCACAAACCCAGATTCCCTGCACAAGAAGTAGCCGGCTGGCTGACACTCATTCCACAACTCCCCTGAAAGGTTGCAACTGACTGGTGTTGAAGACTCCAAAAAGAGAAACCGAGGAAGCCCTGTGAGATCCCGAAGGGGGAGGGGGCGGGGTCTGATCATCACTCAAGTACGCAGAGTTGTGGCTTGGCTACTGAGGTTCAAATTTACAGTGAAACCCAAAAAAAAGAATCAAAAAATGCACTGTTTCTTGTGCTCGAATACCACAAGTAAATCCAGGGGTCGGCGGAACTGGGCGGCAGCCCGTAAATCCGGCCACCGGACGTGATCGGGCCGCAGGCCAAAGCCCGCTAGGGCTTACCTTCAGGTATAAGGCCGCGCGCCCCATGCCGCCGACCATGCACAGAACATGCGCCGACCATGTGCCGACCATGCGCCGACCATGCTCCGACCATGCGCATACGTTTTGTACTGGGCCCACCCTTATAAGGGGCGAAGGATTCGCGGATTGGCTTAGGCGATTTCCGAGGAATTTTGTAGCATCTCCCCGCAGCGTCCAAAAACGAGTCCAAAAACGAGTATTTTTAGGGGGTGCCTAAAACTGGACAACACCCCCAGCATTGCAAGCATCATCCCGGATGATGCGGATGATGTTGTGCATGCTGGCGATGCGAAACAATGGGCTAAAGGGGAAATGCAAGGAAACAGGAGTGACTGGAAGTGAACGAAATGAAAGTCAAAGGAACTGCACGAAAATGAAGAGGGCAATGGAGAGAAACCGAGATGCAGGAAAATGCATGGGCAGAACGTGAAAAGAACCGGACAGCGGGAACGAAAAGGGAAAGGAATGCGAATAAAGGAGTCTTCAAGGAAACGGCAGTGAAGTGGAAGGAAGTGAAGGGACATGCCAGGAAACTGTCAGGGAAGACATGCAAAGAAAGTGAAGTTCAAATTATTCCGAGGACTAACAGGACTTAGAGGGAAAGGAAACGAAAGAACTGCCCGGTGGCCGGCTGTGTCGCGTCAGCGTGTAAATCCGGCCACCGGATGTGATCGGGCCGCAGGCCAAGCCCGCAGGGCTTACCTTCAGGTGTAAGGCCGTGCGCCCCATGCCGCCGACCATGCGCGGACCATGCGCGGACCATGAGCATACGTTTTGTGCTGGGCCCGCCCTTATAAGGGGCGAAGGATTGGTTTAGGCGATTTTTGTAGCATCTCCCCACAGCGCCCAAAAACGAGTCCAAAAACGAGCATTTTTAGGTGGTGCCTAATACTGGACAACACCCCCAGCATTGCCAGCATCATACCGGATGATGCGGAAGATGTTATGCATGCTGGCGATGCGAAACAAGGGGTTGAAAATTGCAGAGAGCGAAGGGGAAATGGAAAACTGATGCTTTTCGGGGCGCCCGGCTGTCAGGCGTAAGCCCTTAAATACAGCACATGCTCCCCATAATTCTGTGCAAGGCAACAAGCGCTTCCGGTTGCCGTGATCCAACATGAAGTGACACTGTTGCATGCGTCTAACTGTGTGCGGCCATGACTCCTGCAACTGTTCACCATTGGTCCTCTGGGTGTCCCCTCACAAAAGAGGACCCCAAGCAATGGTTGGCGTCCTTTCAACTTTCAACAAGAATCCAACCAAATCTTCTATCTCAGGAAGCACCACAACTGACCTTTGCCCTGGCCTTGACCTTGGCAAAGCTCATGCGAAGATCTTCCGCCTGCGGACGTTTGCCATGACGCAGAAGCGGGTGTTTCCTCGAGTAGAAACAACTGCAAATGATAAGTTGTCTTGAGGTTCACTTCAAATCTCTATCCAATGGGGGTGGCTAATTTAGGGGAAACTCTCAGGTGTCAGGCACACTTTTCCCGCAAGAAACATTGGGCGTGTCCGAATTGATTCTGCACCTTGATGGCTCAAGGCAAATAGAAGCAACCCAGCGTTTCCGTGGGTCGTCTAGGGAAAATGTATGTAAACCTCCCCCGTCCTATGTTTCACCGAACCTTTTTCTTGACTGCAAAGACGCGGAGCCAGAAACCCGTCGCCTGCTTCTCCAGGCGGTCAGCGAAGGCTTGACACTGCGCCATGCGCGCCTCCGCCTGGATCTGAACGAACGTCATCAGCAAAGCATCGCTTAGACATTGGAAGATTCTGTCTCAAGTTGTTCAGAGAAAGCCATGGGAAGCAAGCGGGAAATCATGGTTTCTGTGGTGCTCGTTCGCCTCCGCAATGACTAGTTCTTCCTTGAAGGGGACGGTACCCTTGGCCAACTCAGCTGAATTCCAGTTTCGCGTGCTTGGTGGCTTGGTCTCTCAACACTGGGCCACAGCACAAGCTTCCACTTTGGCGGCTCAAGCGCATATTCTGGGATGCTGGCATTGGAAGACAATCGCTGGGTTTTCTCGGCCGATGACCTCAACCAAGCGCAAGGTGAATTCCACTCGACATCTGCCACCAGCCGCGAGCATGCCTGAGCCGCACACAGCGCCTGGATGTGGTCATCGTAGCGAATGCGCTCCTTGAGGCAAAAGGCAAGGCATGCAAGCGCAAAGCACTGGCAAGAAAGGATCCGCATGCCAAAGCGTCTTGCTATGCAGCACTCTGCAAGCAGCTCTCAAGCGGCAAATACCGAAAAACATGATCATTGTGCGACAGTCCTAGCGTGTAACAAGTAGAAATGAAAAAAATGAGTGATTCTGCATGCAGCTGCGGCCGTGTGCCATGGCCACTTGACCCAAAAGATGCCGTCCAGAGGAAATGCGGGTAACCCCTGAACAATGGCCACTAAGCATGAAAGCGCTTGCTGACAGTCCCACCTGGTGCCAAAGACAAAACAAGAAAAGCAAACAAAACAAGCGCAAGAACAGGCGATTCGAATTGGGATGCATCCAAACAAAAAAGTTCCCTGACAATGTGAATCAAAAGGAAATCACGTCCCACTGACAAAGCCTTCCGCAAGACGCAACCAAAACACACAAAAGGCAACAACACATCAAAACACGAAGCAAACCAGCGGCAACAAAAAAGAGAGAAACAGTCAGTCCAAAACAGGACAAACCCCAAAAACCTGCTCCGGTTCCTAAAACAAACAAACAAACAAACGGGGGTCTTCAACCGCTCCTCCTCGAAGCGCTGCCTTACGCCACCCTGACGCGCGATCTGCGTCTGCAGGTCCTCGCGTCGCTTGGGGCCCCCCCAAAAAAACCGGCCTTCTTAGGGGGCAAACTTTGAGTCGCAAGCAAAACCGGCATTGAAGTGGTTGATGGGATTGTCCCTTACTAACCTTCATTTATGTGGGCTTTGATTCTGGTCGTCTTTGGGGTTGTAAGCACTGACCAAAGAGGAATTGATCCATTTCCGTATGAGTGTTTACTAGGAATTGGACTTCAAATGATTTGACAACAGGTTCCTTTTGACACCAGCTGTAAAAAAGGCGGCCTGGTTCCTTGAACCCGTCTGGTACTGACGCACCAAACAGAACATGATGGATGACGGAAACCTAGATTAATGGCCAGTAAGTTGTTTCTCCAGAGAGGATGTTCGTCAATGGATCTTGATGCAGGTTGATCCAAGAATTGGGGGCACTAGCAATGGAAGTGCTTCCTGTGGATAGACTTGCTATCCGTGTGGTGTGACACGAGGGTATCGATTCTTGAGGGGCAAACTTGTCTTAAGTGTCTAAGCACCACCTACCAAAAGCCCCTGACTTGTTGACCCGTGAGGGAACCATGTCGGCTTGCAAACTGTCATCTCCGGCAACTTTCGAACAACTCAACAGGCCAAACAAGATGCACCTGGAAAACTAGAATTGTTCAGTTTTGGGCAACTGCCAACCAGAACAAGAAATGCAAAAAAATGCACCTCACATCCTCCAGCTGGTCCCAACAGGGTATCCCAAAATGATTGGTGCTCCTTTTCCCGAGAAGGTACGAACTCAAAAAAAACTAGTTATTCACCCCAACGGGCCCATTGGAGGCGTGGCGCCTCTTGGAGCCTCTCTTGGGCCCAGAGCCGCTGCCGCAGCGCGCATTGCTCGTTGGCCAGGCGTAGGAACCCCGCGCGGGCGGCCTGGCACAAATGCCCCGGCCTTGACGGCCGACAAAATAAGTTGCAAGAATCAAGACCTTTCACCTGGAGGTTGATTGACAGCAGAAGAAAGGTCCACCAAATAATCAGAAATGGAGGGTCCACCATGATTGATGGACAGCAGGAAATGAATGAGGGTCCCACCAACCAATCACCTGGAGAGTCTTTGGGCATACTAGATGAGCGGTCACGGCCGAAACTTGCCGGTGGGAATCGGTTTGAAAGCCGAAAGGACCCGGCCTTGATGCTGTTGAAGGCCTGCGGCAGCTCCGGCAGCGTGTCCAGCGCCGCCAGCAGCTGCTGCACCTTGCCGCAAATGTGTTGCGTCGGAGTCTTTGAGGCTCCAAAACGGGTCTCAAACACCCATCAAACTCGGGGTTCCCATGAAACAGTCCCAAATGTGGGTTCATAAAAACTTCTGTCCTTTGTGACAGGTTCCCAAGCTGGGCGACCTGGTGGTTTCCCATTGAGAAAAAGAAAGAGAGAAAGAGAGAAGGTGACAGTGGCAGGGATAGAGACGGACACAAAGAGAGGGCAGGTGAGAGTTGCGTAAAAAGGATTCGTTCAACCGTTGCCCACAAAAACCCAATCGAATGGTGTAAACCGAGAGGTCCTTCCTCTAGTTGCCACAAGCAAAGGTGTCCGAAAGTTGAGAAATTGAAACACTGGAAGGATGGCGGTCTGAAGCCAATCAGCTGCAGTTGCTTAGGAACACCTTGCCAAGCGCTTGCAAAGACACGGCTTGCCAAGCCCGGCCTTGGGTGACGGCTCCGCTTGCGGCACCGGCTTCTGCGAGCCGCTGTAGCGCACTGGCCTTTTTAGGGCGTGCGGAGTGGGTTCATAGATGTGGCGGCAAGCGCCAACATGAGGCGGTCCGTTTTGCGTTTTGGGGGGCAATTCGATTCAAGTGGAGGCAGTCACCCAAAATAGCGAAAGAGCATCGCAGCTCAGCTGGAAAAGCACTAGGTTGCAAACCCTCAACGCAGGTACGTCAAAAGGATCTCTCCAGCTTACGTGCAGCAAACCACATGTCCACACACACACGTGCTTGCTTCCGGGTCGCCAGGTTCGTGCTCGTCGTGGAAATCCTCTGTTTGGCCCTCTGTTTGGCCAGCTGTTTGAGGACTTTGACGCTGTTGAAACATCCTCATTCAGGTCTTTCCAGGGGCATGAATCTGGTGCCCAAGTTTGCAAAGCCAAGGAAAGCTTGCCCAAGCATGCCTGGGCTTGCTGGGGACCGCCGCAGGCCCCTTTGGAGCAGGCGAGGCCACCGCCGAGGGCGCCGTGTTGCCCCGGGGGGTCTTGCGCTCAACCCGGGGGCTCCTGGAAAAGCAGCTGAGCGGAGAGGCTCACACGAAACCCAAACCTCACTGGATGGAAGTTTGAATTCTGCAGAAAAAGACAGACTCTCGTCTGTCAAATGATCAGCGAAGAACTACAATCTCTTACAAGGGCCGTTGCTTTTGGGTTGCTCGTACCCCTTCTGGCTTCCATTGTGCAACACCTCCTTTGGATCGGAAAGGATAGGAAGCATCTCAAGCCAGGCAAAACCCTCCACAAAGGGCGGCCAATCCCTTGCTGCCATCTTGTCATCCCGAAGGACAAAATTTAAAAAGGCTACAGAAAGCCGCGGCCTTTTTTCCGGCATCCGCTGTCTCGGAGACTTCGGATTGTGGACACGCCTTGGTGCCGCCAAAATGCTGTACAAGTCTAGCATTAAGTGCAAAAGACTTCAGAATTGAAACTTGAAACGGATCTCGACCCTCAGGCCTACGAATCCGCGCAAAACCTGCCCTGTCTAATTGAAGCAAGGCTTACGGAAGCTGGCAGATCATGGCGGTGCTGAGGCAGTTCCCCTGCTCCGGGTTTTTGGCGCCGGTGCCCTCTGCGTTGTAATACAGGCTGCAGCCACCCTGGCAAGCCCCGTAGAACATGCAGCCCTTGGGCCAGCTCGGCAGTTGAGCCTCAAACAGCACCTCCGGCCAGCCTTGCCCGTAGCAGCCTTGGTTCGGCCGAAGAGCCTCCGCCGCCTCCACGCACTGCGCCCGGTCCACCGGCACGAAGGGCGCTCGGCAGGCAAAGTCCTCGTGCGGGGTGGCGTACGCGCGGCCCGATGGAGCCCTCGCGACTTTGAGCCAGTCCTGGAGCGACGCTGCTTCCGTGGATGTAGTGCTGCAAGACCAAAGCTGAATCTTCGCACCGTTGGAGGCGTGGTTGCCGTCCACGACCATGCACATGCCGTAGTTGTTTTGGGACGCTATTTGCCCATCATTATTGACGCTCCAGCGCTGATTCTCGTTGGCTTCGTTGCACTTCCAAAGCTGGATCTTGGCATCATTCACCAACTTGTCCCCATCAATGACCACGCAGTATGCAGGGTCTGCGCTGCTCCGAATCCGGCCTGCCTCGTCCACGCGGAAGTTCTGGCCGACACTTGACCAGCTGCGATCACACTCCCAAAGGTGCAGCTTGACGCCGTTGCCGATGCGGTTTCCGTCGCTGGACAAGCAAAAGTTGGGGGAGGCACCATAAGCCAGATGTTCTACAGCCGGAGCCCTCCTCGTGGCGTTGGAGCCCCGCAGTGCGCTGTCTGCAGCCGCCATTCCAAAGCACAGGAGCAAGCGCCTTGCCATGATCCTTCCGATGAGACAGGGTGATCTTGAGAGCTTGAGCCAAAGCCTCGGAAAAGCTGAGCCCTGCTGTGTGCGGCCAATTAATCTCTGCCACCAGCCCCTGCCTTATCCCCCCAGTCAGACCACCACCCTCCCAGGGACTTCTCTCCTTGGGGATTTTAGAAGCATCTGCTGCAGTTGGATGGACTGCTGCCGCTGCAGCTCTTGTAGCTGCTGTACCCGCAGCGACGGCACCGCAGGAGCCATGGCGAGACTGAGATCTGAGCGAGCCGAACCACGTACTACGCGTCCGTCGGTTTTCCCTTTTCATTGGCGATACAAAACCCTGTGGTTGCCCTGGATCGTGGGCAATAACCTTTTGCTCGCTAAAGACTTTCCCGTCAGGGCTAGAGAAGGGGACTCTGAAACCAGGCGAAAAGCAGGCTTCTAGGCATAGGAACATGCGCTTGCAACAATCTGGCCCCAGCAACATGACCGCAGAAGTTGATGCTTGTTTTTTGCGCAGGTCCAGTCATTGCAGACTGTTGGTTCTGGGGCATGACCTAGTCGAGCACACTCATCATGTTGACCAGCAAAGTTGCTGCAGTCTTTCTTGTCACTGAGCGGTTCTGGGTCACAGCATGCGAAAAGGCAGTGCTCAAATGCAATGCTGCAACACCGAAATGCCAGCATGCAACCCAGGACTGGTGTAAACCACACATTCAAGCTTGCAAAACCCTCAACCAAACCTGCAGGTTGAGGTGGTTATTTTTCCGGTGAAACTATGGCGGCCACGCGTCTTCAACGGGGCAGGTGCTCCTTTGAACAAGAAGCCACACTATGATACATGGAGAGTTGGCAAACTGCTTGATTCACCCCGAATAATTGGAAGAATAGCAAATCGTTCGCATCTCAGCTGAAACACGGAAAAGCTCCTTCCAGATCCATCAACGATCATTGCTCGGACATGCCAACTCTGTTCATTAACGTTTGACCCAGAGAAGTGAAACAACATGAAGCAACCAAATATTCGAAGGGTCCATACTTTGCTGCAAGCGCTGAACCACCTAACTGGGCCTGAAGCACATTAGCGCACGCAACCAAAGCCGTTTCGCTTCAGATCGCGAGACAATGTTTCTCTGCCTCGCCACGCTGCAGCGGTGAGAAGACATGCGTCATGCGTCACAAACCTTCTTGTGCGAATCATGGTCGCGCTTCCCTTGGGAACGACATTGGTTGTCTCCAAAGGCCACTGAAGTGTCGCTTGGCAAGGGACAAGCCACTTGGCGGTTCCAGGCCATCACTTGCTGGAGCGCCAGCTCGACCTGAACTTTGCAAGACCCCGTGTTTAAGCGGAGAAATGGAAAACAATGGCAATCTAACCCGAATGATTCCACTGGAAGATTCAGGAGAATCAACGCTGGCACTACGATCTTGACCACTTCTGAATAACAACAACAATGACTAGCGCAGTATCGTGGGAAATTTGAAATTTGAAACAGGCACAAATTCACTGGATTTTCACCACCTAATTGCTTGGCAACCATTCAGGAGGTTGGGATTAAATGCGAAGCTAGCATCCCTTTCCTCTTTGATGCCGTGCTCGCAGCCCAACTGATCCTTGAGCACAACACATCTGACAGGCCCTGCAGCTGCCACCCGTATGGCCGCAATTGCAGCAGTTGACCATTCACAGGGGCTCCTGTCTGCCTCCCATGCATCTAGACGGTCAAATGTCATCTTCACCCGTTTGGCTATCTTTGAAAATATGATCAATCATGAGAGCCTGTTGCTCTTCGTTTCACCATCCCTGGCAAACCTCGGCGTTGACCACCTCCCCTTTTCGACCAAGCCACGGAGACGCCAGCTTGGAAGCGGCCGCAGCAATCTCAGCGAAACGAGTCCCCTTCGTGACATGAGATGCCCTCAGTGCTTTTGAAAGGGAGCAACGTGAGACTGTCCACATTCTGAGTTAGGTTGGTTGGCTCAACACGTCCCCTGAACTGCGAGCGGCAAGTATGAGATCACCTAGTCAAATGTTGGTGAGGTGAAACCAACAAAGCCATTGAAGGAAGGCGCCTTTAATTCAGGTCGTGATCGGGTTCGCACGGATGCTGAAGCGCACTTGGCCCGTGACAGAAGAAACCAGGCCACTCCTGGACAGCGGATATGGCGGGCGTGGACCAAGAGACCCGGCCATGCAAACGGAACGCGCTCCTCTTGGGAGACTCCTCCGAAGTGCCTGGGCAGGGAGACCCGATTTTTTCCCGGAGGGATCTGAAGGACTGCGGGGGCGACTCTTTGAAGCCAGGCATCGAAACTGGTAAAGGCCTCCCTCATTTGCTCCATGTGGAAAGCACACCAATGCACAGGCCCATCTTGGACCTTCGATGTGCCCTCGCAGCAGCTGCCTTTGGGCTTCTCGACCCGCGATTCTGTCATGGTCACCTTCGAGCCGGTGTTGCCTCAAGCCGTAACAACGAGACGCATCAAAAAAAAGGCCGCAGAACCAAATCCTGAATTCATCCCTGATGTGGGTGTGGCTCAAAATTCGCCTCGGCCCCAAAGGGGCCAAGGGCGCTCAGATCTCTTCTCCAAAGAGAATCTTCGCTTTTCCCCTCCCCCAACCCCCAACCAAAATTTTGCCCCAGCCCCCCACCCATGTCGGCTGGCCCAAAATCCTCAGGCCCAAGCTTGTCTGAAACAGGCCCGCCCACGGCCCCGAGTCATCCAGCAAGCCCAGCCCAGCCTGCCCAGCCCAGGCTCCGGCGCGTCTCAGGGCATGCCAGCCACTAGGCCGGCCCCCAGCTCCCAGCCCACCAGCAGGCTCAGCCCAGCGTGCCAAGGTCAGGTTTGTCTAACGTGTCTGAGACCCCGCCTGCCCAAGCAGCTCAGCCCAGGCTGGCCAGGCCCCAAGTCATCCAGCAGGCCCAGCCCCTTCGGCGCAGTCTGAGACTGGTCTCAAAGTATGCCAGCCTGAGACTAGCCTCAGGCCCAGTCCCTCAGCCCGCCTGGTGGCGTGTCTTACGTGTCTGCGACTGGCCTCAGGCCCAAGTGTGTATGAAACAGTCCTTGCCCATCCAGCAACCCGCCCAAGCACAGCTCAGCCCAGCCCGCCCAGCCCAAGTTCCAGGCGCAACCAGCAGCGTACTCCGGCTGCCCGGCCCTCAGCCCAGCCTGCCCAGCCCAGGCCCCAGAGCATGCCAGCCACTAGCCCCAGCTCCCAGCTCACCAGCAGGCTCAGCCCTCAGCCCAGCGTGCCAAGGTCAGGTTTGTCTAACGTGTCTGAGACTGGCCTCAGGCCAACGACCAGTCTCACGTGTCTGAGACTGGTCTCAAGCTCATCCCCAGAAAGAGGTCCTTTGAGCAGCTGAGATAGTCTTGGTTTTGGATTTCAAACCTTCCGAGCAGGACGGCTTCCGAACATCGAACTAGCACGGGCGAACTGGTGCGGTCACAAGCTTTCAGTAGGATTCGGACCTTCCCAACACTGGATTTCGGTGTTCCTGACCCTTCCCTCAAACTAGGCTGGGCCGAGGTGGGCAACGCGAAGCGTTTACAATTAAACAGGAGGGGTTACGCAGGTTTTGGTCCATGTTTCCACTTACAAGGGCTCCATGTTGGTACCGATTTTTTGAGCCACAGCCATGTGGGCTGACCAGCAGGTTCTGTTCCGTTTGGCCTCTTGATTTGGACATGTGTTGCAAATTCTTTGTTTGGGCAACGTGAATCGCCGCGTTCAGAGTCAAGACAACAGGAGGAGCTGGCCCGACATCCGAGGCACAGGCTTAAGGCAGGCACCTACAGGGAGAGCTTTGGAAAGGCCGTCAATTTTGGTGATTCTTTCTTTGGAGTCGGTACCCTTCTTGGGTTTTAAAGGGAACCAATGGAAACCAGCCATTTTGGGGGTTTCCCCTACTTTAAGACAAGCCCACTTCAGCGTCTTTATTGCAAGCCTGGCCAAAATTGACGAAGTGACAGTGACAACTGATCCAGGCGTCGGCCCGTCTGAGCCTTTGCTCCTTCTAAGAACATCCGCATCGGAAAAGCAGTCCAACCATTAAAGGCAAAACCCGCCTGCGACCGATAGTGCTCGATCTGAACTCGGTTCTCCATGGCTTGCCTGTGCGGTAAAGGCTGCTCACAGTTGGATGTGCTACCAGGGCACCACTGCAAGCGGTCTTCCTTCTGGTTCCTTGTACAGTAAACAACATGCAAAGCTGGCATGACGGTGCAAAAAAAAAGATGCGTGCAGCCTCGGATGGACAAACATGGAGTTGCACTACTGTCAGTGCCAATTGCAAAGTTTTCCCCGCGTCCCTTTCAATGCTAAGCTTGACCATGGACCATGGCTCACGTTGGCTTTTCTGAGAGCTCCACATCTCTGTCCGTACACGCTGCTGTCCCTGCCGATCCGTCTCAGCCTGCGTTGCAGCAGCTGCTGGCATGCTTCTCTCGACCTTTGTTGGGTGTGTCTCAAAGTAGGGACTCTTTTTGAACTTTGGTTTGACATGATCGTCGCATTTCTCTCGAAAGTGCCGTCGGAATTGCACGGATGCCCCTTCAATGGAGACATACGCTTGTCCGTTAACTGCAATTACTACAACTACCGCGTTCACCCAACGTCAAAAGTATGGCCCTGACTCACTGACCCGCTTCAGGGGTTCCCGGGGTTCCCTATAACTTTCCTTTTGACCTCTCCTCAATTCGCTGAAGGAGATCGGAGAGCACGGAGTCCATCTCCTAGGCGCGCTCGCGGACGCGTCGAGCCCCGGGTCATCTTGCTGAAACAACGGCTGCCTCATTGGCTGCATCTTCGAAGCGGTTGATCAAAACGTTCATCCCACAACACTGAGGATACATGTGCGGGTCTTTCGATGGCCAGACGCTGTGTTCTGATCGAAAGCCTTCCCGTCCGCGGGAGCCAAGCAAACCTCCAATCCCCTTCCCCCTCCCTCCGCTTTGCTTCGCTGCTATGCCGAACAAAAACTATCGCCAAAACCAAAGGCTTTCGGCTTCAGGAACCTCCATGAGGTTTTTGCTAGTCCCGCTCCTGATATCTCCGGGCGATCATGCCATCCGTCGAATCAATCTCTGCTCTTAGGGCCTGGCCGGCTGCTGGCCGCGAAATATGGCTGAAAAGTTGAAGCAAAGCTTGGTAAGCCAGTCAATAGACAGCATTGCACTTGGCCATCGAACATTTCAGTGATAGAAACGCGCCGACGTCGCGGCAGCACGCGTCTCAATCTTCCGGCAGCGATGCCTGCATAGCGCATATACTCACGTCTGTCATGCAATACTGAGAACATCCTCGCACCCATGACAAGGCTACAGACAGACACATAGCCACCAGATAATGCGGAAAAAAATGCCGATCAGGTCTGCCAGAGTGAATTGCAGGATCAACGGAGATCACAAACCATGGCTCGTGCATCAAGAATCCTGGCCTTGCCGATGTTTGAAGCTTCAAAAGGCTTTTGCCAGTGACTGCTTCATTCCTTGGCGGGGGAACTGAACTCTTGTGACCCCTCACAGATCTCGGAGACCAACTGCCAGGCGCACCAAGTATTTCTCCATCAAAAAAAACACCTGCATCCCTTCCTGTGAATGACAAATTGGCTTCAACATGCAAGGAACGTATCGTGATAAACAAAGCAACTTCGTCCAATGTCCACGTGCCCTCCTTGGCTGACCGGTTCACAGCTGAGAAATCCACAGCCAGTCGAAGCCAGCCATGAAGTCCTCTTGTAGGATGCTGCCCTGCAACCGCTGCGAAAAGCATTGTGAAGGGCTCTCTGCCCCAATGTCAAACCTTATCAACAAAGAGTCTGTCAAGTTCTATTGTCAGGGCCCAGTGCACTTGTTCCATTGCCATTCTGCACCGCTGCACAGCTTCCAAAACACCACCACACACACACACACAAAACATAACACTGCTCTGGCAGCTCAAGCATGTTTGATTTTGAGTTCAAAGCCGTGGAAGCAAGGCCATGAACCGAGCATTGTGCATGTCGTTCACGTGCTTTCTAGCTTGCTTTTTATGCATGCGGATTTGATCCCCAGCAAGTTGCAAGACGCCTGTCATCAAAATGGAACTGCTGCTAGTCGCTACAACATGAGACTGCGACTTTGGTGCCGATGTGCCAACTGCTGTAGCGCCAACCGCTCAAAGGACTGTGGATACGGGATGCATGTCAACAACCCCTTGCCTAGCCACCTCTCTTGCATTCAAGTCTCACCGACCTGCGCACCTGCTGATTGACGTCGAGCCAATCGAACATCCGAAGCAAGTCAGGTATCGGCCTTGGAAACAGAATGGACTCAGAATTCAGGAGAATTCATGCTTGGGTCAAGAGCCCTATAGCTTTTTGGGACCCTGGATTGGCTCTCTGGGACCCTGGATTGGCCCTGGGACGCTGGATTGGCTCCTTGGCACCCTGGATTGCCTCTCTTGTAAGCCATAATGTCGTTCATTGGTCTCGGCTTGGTTTGAGCCAAGACGACCTGCTAAACAATTCCACAGGTTTGAAGAACCGTCTGCACTTGGTGATCCAGCATGTTGGCCACGCTCTGCAGCTTTCGGAGGTAGTACGGCGAGGACATGATCTCCACATAATCCTCGCAAAATTCGATGTTGTTTCCTTGCTTGCTTGCATGCTTGCCTGCCTGCTTGCTTCTGCTTGCTCGCTTGTTGCACACGCAACAGTCAGCGGGCCAAATGCCTGCTAACAAGGCGCTTCAAGAGATGTGGCTATTGGTGGGTTGTGGTCGGCTTGGTCGACCATGTATGCTCTTCGAGATGCGTGTCCTTGATCAACGGCTTTCCTGAGCCTACTGTATGTGTTGTGAGTTTGCTGTGCGCTTGTCGGCTACAAAGGTGTTGCATGTTCTAGAACTTTAGGAGCGTGCCGTTGCATAACGAAGAAACGCAGAATAGACTGTTACTCGCGATGGCAGGCATGGTGAGTCTCCAGGTGTTTCTGGGGAATGTAGAACCTCATACATCTGCCCCTGACGTGCACTCCTTGCACAACTGAAATTCCTTGAATTCATGACTCACCCAAGGTCCCAGCGGGTTTCTCTAGGTTTACCCATGTGCCACCAAGGCGGGAAAAAAAACTGTCCTGCTTCTCCATGACACCATCTTTGCTGGCAGCGAAGAAGACTTCGCTGAGCGCTTGGGTCACTTTGAGGCCTCGCTTGGGTCACTCAGCCGTGCCCGCCATCGTGGGTATTTGGTGGCGGTGGAATATGCTGGTATGTCAGGCTGTCCAAAGAACAAAACCCACAAGGATATCACGGCCAATGGAAATACAACTCCTTAGGGGGCTTGCGGCTTGCCCCATGCCAAGCTTCGGGGGCTCCACCCGGCCGCTCCGCTCGCTCCGCTCGCTCCGTCTCCGTGGCTCCGGGCGCACGCGCTCCGCCTTCTCCTCGTCCTTCCGCTCTTGGAGCTGCCGGACCTGCACCGAGCGGCGGCATCCATTGCCTTTGGCGGCCACAGGCCACAGAAGGCCGCCCAAGGGAAACGGAAACCGAGTTTGGGGTCATTTGACACGCAGCTGGGAACATGTACTGTCTTTGCAAGGCCGGAAAACACGAATGGCAGGCAAAACAAAGGGTTCCAGAGACAACATGCGGCTGCAGATTCTTGTACTGGTTCAAGCCAAACAATGAATTATTTCAGCTAGGCTTTGGATGCGCTCATATAATGAGTCAGGTAATGCCTGGGGACCGAAAAGCATCGCGCCTCCAGCATGTTGTCACTAACCACCTGGACTACAATCGGGGATGTGTCAAAACAGGGCGTCAAACGCTGCGCACTCTACACCTTGCACCTTAGAGCCGCACTCCTGTCATGATGCTGAGGAGTGCCCAGGAGGACAGCACGGTGAACAAGACCCAGACCTTGCACTGCTTTAGCACAGCTTGCACAACCAAGCAGGAATATCTGCCATAACAGACATAGTAAGCTATCAATCAAACTACAATGACCTAGGCTAGCTGCAGGCTTGAGGAAAGGAAAGGTTCGGAACAGCGGGTCCACCTCCTCCCAATACTGGCCTCAGCTCTGCAAAGTGCGCTGCTAGTGCTGGAGAATCAACCGAAACCAACTATGTGGTCAGGGCGCTCAAAAATTTATAGACACATCCCTTACCACCCGTTTGCTTTTGCTCGCACGCGACCACGAGCAACCTCGCTGGTTGCCTCCATGGGACCACTCACCTTGGCCGCGGAGCGCGGAGCTCTTTCTCAATTGGGGAACCCCTTCGCAGATCGTGGGCCAGGAAACCAAGCGAACACGATACCACACATGTCATTGGTCCTCCGATAGCAGCGTGTTGAGTTAAAACTGGGGCAAGAGATGGCGTCTTATCCGATCATGGGCTTCTTTCATGCAGTGATGAACCTATTGCGCATCATCCAAGGCATGCCAAACGGCCCAAGTTGTCAAGAACTGCCTAAACACCAGCGCATGCCCTCCAGTCTGACCTGCTTAAGATGACCCTCTATCAATCTGGCGCTTCACATCAGCGCAGGTAGCTAGCATTGCAGCAGCATCTTGCTGGCACCGCATCATCAGGGCACTGCCGCAGCAGCCAATACGAGCAGAACACGGCTCTAGCAAAAACATGCAGCTGGATTCAACAGCAAAGAGTTGTAGCAGGTCAAGGGAGAGCTGAGGTCAGGTCAAGAAGGAGCCTCGGCGCGCACATCGTCTGCGCTGCATGACGAGCGCCAAGAAGGGTGGCACCTGGCTGAAAGCGAAAGGACGGCAGGTGGCAGTCACTGAAGCGAGGATCTGCTCTAGTGGACTTCGATGCTTCAATGTGTTCCTTTCAGAGCTAAAATACCAAGAAATGAGTCGAGATATTGATTTCTCATGAATGGCAAATGCTTAGCGAATGATCATGTTGCAGGCACAAAGGCAAGGGTTGAGAGCCTCTGCCATCAGCTTCGCCATATCTTTGGCGCTGCCCGAGCCCACTGCGTCGGCCGCTTTGCTGGCATCCTGGTGACGGCTCGTTTTAACGGCACGAGCCAAAGGCATCAGGGGAAAGCCAAGATTGCCCTGGTTGAAATCTGTTTCAACTAAGCCCGAAGAGAATGGCCCAACAGCATTCTTGGCAAGGCCCCACTTACTCCCGCGCCTGCTAGTACAAAGCTTGCCCTTTATTTCATGATCCTGTCATGATCCAAAGGCAGGCACTGAACGGTCCTTCACCTGGGAAGGTGCTTTGCCCTTTGCGAGCTGGGCTGCCTTGGCATGTACGCCATGAGTCCCACAAATCAAGCAGGGCTGTATTCCAAGAGAGGCAAGCATGTGTCGAGGGCAAAGCCTCGAACGCAAGCCCTTGGGTCCAAATGCTCTTGCAACAAGTGGGCAAAGTTGGCAGCTTGAGACTTGCATCGGCCAAGGCGCCTTGTCCTTCGAGGGAACCTTGTCTTTGCCCATCTTCTTCGTAAGCTTGTCTGTCGGAATCTGGTCCTTGCCAAAGCCCATGTCCTGCATAAGTGGAAGCCGCTGCTGTGAAAACCGGCACAGTCGCCCAGTTTAGGTCTCTTTGTTTGAGCAACGAGAAACGAACAACAAACCCAGGCTCCTGCAGCGCAGATCCGCCAGATTCGCTCAGTCTCCTTCTGGAAACCCTGGTGCCCGCCAGCACTCCATCCCAGTGGATGTAGTCTGGCCTTCGATGGCGCGTTGCGCACATGGAATGGCTCAACGACAGGGGTCGAAGTACAAAGACGGGTCTGTGCTTAGTGCGAGCTTCCCGCCAATGCCGCAGCCCCGATGGGCCGGAATCTATACGACATGTCATTGCTGATGCACAGACATCCTCGAGCCAGGCGTCTCTTTCAAGAGCTTGTTGTAGGTCCGGGCCGACATCATGGTATTCGCCAGCATGTTGTCACGGATCAAGTGGCCAGCAGCAGCGATGGCCATGTTTGAGGCAGTCTTTGCCTCGGAAGGAAATGCGCGAGGGGCCTTTGGTTGTTAGCTCCCACAGGTACCCTACCAGCATCTGGGATGCCACACTTCTCCCAAGCTCCCAGCCACATGCAGGCCCATTTCAGCTTGCCGTGCAGCGATAACCGCGCGCTCGGCATTCTCTCGCGTCTGGTTTGTCCTTGTTCTCAACCAAAAATGTGGTGGCTAGAAAGTTCATGTGTCAAGAGTGAGCCGGTGTCAATGTCCATTGGTGTGTCCCCGCAAACATGGAGTAACCCACGTTTCTCAGTGGTATTTTGGTGTGTGCGCCCCATGTCATCCCCTTTTCTACCGTAGATGACCGTAAATATTGACTGTTGCTCGTGTGCCTCTCAAATAAGCTGCGTGCCAATACTGGAGACTCTGGTCATTGATGTCCTCGGATATGATCAGTCCAAAGCAGAATACCGCCAAACGAGCAATCATCCTCAGCCTCCAAAAGAAAACGGCACTTGCAAGCCTGTTCCATGCCCTCGAGCCATGCCAAGCTGCCGGGTTTGGGTCCAGCTGCTGCTCTGGATTGGTGGGATCGAAGTCGAAACTCATGGAGCGAGAATCATCAGAACGCCATCGGAACCCGTCAAAGAAACCTACCGGAGCAACTGCAGAACTCCGGGGTAGATCTTGCAACAATGTCTTCTTTTTCAGCTTTAGCCTATTCGCAAATGCCGGAATTAGCGAAGTCGTTGGATGCAGTGGGCGAGTGGCCGCCTTGTGCTTGACTGTTGCATTCAGTGGCCTTGAACTTGCGGATAGCTTATGTGCGAGGTCGGTGCCAAAGAGAGATACTCCAACATACGAAGTCTGCAACCAACCAACAGGGAACTGTGGCCACTCTTGACCCGTACAATAGAAATTTCAGCTCAAGCCGAACAGCTGCAGGAGTGAACTCGACTCAGTACATCCGTGCCCTTCCATGTCTTCGCTTTGAGGTGCCGGCTGTTCATCAGGCCAAACAGCGTGAAAAGCGAGTCCAACCTATGCACCGTTTGTCGGCTCGGGCTATCGTCCGGCAAAGCACCAAAGAACTCACGCTGCGAGTGGCCCTCAAAAAGGCGAATGCAAATGTCTTTAGGGTTTTGGATCGGCAGGGGGAGCGCCCCTCAGTTGGATCGGTCTTGAATACTATGGAGCGGATGGAGCGCATCAAGATCGGGAGCCTTGCTCTTCGGAGCTTTCCAGGCTCCCGCACACATTGCTGAAGAGACCCCGGACATGGGGATCCAATTCCTGCCAAAAGCTGCCATTGCCAAGAGATGCAGTCTGGGTGCTGACAAGGGCGCTCCTCAGCTCCGCTCAGCATCGCATTGCCTGATCAGGCCCCGTTGTCGGTGTATAAATCTTGTGGTCTGCAAAGAGTCGTTGCCCGTGCCTATGAGGTTTGTCATCACCAAAGCGCAGGCCTCAGTCATGAACCGAAGAAGCCGTGGGTGGCACAACTGCAGCTCATGCTCCATGGTTGCCCTCTACAATATCAGCTAAAGTGCATAGAGAGCCAAGAGCGTCAGCACAAGCACCCAGAACATGCTCTGCAAGGCCTGTCCGAATTGTGCGAAGCGAGTGGCAATGGTCCCCGAAATCATGTGCGACCCGATGCTATGCAAGAAACCATAAAGCCAAAAATGCTGGCCTTGACGATGCCCATGGCAAGTTGGTAGACGGGCCGAACCACCTGGTTAGCATTCCGCGACAATCCCTGTCCATTCACAAAGTAGAAGCCTTGACCAAGCGCAGCAGCCGGAGGAGGCGCATGAGCCGCAGAAGCCGCAAAAGCCTCAGACAGGGCCAGACCAGTAGTTCGCGGTGAAACCCCAGCAGCTCACAAGCAACAGCGACTGTGTACGACTGGCTCCCGGATCGCTGCTACTTTTGCACTAGAAATCTAATCAAAGGGCACTGTACAAGCAACCAAATTTCTGCGCCCAGAATTGGGGACCTCGTTTGATGGGCTCAATTCGAATGTGGAAGTAGGCTTGAAGTCTGGGCCAACAATCTCTCTCTGGATCGAAAATCAACGGCCGTGTTGGTTGGCCGGCGTCCAAAAAGATTGCCCTGCAAGTGACCCATCGCCGGCTTCCTGTAGCACGCTTTCCTCGCCCTGCCCCCAGCCGGGCGGCGTGAGAAGGTGTGGCAGGTGCCCCGAGCCGTGCTTGATCTGCGAGGTGCGGCATGGGGTCCCGCTCAGAGATAACCACACAACCCGACTCCAAAATCGTCGATTCGGTTGAAGCCCAAATTGTGGAAGAGAACCAGAACAGTTGTGTATGCCCGTGGTTCATGCTTGAACTAGCATTGCTCTCCGAATGAGGTGTGCAACTCCATGTTTGTTCTCTGAGAAATGCGTGGGAAAAACACATGCAGCACATGCAGAGAGAAATAAGAGCAACGGGCGAGAGCATGGCTTGCTCCGAACCATCTGCCCCACAGCAACTTGTGACCTGCACATCGTGCAGGGCTGATGTTTGCTTTCTCCGGAGGGCCACTTCATAGATTCATGATCCTGCGTTGCCAAGGCAGGACATTCTGCTCAACCCTAGCCCAGAGAAGCCGCAAAGGATAAGCCTTTGGAGTTTTCGTGCAGTCACAGATGTCATCCCCCAAAGCCCACAGCATCTTGCCTGCAAGACCGCCAGCACCCACTGGTCTGCCTCAGGTTCAGAACAGGTTGCCGAGCATCGCATTGGCTAAAGGGAACAGTGGCCTTGCAAAGTGCATGAACGCCCCACCGGTCAATGCATCACCAAGGGATAGAGGTTCTGGACTTTCGAGAGAGAAATGCAGGGCGCGTCGCAGCACGCGAGGCGGAAAGGCTCTGGCCACGCCCGCAAAGACGATAAAGCTATCCAGGTAGTTCCAGAGCAACGCAAAGTCCTGGCAGCTGATTCCCAGTGTCACTCAAATGCTACGAGAGGCGACCAAATGCAACCCAACTTACACGTTAGCAATCTCTTGGATTGGCATCACTAGCATCCTAGCAATGGACCCACCAGTGCCCCTTTCAGAGTTGAGGCACCAGCATTTGACAACTCGAACAAAGGCCCGTTGGAATACGGGGTGATTCTCAAATTTCACCAGTCGGTAAACGGCTGTACGCGTGTGACCATCGAAGCAAGGGTGAAGGGCTTCGTATTCCAGAGCTCGTGTCCATCTAAAGTGTGTGTGCGTGTGTGCGTGTGTTTGCTTCTGCACAAGGCCTTGTCGTGTTCGATGTTCCCTAAAATGCGCTTTAGTCGATGCTTTGCACCCGCAAAGGCCGGAGTAAACAAAACATGAGTTAGTCAACTAGAATGCGGCTTTGACACTTCCCACCGCAGAATTAGGCAAGTGGAAAAAGTGGGATGTCTGACATGGTGCATCTTCTCATTGGTTGGTGTTCTTTGGATTGCCCTTCTGAAGCCACAAAAAAGGGGGGCCACTCAAAGCAGGGCGCGCGCCTCGGCAGAGGTCCAGAAGAACTTTGTCAAGCCCTCCTGGCCAAGGCTGCATCACTTCCAACAATTGTGGAAGTGAACCGGAGGGTTTTGAAAGGCGATCTTCAAAATCTGCCCTGTCTACTTCCATCATTGCTCAAAATTGAGTGTCACTTGAGTGACCAATCCCAACCGAGCGCCGAGGGGGGTTTGGCGAATGGTTGTCCCCCTGCCAGAGGCCTGCATTCCGATCAAATTGCATCTCAGACTCAATCCCCGGTTTTCTGGGCATGCATTCAACTCGGCCCTCTCTCCCTTACAGCTTGCCATCACTATCCTACAAGAAAACAAACGCTTTCCCTCCACACCCTTGTGTTGAACAGGACTACCTGCCCCACAGTACCAGAATTGCAGCGGGTTCGGCCCGAGGATCAATGAATCGTGGCAACTGCCGAGGCCCCAGCATGCCGCAGCTTAGCGATGAGCTCCACGAAGAAGAACAGGAGGAAGGCCTGCGGGTGAAAAGTTTCGTTTGGGGCAGCGCACTTCGCACGCTTCGCGCTAAGCTACACAGACCCTAGGTGGCCTCCGTGCCAAGACTGGTTTCGTTTGCCTCAAAAGATGACCAGGGAAGCTCCGTAGTTTGGCACATTTCGGGAGACAAACGACTCTTTGCCTCTACTAAGCACTGGCAGGCCATGGCTGCGCCGTGCTTCAAATGGCCTGCTCCAGCCACCACCAAATAGAGCTTTTGATTTCGATCTCCAGGCCTCCAGCTTTGACGACGCTCCATTCTTTCAGTGTTTCTCACCCGCATGTGGGTGTCATCTTTTCTTGGAGCTGGTATCCTTTTCAGGTGGGTTTAAAGGGAAACGACAAGAAAACCACAAAGCCAACCTGGCGGCCAAACTCTGGACTCAGTCAAACAATCGCCTGGTGGTTGTCCCGGTCCCATCCAAGCCACTGGCCCATCACGATGGCGTTCAGCCCAATGATGGCGGCACCCAGCGCCTGAAACCAGCCGGCCTCCACCTGGGCCCGCTCGCGGTCCCAAAACACACCGGCTTGAAAAAGAGGACTGATGAAATGTGTCAATGAGCCCGGCAACAGAGACAGTTCGGAGAAGTTAGCAAAGGTTGGGAAAGAGAATCGGGCTAAAGGAAACCAAAGGGAAACCAATGGAAAAGTACGGGACAAACTCGCTTTTGGGGGTTCAAACATACGAAAGCCATCAATGAAAAATGAGCCAAAGCTCCCAAGCTTCTGGCCCAGGCAAAGGCGTCCACAGACACCACGGCTACCTGAGCTTCAGCTCAGGAAAGCGCTTCGCGGCTTCGCGGCTTCAGCGAGGCTTCTCTGAGTGAGACTGTGGCTTATGCGGATTTCTCAAAGTGGCCCCAAAAAAAATGCTTGGAGCTTTTTTGGGTTCAAATACCAGCCAAACAAAAAAATGAGAAACCCTCTTTGTCGCTGGGGAAGAGAAAGCCAGTCTGCTGGGGGAACACCCGCGAGCTTGCTTTTGAAAAGGGAAAGGAAAGCGTACAGATTTCGGGAGTACTTGTTGTGCGGCAAATCTCTGGGAACCAACCAGCTCTCTTATGGACACTTGCTTGCCGCATGCTTTTGCCTTGCAAGCCGCCCAAAAGCCAAACTGCGCCGATTGCGCGCTAGAAGGAAATGACCTGATTGAAATAGTCTTCCCCCGGTCCAAGAGTGTCCCTCTGGGCCAGGCAGTGCGTAGGATCCGCAGCAGTCTCAAGGCCTCAAGGATGGATGGAACCCCACATGGAGTCATCCTTCTGGCTGGTTGGCTTCAAAGAGGCACGTAAACTCAGCGTGTTCCCAATTTGATGCATATCAGGTTCCTTCTCACAGCGGCTGCTAAAAAGCTAGCCTTCACAAGGGCATGCCTCAAGCTCCTCTGAGACCGCAACGCGCAGGACCCTGAAGCCAGGTACGTCCTGATGAAGGCGATGTGTATGGTTGTTTCGTCACATCTTGTGATCAGGCGCGTTTGAGGCAGCATGGGTTTGATAGGAGTAAGCAATACATGCCTCCATTCAATGCATTTGTTTTACAAAATATCGGGCATCACACTCTTCTGAATTGCGTCCTCCTGTTTCATCCGGGATAGGACCTCATCGAAAACCTGGCATGCTCATGTCTGCAAGGTCTGAGCTGTCTGTTCGCTCTGCCGCGTTTCCCCTGCTACTTGCTGCAAATCTGTTGCTCATCCAAGTCTTCCTTCACCTTTTCTGACAGCCCGGACGTAGCTTCTCGAGGGTCGCAAGAACAAACCCGGACATTCTAAACGCATGACAGGCAACTCCCAAGCCGATGATCAGCAAGTCCGCATAGTTCCACATTGCCTCGACCTGAACAGAACAGGAAATCCAGCAGTGCATGACGGCCAGGACTCAAACTGGCAACCTGATTCCTTTCCGGAAGGCCTTCCCGTTCTGGCGTTCAAGCCCCGGGCCAATGTGTTGCAGAAGAACTTGCGGCCGAAGTGCCATATTCCTGACTCACAAAAATTCAGCGCAAGCAGAATGCCAGCATGCATCTATGTTCCCAAATTGAGGGATCCCTCCACACGATTGGCTTCCTATTGGAATCCGTTGTTGCAAGCCACTCAAAGGGGAAGCTCCCATGTTGAGACGCACACATGTAATGAATATCAGCACGTACTCACTACGTTCAGGTCCAAACTGGGCTTCTCTGTGCTTGAAATCAATCGTGGCATGGCAAGAGATGGATGCAATGGGGAGAGATGGAAAAGGGGGACCAGGAAGCAACCGGAAGGCAGCCAGTTTCCTAGGGGCCCCAAACAATTTGCCAGAAAGGCAAACACAGCACACACACACACACACAAAAAAAAAAAATGCTCACGAGGTCGGCACTGAGAATGATCTCCAGTACATAGAGCAGCCTGGGCCCACCATCTTGGAAAGCACGATTTACGAGCTCCCAACTTAGCCGTAGTTCAAACCTGGCATTCACGTGGCCGGGGCTTTAATTGTAGCTTGAGGCGGGACCACACAGCGACGAGCTGTCAGTGTGGATGCATGCATCAAGCCCTCAAAAGACACCTTGGAACGTGGCAGGATGATCAGCTGGGAGTTTTCCAAGAACTCGGTGTTGCCGTGCATGAACTGCCTCAGCGACCAGGGTCTGTCTGTAGGCTCTCCACGCTCTCAGAATAGTGCGCTTTAATGCGCGGTTGATGTAAGCTTCCGTAGCATCATCAAAAGGGCCTGAATGTAATGTGGCATGTCATGCAGCCGAGCGTGGGGAAACAACGGAGTAGAGTTGATGCATTGTCGTTCTGCTTTCCAACAGCAGCAAAGGTGACAGCCCTCCTGATATCTGCACTCGTGAAGAACTAAAGGCTGATGGCCTCACCAAAAGATGTCCTGGTTCCTCAAAAGAACCATAGGCCAAGATTTCTCACAGGCTCAAATTCAGATCACGACTGCCCTGCCGCATTTGCCGAGCGTTGCTGCCTCTCCAAACCCTGGGAGCCCTGCTGAAAAACCACAAGGATGTTCCACACAATGACGCCGCCTAGTCGGGAAGCAAAATGAGCTTGCCACAGAAATTGCCAGCAGGGTATATACAGGCCTCACGCAAGCGGCTGTGTGTGTGTGTGTTTGTCAAACAGACGTGGATGTCCTTTTCAATTTTCAGTCCCCACTATATTCAGACGCCCCCCATGAACAGAGACACAACCTCAACCAAACAAAAAGCAGCGTGGGGCAAAGCCGCCTACACAGAATTGGAAGATGTCCGACTCCAGAAACTTCAGCGGCCCGACCTGGCACTGGGTCTGCGGGGCTCCATCTTTGCGCTCTGAAACCCCAAAGATGACCGAAATGGCACTTTCTTTGAAAAAGAACAGGGAGACTGCATCCAGCAAAACCCTGGCACACTCTCCTTGAGTCATCAGACCAGGGTCCGGACGCTTTGGCGACTGAACTGGCTCGCAAGGGATCGGACCTTGTTGCGGCGAACAGAAATGCAAAACCCAGCCTTTGGCGTGAAGACATCGTTGCTAATCAACACATCATTTTGAAAGGTAGCTATCAGACAAGAAAGAACGGCCAAGAAGCAACATGTGTTACCGCTGGACATGATATGAAACTAGCAGCCCCCCAGGCGTCGATCCATTCTTGAGGTGCCAACATCCACCGCCGGGCGGGGAATCAGAGGCCCCTCGCGTTCTGTGTCGGCCTGGGGGGCACCACGTTGTTTCCAGCAAGCCAGCAAGTCTTCGAAGTGCCAGGAACATACTTGCAAATCGACATGGTCTGATCCAAAGAAACATCTTCGTGCAGTGCTGTGCCCGTCACATGCTCGTACTCACCGCCCACGATGAACTCCGGGATGGCCTTGGAAGTCTCTCACAGGGCCTCCCTCGCCTTGTAAGCTGTGTCCATCATGTGACGCGGGCTGCTAATGAAAACTGTCCAGTCTGTCCTTTGCAAGGCTTCAAAGTTTCCCATCCCATCTGTTTCAAGGAATCTCGAATTCGCGAGGCAGCGCAACGGGGAGCTGCGAAAACCGGAGCCATGCGCCGGGCCATGCTGGCCGAGTTCCGCAGGCGCTGCTTCTTGCCTAGCAACTTGCAAGAGATGGGAGAGACGGGAATGAAATGGGAATGAAAATGAATGAAAAATGGAAGGACAAATGGAACCACCTCTGGACCATGAATCTCCAAGTGGTGTCCTTTCCTCTGCAATCCCGTTCATTCCATTCCCTGAGCACCAAGACAATCACGGATAGCCGAAAGGATCCAAACGAGGGAAGCCCATGCACGTCAAGTGTATGCACAGCATGGATACATGTGTATATCGCTTGTACGCTTGAGGTAGACACTTTCGTTCATGCTCTGCCTCAAAGCCCTCAAGCTTCAGGGCGAACTGTTCACAGTGCGTGCAACTCTACTCACCCATGTAATACGCATTGGTCAACTGTGCATAGAGTCCTTGAGAGACCGCGGTGGTGAATGATGGTCGCAGCAAGTGGTCAGCTTGCGAAAGCATCCGATCCCAATGCCAGCATCTGAGCTGCTGGCGTATTGCCTTCATCATAGGAAACGCTCGTCTAAAGATACACCGCTCTTTAGGCTGGGCACATGCTTTCAGCGGAAAGGTGCGTGTTTGTGCCTGTCCTGGCTTGAGGGGAAGCGGAGCCTGGATCGTGTCTGGACGAGTCACATCAAGCAAACAAGTATGCTAAAGGCAGTCCCGCACCATTTCCAGGAACTTGCGATTTGTTGCAAATCTCTCATGAAGGGGGCGCCCATCATATTAATGATCTGGAAGCTGCTGGAACTAGCAGGGGCTCTCCATGTCTAGTAATCACAGCTGCGAGCCCCAACAGCTGGTGGGAGGCAGCGCCATAGCAAAGACTCAGCTTCCCTCTAATCGGTGGTTTGGATTGGTGGATTTGTGAGCTAGCGGTGGTTTCCCGTAATGTACCGTGTTTCAATTCCCAACCGCCAATCCAAACCAGCGACTCAGGCTTACCTGAAAGAAACAGGAGAGCAAACCGGAAAAGGGGAAGTAAGGTATCAAAATGGAAGCTGCAAATCCATCATCAATATGAGCAAACGGACAACCAACAATAGCCTGCAGACATCTGCGGCGAAGCAAGCACATGACTGGGCTCATTCCAGCCTGCTAGTGTGCAAAGAACTGCTTATTCACTCTCGCATGCCGCCCCCGGGCCAAGCCGTGCCTCGAGCCAACCCCGGAGGAAATTAGCTGAGGCCTTCGGCCAATTTCACCCACGCCGTGCCGGCAGCACCAGGCATGGGAACACCGCTGAGGGCTCAAGTCGGGGGCAAGAAACACCGGAAAGTGGAAGCTTCGTTTCATTCGAAAAAACAGCGGTCCTCAGTGATAGTACAGCCGAAAGCGCCGCTTGGCTGGCCCAGAAATGGGCTCCAAGTCACAGTCAGCGTCCGGTCTCCCGCATCCTTCCGAGCATTGTGGTTGGCCAAACGCCAGTTGTTCAGAGGCGAACAAGCAACGAGATTCTCAGTTCCATCTACAGGTCAGCACCAATCATATCGTCGAGCTGGAAAAACAAACGGATTAAAACTCTTATCCCAGGATGTTTTCATTGCAAATCCAAGCGGGGATCTTCATAAGAGTGAGGTCCCCCAAAACCATGCCCCTTAAGTGTATGAGGTCTCAGGTGTGTACACCGCTGCAAATTGTTGCTGGCTGCTGCTGCTGCTGCTGGCTGCTGCTGCTGCTGCTGGCTGCTGCTGGCTGCTGCTGCTGCTGCGGCTGCTGCTGCTGCTGCTGCTGCTGCTGCTGGCTGCTGCTGCTGGCTGCTGCTGCTGGCTGCTGCTGCTGCTGCTGCTGCTGCTGGCTGCTGCGGCTGCTGCTGGCTGCTGCTGCTGCGGCTGCTGCTGCTGGCTGCTGCTGCTGCTGCTGCTGCTGGCTGCTGCTGCAACTCATTGCTGGGATCTGCAGAAACAAAGAAAATGCAAACTACAGAAATGGGCCACTCCTGATCCAAGGCATCTACGACTTGCGCGCGACTTGCGCGCGACTTGCGCGCGACTTGCGCGAAAATTTAGCAATCTTCCGGATTCTTTCGACCATGACGAGATGATGATGATGATGATGATGATGATGATGATGATGATGATGATGATGATGATGATGAATCATCACTGCGTCACTTGCGCTTCACTTGCGCTTCACTTGCGCTTTACTTGCGCGGCCCCATGTTTGACTTGCGCGGCCGCTCCTGCAACACACTCCTGCAATTCAAATTGCAAGCGGCGGTGCAGCTAATTTGATAGGTCCAAAAGACCTGGGATCATGCCTGACATTGACACATACAACGTTTTTTTTTCGACTCTCGTTGCAATGCTCTCATGTCCATCAGCTGCAGGCCTCTCCCATTGGTCAGCTTCTAGAGGAAGTTTGCCTGTAGGACCAGTACTGTAGCCCCTACCAAGCCACTGGGCAGCCAAAAAACCGACACTACCTCACCAAATCCTCTCATGCGTTGCAAGGCACGTTCCAAGCCAAAAATGTGATTCGGGCACGAGCCTGTGCCCAGGCAATGGGTTAGTTGGGGTAAACAAGCCACAAAAGAAAGGTTCCCCAAAAGCAAACCAATCCCCGGTCCCAAAGATCAGGGTTTCCCACACACCAGAGAACAACAACCAAAGGAAAACAAACCAAAGTAGAAAAGGATACCCGCAACCTAGATCGACGATGAACCGCACGGGCGATCCCCACCAACCTACCCCGGGCCGAAGTCTCCTTCTCCTCCGACACGAAGGCGGTCGACGTGAGGGCCCGGCGACGCTCATCCGAGGCGCGCCGGATCCAAAACTTGAGCCAAAACACCACAGGTCGGTCACTAACGCGACGTCCCTGATGATGATATTAACCATGGCTAATCACACCCCCCTCACGAGGAGCCCGTCATATGACGGGTGGAGCGTGCCATTTACTGATAGGATTTAACTGCTCGCATGTGTCCGCAAACAGCTGGACACTACCGCCGTCAGCGGTGGAGCAAACCCACAAAGGCAGTAGCGCGACATCCCGGGCATTAAATTCCCGCCACCACCCCGAATTAATCGGGGTAACGCTGTCCAACATACCTTGTGGAAAAGTCCACATGACGACACTAGGTCACAACTGTTTGCATCAACAATGCAAGGAGTTTAATTCTTATCAGAAGCCATGAAATAAAAGATAACGTATGTCCATTAGTACCCTCGCCTAACGGCAAGAGGTACCCCTGACCATGCGTACCTGAAAAATGCTTGAATTCCGCAAACCCGGGAGTAACCCCCCATCAGTTTGCTTTCCCTCTCACTCACACTGCTTCCTGATGAACACGACCAGCAGCCCAGCAGCGGTATGGGAGAGACATGATCTCCGCGCCTCAGCGGTCCGGGAGGAACATCACCACCTCCGCACCGCGCCGACCATTGGAGAACGGACGCAAGCCTATCGGCCGCAATCCTCGTGACTCAGCCTACCGGCTATCGTCACGTCTCCTCCGGTCACGTCCGCCCCGCGCACGGTCCCTATCACGATCCCTTTCGGATCTCCTGCGATCATCTCGCCTTCGATCTCGCTCCCGATCGAGTGAATCATCACATCACGACGATCACGAGCATCGTCCCTCCTCCGGTCTCGATCATCCTCGCGCCGTGGACGGTATCTGCGCCTTCTCGACTCTCTGGAAATCCTGGTGTCCACGGTCCTAACGGACCTCCGAGAAGGAGTACGGGAAACATCCGATTCCCTACGCCTCCTCCCAGAGCGAGAGTTCGTCACGATCTGGTTGAGGGCCTCCAGTGCTGACGCATCTTCACCATTTCTGATGAAATCCCTGACTTGCTTATTCAGCACCCTGTTGGTGGAGATCGACAAGAAAGCATCCACTACCGAACTCTCAGGCAACACCAGAAAGTGACCCTCCGCCGGGCTCGCCGCAGTTCGCTCAGCCGACTGCAACCTGACCTCACCGCCTTCAGGCTTCTTCGCCATCGCCTTGGAGGCCGTCAAAGGTGCTACCGCATCCTTTGCCGAAGATCTGCCAAGCGCGGAGTGAAGATCATCTCCACTAGCCTCCCTTGCTGCCGCACCTGGACTGCTGTCAACGTCATCAGGCCTTGTCAATGCCTCTCGCTTCGTCGACTCTTTCACAGCCTCGTCAGGATCCCAACGGGACTTCCTTTCTCTCTTCTGTCCTTCAGCCGACCCCCGACTACCGCCAGGAGCGTCGACTCCGCCTACCTTCTCCTTCTTGACCTGAACTCTTGGTTCGGCCTGCTTCGTCTCCTTGGCCTCAGCCTTCGGAGGCGGAGCACTCTTCGCCTCAGACACAGAAGCGACCTTCCCTTTTGGCTCGGCCTTTGGAACCGGGGTCATTTTAGCCTTCGCACTCGGCCTGGCCCCTTCAACCGCTATCGCGACCCAAGTCTTCTTCGTCTGAGCCGCTGCTGCATCAACCTCCATCGGAGCTGGTCCAGCATCATCCTTTGCTTTTGCCTTTGGGACAGGTGGGCTACCGCCCTTACCAGATCCTTTACCTGGCACTTCACCTGATTTCGGTGGCGGGCCGGAAGGACTACCGCCCTTACCGCCCTTTTCCCCCTTCTTCCCTTTTCCTTTTCCGCCCTTAATGACCGGCTCCTGCTTGGGACCAGGACCCGGCGCAGCATGATGCACCGATTGAAGTCCCTCGATGTCCACGTTTAATGGTTCGGGTTGACGACCGTCAAGAACCGTCCTCACCCTTTCGTCACTGACGTAGACGAACGGGTCGCGGAAGGGTGCGGGAGGCTCAGACTGTCCGGCACTGATCGCCTTCTGCACCTTGGCTATCGCCTCCTTCAACCTCTTCTTCTCATCGTACCCTGTCTTTGAAACCATGTATTGCCTGAGCTGCGAAATCAACGCATGACTTTCCAGGATGTCCACGTCCTTTCGATGGGTCGGATACAATGGGGTCAGATGACCAGCCGCGGAGCCAATCACGTATGCCATCGGAATGTAGAAGGACAAGTACGTGTCATGGCGAGCGAACTTCCTAACGGATGTCGTCATACGCCTACCCCATTGAGCAGCATGCCTTGGGTTAGCCCGGAAGTACTCCGTGACCGACTCAAATCTATCGACTTGGTTGGTCAGAATCAGGTGCTTAGCCACCCACTTCTCCACGAACGCATCCGATGCCGAAATCCCTGACACATAGGAGAATTGGAAGAGCACCTTCGCCAGCTCATCCCACGCCGCATCGACTCCTCCCTTGTCCTCACCAAGATAAGGGGGCAGTCTGATGCCGCTCTGCACCGTCATCCTCAGATCAGACGCCATCGAATAGGAAATCAAGTTCCTCTTGATGACTCCGACCACTTCGGTGGGGATCCTCTTGGGCTTGAACTGCCCCATGGCCCTCACCCACTCCGGTACGATGCGGCACCTCTCGAAGTCTTTCTCCTCCGCGTTGGGGAGAAAGTTCGGGTAAAAGACCGGGAGCGCACATCCAGGACACAAATGCATCCCATTTGGCGTCATCTCCGCGCACCTCAAACAGAACGTGGTAGTCACATTCAATCTGACCTCTTCCCGCGATCGCCTGTGCTCTCCCCTAACGGGGGTGAAGTCATTATAGTTCCATGTGCGATGGTACACTATCGTGTAATCATCGTAAATGTAGGCTGCCTTCCAAGCTCCCATGTGGATCTCGTTCCTAACGGCAAGAGTCTTCCTTCTTGTCAAAAACACGGGCCCAACCAAGGACCAATGCACCCGAAGGTCCACCATTACCACCACGTACCTACCGGAGTAGTTCCGCAGCCTGTCTCTGACATACCACGAAGGCGATACCTCGGCATCCGGCGCCATGGCTCCCACAAGTGGGATCATGCCCTCATCCTGCCTACCGGTCTCGTATACATCGGGCCTCGTGATCAATATCTCGATCATGGCCTTTCCGTTTCGCCTCACCCTTTGGAGCTGAACCGCCTTCCGGAAGTCCGAGAACTTCATAATGACGTACCCCACCATGGGGAGTTCATTCCAATGCATCTCGTACATCAGGGATCCGCCAGGTGCATCTTCTTGAGTGTACCTATGCCTAACGGCACTGTAACTCACACAGATTTGCGGACCCCGTGCTTCGCGCTGGACGGGCCACGACCGAAGTCTGGTTCCCGCCAGCAAAACAGGCGCAACCATTGTTGCGCCGTTGAACCGACCAAAGTCGGATTTACAGAACAAAAAATGGTCCTCGTCCGTCTCAACCCCAAACAAGGAAACACCAACACAAAACAGAGAAACAACCACCACAACAGAAAAGCCAAACAAAAAAGAGAAACAGGGGAGCACCAGGGGCGGGACGGCCGGCCAAAGCGAAACGACCCAAACATCTCAGAACGCAAAGCGGCACCTTTGGTTGCCGGGCAAAAGTGACTCAGGTGACACCGGCGTCTGAGAAATACCTGTGAATTCCAAGTGAAACATGCTGAGGCATCCCATACTCGTCCATGGATAAGCCACTGCCATAGTGAAGCCAGAAAGTGGCACCGTGTAAAGTTGGGCATCATGCCGATGCATCGCAACCAAATACATGTGCAACCTCATAAAAAGCCCACAGAGAAGTGGCCAAAGCAAGATATCGGATATGGCCCGGCCGGCCGCCACGGCCGCCCAATGCCTCGGTTGTTGGGCCGGGTCGAATGTAGCAGGCCATCTGGCATTGCATGATACGCCATGGCAAGGATAACACATTCCCCAAATACACCGGGAAGTGCTGTGGTACCAGACATAGCTCCATGCCGATGTAGTGCAAACAGGCCATGGCCACCCGACGAGCAACGTCATCCGAGCGGACACCCTAGAGTGCTGATGTCATTCTGATTCCGTCCCGGATTCCAAGCCCTTGCAAAATAATCCCGAATCTGAGCATCTGAACGTGAATTAATTGCAAAGGAGGATGCCTCTATCGGCCATCGAGTCAGTCCATACCAAACCATCGTGGCGAGGTGAGTCACTTCATGAACTGGAGAGGACATCTGCTTTTCACGGGGCTTTGAAGATAGTCATGTGCAAGAAAGGACAAGTGGTTGGAAGCACACCAGGACTACTCCGCCGGCGGCCAAGAACGGCACTGTAACTCATGTCGCGTCCGATCCGCGTGTGCCTAACGGCCACTAACCTAGTGCTTTCCTTGAGGAGGACGCCAGACGGGGGGGCAAGCGACGGGCGGGAAGGACGCCATTTCCGTCGTACATGACCATGAGCATCGCCTCAACTTGCCCTACCGGGAAAGCTTTGAGCGTCGGAATGAAGAACTTCCAAGACATCTCAGCGTTCTCCATGCCCGAGATCTCCTTCAGGAACCAGATGGCCTGGTCACTTTTCACCCAGTTTCCAGCCTCACGTCCGGTCTCCTTCAGCACGCGTTCCTCGAATAACTCCGAGACTCTCTTTGAATTGATGACCAGACCCTCGAAGTCGCACGAGAGCAGTCTCATCAACTCCTTAGCCGCCTCCCGCCCTGCAACGGTGCCCACGGTCTCCTCGTAGTTCGGGAGGTACTCGCCCAACCGTCTTCGAGGGAACCACAATCTGGCAAGTAACGGCCTCATCAGGGATAACTCCAGTTTCCCTCAACTCTGAATTGATCTCCCGCCTATCGGCAAGATAATCCTTCCTCCCATCCAGTATCACAAGATTGTAAGTCATCTTGCTCGCCGCCTCACTAGGTCTGAACTTCCTGCTATCATCCAGCTGATCAGGAGCAAAGGGTCCACTAGGGGCAGCTGCACTCACCATAGGCGCTCCTCGCCCAGAGCATAGGTGCTTCTTGTGAAAGTTCACCATCTGATTCAGCTGCGACAGGGCATAGGCACGATCCTCCAATGACGCACTCTTCATCCCAGCCTCAGTCAGAGGAGCCTCAGGCTTGTCATAACTCGCCTTTCCACCCCATCTCGCCGCGACCAGCTCAGCAGACTTCGCAGGGTCGATCAAATTTCCCGACCGCTCAGGCATATTGCTCAACCTCCTAGTCAACGCGTCTACCGACGCAGCCAAGTCTTCATCCGTCACGGTGTAAGGGTCAACCTTCTCCCTGTCTTCTTGACCCACGTCCGGAAGCCTATAGTCACCGCGGATGGCCTCCATCGCGGCTCTCTCGGCTTCCTCAGCCTCCTTCTGCGTGGCCACTGCTCTCGGAATCAAGAGCGCTACCTCGGCTGGCAACGACTTCTCCATGTCTATCGGAGTGTTCTTCGGAAGGATCCTTCGATCATCTCCCTCCCCGCTGTACTCGTAGTTAGGAGCAGTCTTCCGGTACTCCTCGAAGGTAGCCCCTTTGAAGTTGGTGATCTCACTCGGGTCTGCCTTCCCAGCCTCAGTACCCCGAGGCGTGGGCTCCTTCGTCCCGGTGGAATCCTTCTTGGAGCCTTCCTGATCCACGTCCATGTCGTCTTTCTTCTTTTCCGTCACGGACAGTTTCCCAATGTCAGGAAGAGTCACATCATCATCCTTTCCTGACCCGGCGCCCCTATCGGGGGCCGGCTCGGTCCTCTGTTGCCCCGAAGAGCTCGCCCCAGGATCCACATCGCCCTCGTCATCCACATGTGGTCGCTTTCCCCACACGATCTTCGTCTTCGGCTTCAGCGGGACAGCAACACCCCCAGCCATATGGTGCCCAGGCCAAGTGGCTCCTTCAGGGTCATCTTCGAACCATGATTTCCCGAATAGGAGCCCATCCCTTCCGATGATCTCCTTCCTATCGGAAGTAGACCCCGAGTGGGACAATGCCGACACGTGAGACAGCATGATCTCAGCCGCTGATTGCGCCAGCGTGTCGGACATCTGTTCCCTTGTCGGGATGGTCCGCAACTCCGGAGCAAGGTGACCGGCAATCATGCTGAAAGGCGCAGTCCCCAACCGCTTGCCTAGCACCGCTTCGTTCAACGCGTTGAAGTACTTCTGCAGCTTTTCCAGCATCGCCGTCGCCGCCATCAGCTGAGGATGGAACATGGGCATCCGCCACGCGCGCCCAAGGGCGCAGTCCACGTGCGATGCGATCGCAGTGATCGTCCCTACCAGCAGGTGTGATGATGCAATCTCCGGCACCCAAGTCGGATCGTCCAAAGGAATGCACTGTCCCGTCTGCGCGTTCAGCAAGGTAGCCCTCACTCCTGGCGCTCTAAGACAATCATACGCCCTGCGGTTCGGGTCACTAACGACACCACGACCCATGTAATCATCCCGATCGGGCATATCTGCCCAGTCCCCCGGAGGTGCTCGTCCATGGTGGTACTTCGCCTGAATGTCCTGCCTCATCCCTAACGGGATATGGGCAGCCTCGGACGCCACCTTCTTCATGTTCCATTGTTGATCACCCCACGGCGTAGACTTCCGATCTCGAGGATTGATGTACTCCTGATCGATCCTTCCAGCAGCTCGGGAAGCATCCAACGCCCCGTACATGTAATCGTTATGCACGGCTCGCTCCAACACCGCACTCCACTCGCTATCGCGATTAGGGAACACAATGTGGCTAGTCTCGTTCGCCTTCCTCCACTCCTCCGCGGTAACCCGCTCTTGAGTGATTGCCTTGTTCCGGATCACGGCATAGATGAAGGGCTCACCAGCCTCCCTGGCCAGGATGTGCTGAACGATGAACCTCCTATTTGATCTGCTCTCCGCCGGCTCGCCGAGGTCCGTGAGCCCCTCGTGGATTGATAGGAACTATGCTCACGGTGATGCCGAACCTCCGCCGACCTCAGCTCGGGTGCCTCCCCTGGATGCTCCGGGTACGGCGTGTTCGCATAATTGTGTATGCCCCCTCGAGACTCCTGGGTCGAAGCAGCCTTCGGGGTCGCTGCAGTATCCCGCAAGTCCCCGTCATCATCCGTGTACTTCGGAGCATAGGAGATTGGCACACCTGGTCCAAGCGTACTCGACGCCTCCTCCTTCTTCTGAGTACCAACAGGTTCTCGAGCCCCGCGTTCTTCCCTAACGGGCGACGCCGCTCGCTTTGCCGCAGACGATTCCACCGACGGCTCAGTCGTAGTCGTAGTGGCCTGAGGTACCTCAGCTTCCCTACCGGGAGTCTCCTCCTCACCTACAGTGGGAACCTCGGCTTCCTTCTCCGGCTCCATCTCAACGTCTCCGGTGGGCTCTAACACCTCAGCCTCGGTCGGATCCTCACCATCATTGAAGGTATCCGTAGGGAGATCGACCCCTTCCCTATCGGGTAGGAGATCATCGACCTCAGTGGAGCCACCCGTGTTCTCCTCCTCAATCGTAGCTCTAGGCGTTCGAAGATTCGATGACCATCGATTCCCAACTTCGGCTGCTGTGACCTGAGGTGAAGAAACCCTCGGACTCCGAGGTGGATTTGGCGGAGACTTTGGTCTCACCGATGCCAGCATCTCCTTCGTGACTAACGTCTTAGGAGGTGCTTTCGGGGCAGCGGTCTGACTTTCCGCACGCTGACCTGCATCAGATGATTGCCCACCAGGGGTAACGCCTACCGGCGGTCCTCCCAGAGCGGCACCTGTCATGTCGACATCCTCAGACTCAGACATCGATCCACCATCACCCATCTTCGAAGAAGTACCCTCCTTCAGAAGCTTGAGGATGTTGTCCCTGATATACAACGTGACAGAACCTGGCCACGTAGTCGCAAGATAGGGCGGCACCACAGCCCATGCTCTTTGGACTGGCCGATTCCTGCCGTAGCTGTCAACTTCACTCCCGCGTCCGCTGACACCACTGGGATCAAATTCGCGCGGAGATCGCCCATCCTATACTGGATCTCCTTTGTCATGTGAACCCCTTGGTCGCCCTCTCGATCTAACGATCGTCCCGGGCCGCAAACCATCACCTTAACCTTGTTGTTGAGCGCGACCAGCGACTCCACGTCCTTACTCCACACGGTTGCCGCGTCGCTTCTGGCCCTCCATGCATTCCTCTCCCACCTATACAGGTAGGAGCCACGGAGACCAAAGACATACAGGTCATGCTTGGCGGCATCCGCGTTGCCATACTTCTGGACGCAGTCGTCCGCCCGTTTCGTACGCCTTGTCGACCATCCTCGTTATCACGAGTGCTGGTCACGTAATGCACCTCATAGTTCTTGAACGGCCGGTGATCTGGGGAACCCCTCAACCGATCATTCTTTGTCCTGCACTTGAGGATGTCCTCCGCCAACGTTGCTGGGTCCATCCCTTTCTTGTTCTTCGTGGATGCAGTGTTGAACGTCTGATCCAGCAGGTAGAACACAGTCGCATCCGGAGCCGCGGACTCCTCTTTGAACACCGGAGGACCGTATCCGGCCGCTAAGGCCGCAGCAATCCTCACCGCAGCGCCCGTCCCACTAGCCGCCAAACACCGAAGCAAGATTACCATCTTGTCTTGGTAGCGACTCATCTCGTGCAGAACGATGGATGGGTAGATAGACAGCATCACATCCGCTAACATAGCAGCTGCCCATGCGTCCCACTGCCTTTCCAGTTGCACAGAATCAACCGCCACACGGGAGTATCCTCCCCTCGGCAGCTCCACTGTTGGCGGGACGACTTTCCCACTCCTGATCAGGCGCATCACCTTCCTAGCTTGCTCAAAACATTCAAGCTCCTTCGGGAATAGCGCTCCCCGCCCAACGGCCTTTGCCTCGTCCTTGATCTCGGAAAGGTATCCCTTCGTGAGGGTGAGCTCAAACGTTTCACCCCGGATGGCCTCAAGCATGTTCGACTTCGGCACGATCCTGGCGTATAGCGCCCCACCTTCTGCCTCGGCAGCCTGAGGGGTCCCTGGAGCAGCACGCATGTTCTCCTCTTCAACGGATAGACCTATCGGTCCCATGTAGTTCTCAGGGAAGAACTTGTGCATAGCCCACACGACCGATGGAGCATGCGGATTCCATTCAACGAATGGGTTGTAGTACTGCAGGGTGCTATCGCCCCCTGAGTTGCACAGCTCCACAAATTGTGAGTCCGCCGCAGGCTTCTCAAGCTTGACAGATCCCCAGCCTCGCGTTCGGGAACACTCGCTGGGCTCCTCGCTTGACGCCCTTCAGGTGGGGATTGTCGCTGAACAAGTTCTCAGACTCGTCCGGTTGCGTGATGCAAATCGCGACCCTCGCCCACGTGTTCTGACCGTAGTGCGACAGAGTGCTGTATCCCAGGGCCTCAACCGCCTTCAAAGATGTCCACACACCTGCCGCTTCATCGCTCGCGGTGGACGCAGTAACCTGCATACCACCCAGAATGCTCCACAATGAGGATTGCGAAGTTCCATGGATAAGGACCTTTTCAGTGTCCGTCTGGCCCTTGAAATTGATGGCCAAATCGAAGAATGCCCATCCGTCGTCGGGACCAATTTCCACATCAGTGGCACTCGCCGGGTTCTTAGGCGAGATCCTCAACACCTGTCTATGGTCCCAGTCAAAGGCATCATGCAAGGATGTGATCACACCTGACATCTGTCCCATCGCGTGCAGGTACCCCCGCATTCCTGGCTTATCAGCCGTCGCGAACTTCTTGACCGACGGGACCGACGAAAGCCTCCGTCCCGAGGAACATCTAACGATCTCCTCCCTGTTTCTCCCCTCCGTCAGCATCATCGCGTCCACGACCACCTCCGGAGGAGTGAACAACGCGTTCGGCCTCTCGCTCATCCAGGCACGGAGTGCGTTGAAATGGTGCTCCGCATCACCGAAATCATCTCCGCTCTACAGAGGGTGATCTCCGAATGCCGCCTCTGCCTGATCGGCGACCGCCTTTACCAAGGCAGTCTGCGGGTGAACCGTCTTCCACTCCGGCCAGGCTTTTGGGTCTCCAACCCACATCCCTCCGCAGGGTTCAGCTGCCGGCTCCGTACTGCTATCCATGGGTAGCGCAATTGCGCCAATTTCAATGCTCTCCTCAAGCACGAATGCGGCATGGTAAGGAAGCAAGAAAGCAGGGTCCGTCGGAACCGCAGCGCAGAGGATGGCCGCCAAGCGCACGGCGTTCATCTCCGTAACCTCCACTCCCCGGCGCTTCATTTCCGCCACTATCGCAGCAGTCCTGACCGCCCGGTACCGGAGCAGCTTTTCATGGTCCGGCACCGCCATGTGAGACTTGTCGAGCTTGTCCTTGCTGATGTGGGACACTCTGCCAACCAGTTCGTCGAACCTCGCGGCACTGTCATCCTCAATCAGCTGATCGGCCTTCTCCATATCTGGATCAATCGTGGTGAACTTCGGATCCTGTCCCTTAAACCCCTTAATCGTCCACTCGCGGTCTCCCGCAAGCAAACAACTGGCCACAGCCTTCGGCTTCTCCATACCCAGCCCCATCGCCAGGTCCCAGGACGGCCGCGGAGGCGTCGCCATGCAGCGCCCCAGGCCCATTCCGCCAGCTGCCGCCATGCGTCAGCAGGTTCGGCCACCGGCCACAGAACCACGGAGGAACCGGGAACCCAGCCTACCGGCCAGAATTCCCCTGTCCTTCAGAAGGACCTTAATGACAGGCATATCTGCCTCATGCTTTTGTTCTGGTCAGTAAGCGCATTGAGTCGCCTGTGAATGTGGTGCGGTTGCCCGCGGGGTGAGCCAGCTTGATCAAGCAAAAGCTACGCGGCAACGAAGTTGTTCAACCACTTCCCAACAGCAAGCAATCGATCGTGCTGAGAGAGAGTATCCCCTCCTCGCATCTTGCAAGTACTCCAAAACGAATTGAAAGACTTAGAAGAAAAGCACCTAAACACAATCCCATGCCTCTTGAGACCACATTGGCAAGCGCAAACAGACCTGCAATCAAACCCCTGCGTGGTGGCGATTCCTTCAACCTCACCTTCCTTCAAGATATTGCATTTAGGTCGATAGAGAATGATCGGAACACATCCACTGGTCCGAGCATCACAAGCCAAGTTGAACCTTTGCCTAACGGCAGCCTCGGTCCTATCCCTAAGCTTTCTGGTCTGTCCCCACTTCCCAGTCCTGGAATCAACCCTATCGGGTGCGAGATCATTAAGAACAAGC
>CAUJNA010002312.1:0-37629 GCA_963377175.1 Effrenium voratum | reverse complement strand
CGCACAAGCAGGCGCAGAAGTTCATCGTGGAACACTTCACTGCAAAGGAAAAGAAAGATCGCAACACGCACGCACACGCGACCCCACCCGCAAGCCGCTCACGCGCTGGCGCACGCACACGCACACAGACACGCGCACGCGCACGGACAAGCACAGGCGCACGCGCACGCACACACACAAATACACACACGCACACACACACACACACACCCCTCCACCCCCCCCCCCCCCCATCCACCCACCCACTCACCCCTGCACGACGCGCCACGCGCACACCCACACACGCACACAGCACACACAGACACAACACAACACACGCACACACACACACACACACCACACACACACACGCACACCACACACACACACACAACACCCCGCAACACACAACACACACACACACACACAACACCCCGCAACACACAACACGCACACACAACACGCACACACAACACACACACACATACACTCAACACACAACACACAACAAACAACACACAACACACAACACACAACACACAACACACAACACACACACACAGAACACACAACACACAGCACACAACACACAGCACACAGCACACAGCACACAGCACACAGCACACAGCGCACAGCGCACAGCACACAGCACACAGCGCACAGCACACAGCACACAGCACACAGCACACAGCACACAGCACACACCACACAACACACACACACACCACGCAACACACACTACACAACACACAACACACAACACACAACACTCAACGCACAACACACAACACTCAACACCCTACACAACACACAACACACAACACACAACACACAACACACAACACACAACACACACACAACACACAACACACAACACTAAACACTCAACACACAACACACAACAACACACAACACACAACACACAACACACAATACGCAACACACAACACACAACACACAGCACACAGCACAGAGCAAACAGCACACACACACACACACACGCTCAGCACAGACACACCGCAGACACACCTCGAAACACGCCGTAATACAACGCAACACAGTACACACACACGCATACACGCCCTGCACCGCAGGCACCGCAGGCACCACACGCACTACACGCACCGCACGCGCCACACGCACCACACGCACCCCACGCGCCACATCATGCGCCACATGCCGCGTGCCACGTGCATCACACCACGCAACCGCACCCCGTGCGCCCCCACACCACACAGAGCGCACCACACGCGTACGCACGTACACACGAGTGCACAGACGCAAATAAGCTCACAAGCGCAGCCCACGCATGCGCGTGCACACACACGCACACGCAAGTAAAACAAACACACACACACATACGCACCCGCCCAAGCTCCTGCCCAGCCACGCACTTACCCACGCACGCATGCACGCGCGCACGCACGCGCGTACGCTGGCACCAACACACAGGCAGACCAGTCGCACCCGCCCACACACACACACACGCAGGCCCACACGCTGACGCAAAGACTCCCCCACGCAAAACGCAGGCAATTCCAGCCCTCACACCCATGCGCGTGCGCACGTGCCTACACACATGCGCTGATCGCACGCGCGCCTCCCGCCTGTGCCCGCTTCGACACCCAGGTGCGCGCCCACCTCCGCGCCCGCATGCCCGAGCTTGCAAGACCACGCGCAGACGCATGCAAGCATGCGCCTTCCCACGCACGAAGGCGCACGCGAAGGCAAACAGAAGCGCGCGCAAACGCGCGCACAGGGACCCAAACGTTCGAACGCACGTAAACGCACTCGCTCAAAAACACAAGTGCAACCGCACAAACACAAATATGCAAACGCGTGCGCAAGCAACCGCGCACACGCGAAACCACAAACACACATAAACACACATACATATATACATATATTTACATACGCAAACATGAGCGCACGAACACACACACACACACACGCGCGTGAACACACGTAGTACTGGGCACATATACACACACAGTAACGCGCAACAGACACTCGCTGATTGGCTGGTTCATTGGCTGACGAACTGACTGACTGACTGACTGACTGACTGACTGACTGACTGGCTGGCTGGCTGGCTGGCTGGCTGGCTGGCTGGCTGGCTGGCTGGCTGGCTGGCTGGCTGGCTAGCTGACCAGCTAAGCCAAGCTTTCGCTAACCTAAGCAACCGCCGAATTCACGAGCCAACTATCTCACTCAATACGCTAAACTAGCTAGCTAATCAACTAAACTAAAAATCTAAGCTAAACTGAACGAAACTAAACCAAACCAAACTAAACTAAACTAAACTAGATAGCTACCTATCTAGCTAACCAGCCTCCCCAGGACTGGTCCTGCCCAGGAAAAAAAAACAGACGAAGATGAGAAACGGCGACGATCCGAAGGCCTCCGCGAAGTTGCCCTGCCCCGACATGGCCGCGGGCCGGAAAAAAAAGGCGTCCCAAAAAAAATGCCCCTACCCAGAGCCTGAACCTCGTGCCCTACCCGGAGCCTGATCCAAGTGCCCTACCAAGAGCCTGATCCTAGTGCCCTACCAAACACCCAACTAACACACACACACACATGCACATGCAAGAGGCGCACGCACACGCACACGCGCACGCACACGCACACATGTGTGCGCACGCTCGCGCGCACACATCCACACACACACAGACGCCTGCGCACGTGCGAGCGCACGGGCGCGCAAATGCACACGTGCATGTGCATGCGCAAGCGCATGCTCGCACGAGTACCTGGAACCAGAAGCGCAAGGAAGGCCGCAACCGGGGAACGTCGAGGCGTTAGGAAAGGAACGGGTTGACAGCAAACGCAACAGGTCACACTCAGGCGATGAACAGTCCCGATGCTCCCTTGCCAGGCCCTCTGGAGGAGAGGCAAGGAATGGGGGGCGTGTGTTGTGGTTCGTTGTGCTGTTTCCGCCACGACCGTGTGTCGGCCTGAAGCTTTGGTGTTAGAAGAAGCAAGTGGCCTGGAACTTCATCAACCCTTGAAGCCAGGGAATACTACTCTCCCTGACCCCACTCTCCCGGAGATGCCGCGTTCCTGCTTCTAAATGCTGGTTATTTGTTTATTGGTTGGATGGTCATAGCGTTCACTGTTTTGGATTGTGCCTATCACCTCCCCTATTTGAACCACAGTCATGAGCGATTGCAGCTTGGTGTAAACGACGGACAGCTCTTGCTTTGGGTGTTTGGTTTCTTGTTTTTGGTTGCAGCTGCAACCAGGCCAGCGCCAACGCCCGCGACAACGCCAGCGGAGAAGCCTCCAGCGGCAACGCCACCGGCGACAACCGCGCCAGCAACCACCCCGCCAGCAACCACCCCGCCAGCAACCACCCCGCCAGCAACCACCCCGCCAGCAACCACCCCGGCAGCAACCACCCCGCCAGCAACAACCCCAGCGGCAACGCCTGCCACAACGCCAGCGGAGAAGCCTCCAGCGGCAACGCCACCGGCGACAACCGCGCCAGCAACCACCCCGCCAGCAACCACCCCGCCAGCAACCACCCCGCCAGCAACCACCCCGCCAGCAACCACCCCGGCAGCAACCACCCCGCCAGCAACAACCCCAGCGGCAACGCCTGCCACAACGCCGCCCGGGACAACCGCAGCGTCAACGCCAGCGGAGCCAGCGCTGGAGCCACTGGCTGGGCGACTCAGGGGGCACAGAAAGTTGGCGTTGGCGACCCGAGAAAAAAAGAAGTTTTGGCACGGGGCAAATTAAGGGTCGTGCTGTATGGCAGGAGTCTGGCTCAAACGGAATCAAGTGGAATTGACTCAACTTGCTGGCAAACGGAGTCATGGCACAAAGTAGGCTGGTCGCAAGCAACGAATGGCTTGGAGGTCTCTTTTGTCATGGTACCAAAACTGCAATAGGATGTTTGTCTTTCAACATCAGCTGCTTACCTTGGCATTGCTCCAGTTGTCCAGGCAATGCCCAGAACATGCTTTCATTTTGCGATGTCGCATGCGACACGTCTTACGCACGTGTGACCTGATTTGAGGGTCTTTCATTTTGTGGCGCCCTCATTTCTGCCGTTCAAGTCGTCCCTGCGTTGCCTTTTTATGGAGACTCCCTCCGGTCTATTAGATTCGTGCAAAGCTTCAACATCATTTGAGCCTGACACTAGCTTTCAAAGCCAACTTTCCGCGTTGGAGAACTGCTTCAAACCGCTTCCAAATCAGCAAGCACCGGGTCCCTAGTCTCAGGCTCCTGAGACCACGTGCCTTGGATGCAGATATCCCGTTTGCGAGAAATGAAGCTAAGCTGCCCGAAACTAAGCCGTGTTGGCTGCTGAGGAAGAGACATTCACCATGTCAAGAGAGGCTCATGGTGAGTTTTCAATGCAGGTGGGAGCATGCCAGGATGGTCATTAGGTATTTTGGTGGCAGTAGGATGCAGATGTTTGAACGATGTGGGTAAAGCAACAGGAGGATTCCTATGGGAGACATGAAAAGTACACATCGCCAGTTTGACGATCACCCATGTAGAGCTTGGAGTCATCAACAGCTGCGCAGTTGTTTCTTGCACTGCAGCATTTGATGTCACGGTGCGGAGGTTGTACGCTTCCAGGTATTCCGCTCACAGCATTACTTTAGGCCTATCCTAAGCGAGTGTCCTCTGGTGCGCCTGGGCGCGCAGTTCGATTGTTGCATTGGTTAAATGAGTGGGGGCAAAAGCAGCAACTGGGTCCACTGGGTACTGCCTTGCACCTCAAAGCTACAAAAGGGCATGGGTTTTTCACTTTCCTTGCCATAAGGGGCGTCTTCTGCGGGAGTGAGCCGCGCGGCATTTCTCGGTAGGCCTGTGTCGTTTCGAAGCCCAGGCAGAGGCTCCGCAGGGAAGCCCGGCTTAGTGGCCGAAACGACTTAGAGGTTGATGCAGGTGCCAAGCTCCTGAAGCGCAAGGCTCCTGAAGCGCAGCGGCACATGACACAAAGCACATGCACTGTGTGTCATGGTTGATTGCATACACATTCCCGGCACACGTCCTATTGAAGAACACCGCATCGGGGTTGGTCGCCTCTCCAAACAAAGAGGCTAAACACATTTTGTTTGCTCTGGTTCATTCTGAATCAACATCTTTCCACAAAGTGGGGACGGTGTAAGACGTGCAGAGTTTCGATCCAAAAGGATGTTGCCCGCACGAGCTTTCCGGTGGGCAGTGCGGCCAAAAGGCAGCCAAGCAGGGGGCTTCGTGTTTGACAGCCGGCTCAAATGCAGCTACCAATAGCAGCGCTCTGTTGGCGCACTGATTTGCTCATGTTGAGTTGGAGGAAGGGGCAGAAAGGCCCTGGATGCCATCGTTCAGTAAACTTTCAAGACTCCAACTTGCATCACGTGGGCTGGGCGTGGTCCCTGTGATCTCATTCGAAGGGTCTATTGCTGATAGATTCCAAGTTTCCAGACGCTCGGTTTCCTGCCTCTCACTGAGGTGGCGTGCCAGAGGTCGAGGAGGCAATGTGCGAGCTTTGACTGACATAGCACTGGCATGGCTCAGAGCCTCACCTTGTTCGATACAAATGGCACGCCCGCCCCTCACGAAGGCAACATGGCCACTCGACATGCAAGAGATTCGCAGAATGCTGGTAGCTCCCTTCCGGCGATGAAGCACTTGGCCAGTTACCAAGGGAACCTCTCCCCAGGTCCAGTCCCCTGCGACATGCGAAGCGCTTTCGCATATTGCAAGGCATCTGAAGCCTCCAATCAAGGGAATCGGACGCTTCGCAATCTTTTGGATTCATTTCCCCAAGTGTGTAAAAGGGGCATGTGCAATCTGGAGGCAACTTGGCAATGGAGTTTTGAAAACAGAGAGACAGCGCTCGTTCTCCAGGCGCCTTCTCTTCCACCGCCGCCCTTCTCGCAGCTAGGCGGGGTGGGTCGGGAGCTCTCGGATCCCTAGCCTTGCGAGAGGAATGGCTTTGAGACCTTGAGCTGGGCCATGGCAGTGGCTCCAAAAAATGGAGCCCAACTGGCACCTTGGTAAATGGAAGACCTAAAGCCCACCAGGAACCCTGGTCGTTTCATTTTGGGCCACGTGGCTTCGGCCGAAGGACTCTCCGGGTTGCAAAAGCGATTGACACCGGCCGCCTGAGGGAAGTTGGAGAGTGGCCATGGAATCCCTCCGGTGGGCCAGTCTGAAATAAGAAGTGTCTCTTTGGAGCCCTACTGCAGAGGTCAGGGACACGTTCCTGATGACTCGAGCCCGCGGGCTTTGAGGCGGCGCGGGGCATGACATGATGCCTTCTGGATCATGTTTGTAGCTGTAATTACTATGTCAAACTGATGGATTATCAGGCAACAGAACAAACGAAGCATGGAAGAACCCTGGTCCACGCATAGGGGTGGTAGATTCAAAGCCTAAGCAGCACCTCTGAAACCTCTCTCGGAAGAGACCACATGGATCTGACTTCTTTTTTTTGGGGCCCTTTGGGTATCAGCGCGGGGCAAAACGCCCAACCTGTGGGCGAGTTTTCCCCGGGCAAACTCGGAGGTGTTTCGGCTGGTTCAGGCCCAAGGACACGGTGGAAGAGCCGGAGCCAGACCCGGAGGAGTGCGAGGCATCGGCTTGGTTTGATTCGGGTCTGGCCTTGGGTTCTGATGGTTTGGGCATTTGGACCGATTCAGATGGGGGCCCGCGGTTGGGCAGTTTGGTTTTGGATGAGACGGATTCAGCTTGAGCCTGGCCGGGAGTTCTGCCATGGACTGCGGGTGTCAGTGGGAGGAGTGCAGTGTGTCACCGTGTTCAGGCTGCAGCCACGGCGAACAGCGAGGCGATGGCCGTGGGATCCAAAAGCGGCGGTGCGGAAGTTGCCCAAAGACGTAATTACTTTGCTTCACCTTCCAGAACCAGCCGACGCCCAAATCGCCTTCTGTTGATTCTCGTCGCCTTAGGCGGAGTCAATCAGTTAGGCTGGCTATGCGACGCAGGTAGAGCCACACGACTCGGTGTCCGCGTGTGCAGCCTCGGAGACTGGCTGGGACCCAAGGTCGTCCGACTTTTTTTTCTTTTTCGAGGGGTGCACTGGGGAGCAAGCTGTGGGTCAAAACCAATGGTACCATTTTGGGGTAGGTGCACCACCCATGCTAATCTATTTTAGTTGGGATTGGGATGTTCACTGGGGGTACGGGATTTTGACCCATTGCCACATGTCTTCTGCAACTCATGCCGTCGGGACGCATTTTTCAAACAATGAGGACGTGTTCGGGTGGCTACAGGCAAGGGTTTGGACCGCAAACCAATGCCCGCTGTGACGAAACAGGGGCTGCGGGGGCTGGGGGGGTCTGCAAGGACTTGTAGCTATTGCTTTGGTGGTGCGGCGCATTTGTTTTTGGAGGGGTATTTATTTTAGGATTTTTTTCGTTTTGTTTTGGGATTTTTGTTTCGCTTTTGGCTTCTTGGCTTCTTGGCTTCTTGGCTTCTTGGCTTCTTGGCTTGGCTTTTTGGCTTCTTGGCTTCTTGGCTTCTTGGCTTCTTGGCTTCTTGGCTTCTTGGCTTCTTGGCTTCTTGGCTTCTTGGCTTTTCGGCTTCTTGGCTTCTCGGCTTCTGGGCTTTTGACCTTCTCGGCTTTTTGCTGGTTTATGCGGCTTTTGGTAGCTTTTTGGCTTTTCGCATCCTCTGCATTCCCAGTTCCTCTTCGGCAGGTGGCATTTTGGGTTTTTGCGGCTTTTCGCTGGTTTATGCGTTTTTTGGCGGCTTTTGGCGGCTTGCGCCCTTTCATTGGTTTTTGGATTTGGCTTCCCGCATCATCAGCATCACCACCACCCTATTTGAATCATCACTTCTTCGGACATCATGGGGGGGAACCCCCCCCCCAACCCACCCGCTACTGTTTAGATTGTTTGCAGAGTAATGGCACTCCTATTTGAATCAACTCTTCAAACATCATGAGGGGGGGTTGCCGCCTCCCCCCCGTTACTTTTTAGATTTCTTGCAGAGATTGAATTGCACCCCTGTTTGAATCATCACTTTTTCGAGCGTCCAATTTCGCGAGAAAATGCTGCAAAATACAACATTTTAGGTAATTTGTGTAATCCATGTATGTCTGTATGTATGCATGTCTTCGAAAATCATAGGGGAAGCCACCCCCGCCAACCCTCCCGCTGCCTTTTAAATTCTATCGCACCCTTTCTTGAATCATTGCACCCCTACTTGAATCATCACTTCTTCCGCCATCATTGGGGGGGCTGCCAGTAGTCGAGGGCCTTGCCTAGCAATAAATTGCTTTCATACGTACACCCCCCCCTACATTTTTTATCTTCCATCTTCTACCCTTATTTGTTTTCATCATTTTTCTACATTCCTTTCTGTCCATCTCATCCGTTTTTTTATCATCATTTTTCCAAAATTTTCGCCATCCTTTTCTCCTTTCTCCTCGCCTCATTCATTTCACCAACTACCCTCCAAAATGTCATTTCCTCAATCTCCTCGCCTCATCCATTTCAAAAAAAGAAATTTTGCAAAATATATTGCAAAAAATATTTGTCATCAAAAAAATATTCGAACTGTCTAAAAACGATTTGTCCATTTCCCGGACAAAAAATAGAACAGCAACAACATCACTCCCTCCTTCGTTTCATCAGTTTCATCATATATTTGTTTAGGCGTGGTCGCATAGCTTGCGAGCTTCGCTAACGCTCGCGTGTCCCTTGTAGGATTTTATCTTCAATATATAAAACGCTATACTTTCATTATAATTATAACATATAAGGGTATAAATGTTATTATTATAGTATGGTTTATGGACGAATCAAAAAATAACAGATATCTTAAGAATGTGAGCCCACCGTAAATCCAAAAAACAAGCTATGTTAATCCAAAAAACAAGCTATGTTAATCCAAAAAACAAGCTATGTTAATCCAAAAAACAAGCTATGTTAATCCTTAATCCGTCAAACTCACCAAGATTTCACAAATTAATTCGCTAGGTATTTTGTATAAATCTTCCTGTTTATGTATTATTGGATTGTCACCCCATTTTTCCTTGGTGCCCGATGGCAGTCTCTGTGCGGTTTCAATATGTTTATTATTCCTGATGTTGCCACAATCCTTTTTACATAATTCTCTAGGTTTCCAAGTTGTAATGTTATTCCATAGCCTAGTCCTCTTTCTATAATTAAATCCATATTTACAATAATCAACATCTTTAAAATCAAACTCATCCATAAACTCCTGATGTTTTAATAATCCAGTTTGTGGATTTTCGATTACAAAATATTTAGGATTGAAATATTTGATAATCTCAATAGTTTTTTAAGACAATACTATTTGCATATTCGATATTCCTAATTCCCCTAGTTTTTGCTATGCTGTATTCAGTGCATGGTGGACTACTCCAAATAAAATCAAAATGGTTTCTGTCAAACTGTTTGTAATCCCACTCCAAAATATCAGTGTTGATATCAGCATTTTTCAAGTCTAATGATATTACATTAAATCCAAGCGACTTTGCTATGGTTCCGACGCTTTTTGTTCCGCTAAATAATTCTAATAAATTCATTTATTAGAATTATTTAGATATTAATTATTCAAATAATACATATACTCCATCATCATGTTTTGTAATTTTATAAAACTCTAATGTTTGTTGCTTTGGTTGTTTGATTTTTCCTGTATTCAACATATCACAGTATTTCTTTTGCTTTGTAGGGTAGTCGCCCGATGGTCTTCCTATAGATTTTGCTTGAAATATCTTTTCGATTTTCTCCTTCTCTTCGTTGCTTTGTTGTTCGCGTTCAACTGGTTTCATTTTGTCATCAATGGATTTAATCATATCATTTAAGGTTTTGATCTTGTTACCAATTAATGTTATCTTCTTCATTAAATCATTAATAGTATAATTCTCATTTTCAGACATTACTATATATTTATTTAGATAATTATTTATTTAATTATATATTTATAAAGTGCAATTATGTTAAATCTACTCTTTAAATACTAACTTATGTCCCTGTTAAAACTAACATTAATCAAATGTTCGTTAGTTTCAATAACCATATCACCATCTGTTCTTTTCTGAATATTAAAATCTTTATCGTTTTTTTTTATAAGAAAACATACATGGGACACAACTAACTTTAACTCCACCTTTCTTATCTACTGTCAATTCATTTTTAAAATTCATTATGTGATTACATTTATCACATTTTATAGTCTTACTTTCGCCTAGTGATTTAACACTTTCTGCTGTTTCTTTCCGTGCTTCAATATCTGGTATTGGTCTTTCTTTGCTTTTACTCTTTTTCTTTTTTCCCATTTATATTAATATTTATATTTTTAATATATTGTATCAAAAACTTAATTAATTCTAAAATAAAATAACATATTTTTTACATCTATTATCAGTTATGACAACCCGTTCTATATTCTCCATTTCATTTATTATATTAATATAATCTGTATAACTCCTTTTCATATTAAATAATAAGATAAATTATTTTTTCATTTCTGTCTTTCTTTTCTTGTAAAGTTTTTTCATTGTATCGTCTTTATTCCATCTATATTCCTCAAATTTCTGATGATGTTTTGAATTTAGATGTTTAAATAAATATTTGTCATCATAAGTTTTACCACAACTGCAATGGATAATAGTCATATAAATAATAAGATAAAATAGTTATTTAATCTTATTATTTTCATGCATAATAGAATATTGGTGGGGCACAGCACTTGGGGTTTTCATTGCACACGCGAGCGAGATACAAACTAATTAGCTTCAATGCTTATTGATTGAAGCAATGGAAAAGCCTGTTCCATTTTTATGATATTCGCCACCAGCATATCATAAAAATGATGTTCCATTTAATAATAATTACAAGTTAATTTTTAAATATAATTTTCTATATTTCTTTAATATCAACTATGTCAGATGTTCCAATAATAAAACCAATAAACATAACTGAATATGAATTCAAACAATCTAAATATGAGCACGTGCCAAAACTACCATTTAGAAGTATTATAGTCGCGAGTTCAACGGGCGGGAAGACTGTCCTTATTCAAAATTTAATATTGAATGTTTATAGAAATTCATTCGCAAGAATATTTATATTTTCCCCCAGCGTCCATAACGACCCTACATTTACAGAAGATAAAAAATATATCAGGGACGAATTGCACGTAGATGATGAAAAATAACAAATTTATTTCGATAATTATAATCCAAGTGATTTAGAAAATGTAATTGAAAGACAGAAGAAAATAATTAATTATATGAAATCTAAAAAGATAAAGAAACTGCATTCAATATTAATTGTGATAGATGACCACGCAGACGACCCTAAATTTGTTAGATATAGTAAATTATTACATGGATTATTTACAAGAGGCAGGCACGATGCAGTAAGTGTGATTTGTTCAACACAAAAATACAATGTTTTAGCGCCTATCATTCGTTTGAATGCCAGTTCATTATATATTTTTAGGTTGAAAAATGCCAGTGAGCTAATGAGTTTTATTGAAGAAAATAGCGCCATTGTTGATAAACAGCAATTATTAGATATGTATCATCAAGCAGTGAATTTTGCTCCATATTCTTTTTTCTACGTGAATATGAATTCAAAAGACATTAACAACATGTTTCATATCAATTTTGAACAGGCATTTCAAATTACAAATGATGAATAAAGATATTCTAATTTAATATAATATATTAATATGGTTATAAAACAATGTAAATGCGGTGGATTTTATCGTAGAGGTAATTATAATTTTCATACTAATTCTTGGATACATAAACTTTATAAGGTATTGAAAAGAAGGGCAACAGACGAGGAATTATTACGATTTCAAAATAATTTTGTTGATGAAGAAGATTTAATAGATGATAGATGTAGCAATGCCTCAACGAAATTACCCGAAAGTGAAATGACAGATTATGATAGCAATTAATAATATTAATTATGTTTTAATATTATTAATTCAAAATAAAGAATAACTGCATAAATTCAAAGCAGGTAATTTATAATATATTTTATCTTTTTTACATTCATTAACTTTTTCTAATTTATTGATTATTGCTTTCAATGAATTTATTTGTAGAATATCAATTCTTGACATTTCACTTATCGTATTTACATCTATATCTTTTATTACTTTAATAGCCTCTTCGTCATCAATTTCTACTGGTTTTGATTTACTTGAACCCATTATATATAATATTATTTAGATTTTAATTTTTCAAAATTGAAATGTTGGTTTTCTTCTTCTTCATCTTCGTCTTCAGTTGGTGCTGGTATTTCTGTTGGACTTTCAGATGAAGAACTATGAACAGTAATAGGTGGAGAACTATGAACACTAATAGCTTCATTTGATGAATTGCTACTGCTACTTTGTGCATGTCCTGCTGTTATCTGATTGACTAAATCTGCAATATTTATAGTTGTTGCAATTGTGCTGTGTGATAAGTTTAATATGATATCTGCTATTGTAGCGCCGTTGTGTAGCATTATTTCTATCATTTTTGTCAGTTTGAACTTCTTTTCTTCTTCATCGCTGTTATCCTCGTCTGGTGGTTTCTTTGGCGGTGGTTCTGGCGGTTTGTTGTTGTCAAGCATTTCAGTAAAGGCTGACACCATTGCGTCGCGTTGGTTTTTCAGTGTTTGTGTTGCTTGTGTTCTTGTTGGCTCATTTCTTTTGTATGTGTTGCGCCAAAAGTTTTTAAGCATTATTTGAAACATATTGTCCTGGTTTTCCTTTACCTTAAACGCTTCAAATGTCACATTTAATTGTTGATTTGCATCATTGTATAACTTTTCTTGTGTCTCTCTGGTTGCTGTAGCAATAGTATCTGTGTTGGTTGCAATGTCAACAAATTCTCTCGGCATGCCCATTTTCATCATTTTCGGTGGTTGTATTGTTGTTGAAGTGTTTGGTTTCATTAGGTTATGTATTGAAAAACTGTCGTCATCATATTTATCATTGAATTTCTGCTTCTTTCTTTTCAGTATGTTTTTTGTTAATATTATCATTATTATTATTATTTATATTTTTATTTCGTACTTTTGCCCTTAAAACTTGCCTTGAGTTCTTCTATTCTACCTTTGCCTAAATTTACTATCCACCCGCCATTATCAATAGTGTCTAAAATCATATCTGTTAAATATTCTTTGTATGTTCTCGCCTTGCCTCTGCCTTTGTGTTTCAATTCTTCTTGTATTTCGCTTTCTTTTGGCACTTGAATTCCTCTTAAATAAAATTGAAATTTAATATCATCTACTGTTAAATTAGGGTTGTTTTTCCAGTAAGCAGGACTAATATTATTATCTATTGTTGTTTTGAATACTGGATATAATGGTAATGGTGGTGGTTGTTGGGCTGTTGAACTTGATGCTCCTGTTGTTTGTTGAACTGGTGTCGCGTAAAAATTGTCATCTACTGCTTGAGGTGATAGTTCAACATCTTCTACGCGCATTGTTTGCTGGTCGTCTGCTACTGCTCTACCTGCTGGCGCTTGTCGTGGTTCTGTTGGTGCTGATTGTCTGTTTGCCACCATTCTATGAAATAATGTTCCGCCCATCTGTCTTAAATTTGATGCCATCGCTCTGCCTACTTCTTCCGCTTTCCGCTTTGTTGCAGTTGCTATATCTTGTAATTGTGTATCTACCATTGCCTCGTGTTGTCTTGCCGTTTGTTGTGGTGTGGAAAAATCATATTCATCATTTATCGCATCAGCGTTTGCTTGGACAGGTGTTTCTGCATTCATTTTGTGAACTGCATAAGTATGCCCGTTTCTGCGTGCTTCTTGTTTCATCATTGCCTCTCTCATTATTCTCATCTCTTGGTCTTTCAATAATTCTAAATGGTCGCTTCCATCAAAAAAACTACCCTGAGGACTTGCTTTGAAAAATGTAGCATCTCGGTTAGGTAGTTTTCCCGTTATTAAATCATTTTCGCCAATTAGACCTACAATTTCTTCATAAGTAGGTCGTCGTTTCAATCCAAATTTTGCATATGGATTTATTAATTCTAGACTTGCTGTAGTTGCCATATTTATTATAATAATAGTTAGATTATTAATATTATTATAATAAATCTTAAGTAAATATTAACTTTTTTGTATCTTCATACCATTTATTTAAATGTTCTTTTGTTGCATGTGGCAAGTTAGGACGATATAATTCGCCCATCATTCTATCCAGCTCATTTACATAGTTTGCTCTCTTGTTTCCTTCGTCAATCTTTTTCCTTAATGCTACTGATGCTTCTTGTGAGTTTCTTAACTTCATTTGTTCGTGTAGGTGTTTTAGATACTCATTATCTTTCATATCAAATGGACTATATTTAATTTGTGAGGATTGTAAGAATACTTTACCTTTATTTTTCTTCGCATTCTTCTTGTGATGACGATACATTTATATATTTTTCATAGATTTTAATTTTAATCATAGAGCAGACTCCCGCTTTCGCGTAATTCCAGAACAGACTCCGAAATCATATGCACAAATAATTCTCGCACATCTTCATCAGTTGTCAGTGCTCTGTTAGACCCTTTCAATTTAAAAACGAGTAAGCCTCCTTGTTTCGTATTCTGGCCTGTAAAATTAGTATCTGCCATTTTCTCAAACGATATACCAATAACGAACTTGTCTTCTCTGTAGCGCTTGTAGGAAATGCTAAAGGCATCTTGGTCAGGGTTCAAATAGTGTAATGTTCGTCTGAAATAATATGCAGTTTCTGCCATTGATTGACATTCAAACTCTGGATATTTCTTATTATTAATTTGTAATTGCCACGTTAAATTTAAATCTTTATCTTGAAAACCTTTACCTTGGAAACGCTCACGATCAGCACCATCTGGATTAGGACCATCAAAAATACGGGAGTTAATCATAGGATTGTAAAAATAGTTCCATCTCTTATAAATATAATTATCGTGTCTGTAATAGTTGGCATTGTCAGCATCAACTCCAGTTCTTGGTGCACGATACAATGTAATGAAGCAACCATTTAATTTAGAAGCGGATTTAACAATGTTCATATTAATTTCATTTCCTCCCGCGTTGAATGATTGTGTCATAGTGTGATACATTGGAAATACCAATTTCAAACTTTGACCCTCTAACAAATGTTTCACTATATTATTATTGACCGTGTTGTCCAATTGTATTACCTCAGCTCTAATGATTACATTATTTAATTCCCACTGTGTTGAGGTGTCTCCAGTTGTGAAATAATAACCATTTGCATCAATATGAACATTGTCATCGGTTTTAGCAAATGGTGTAATGACTGGTATATGTTCATCTGATACAATTGTAAATTCCAGTTCAAGTGGTGCATAACGAAGAGGTAAATAATAATTGCTTTCTAACAATCCGCATACTGGTTTATGTCCTAATCTCATATAACTGCCACCAGGAATTCCTGCAACGGAATGGCGAGTATATCGCGCTGTTAAATCTCCCCAGTTGTTATGGTCTTTTGTAGTTGGAAATGTAACTGCCTCGGGGTCGGCAGCGGGATTGGTTCGTGTATTAACATCTAACATTTCTGCTAATCCAGTAGCATAAGTATGTCGCCAGTCATCATCCCAACGAGGATTAGCGCTACTTTCTAAATCGTCCATATCTCTAGCATCTTGACTTTTAAAGGAATTATACAATTCACAATGCCTATTGTATTCAATAATATCTTGAGCTTGTTGCCCGCCAACAGTGCATCTATAACGACTGAAGAAGGATGACAAATTACCTAACGGTCGTAAAAAATGACTTCGTGTTCCGTCGGTGTTTTGAAGATTAGCAAATAAACGAATAGACGATAAATCAATATATGTGTTGTCTTCTCCTGATATATGAAATCTAATATTTTTGTTTCCTGCATTTGGATTATAGACATTACTGCCTGATGGAAAATAATTAACGTGTCTTCTGTCTGTGATGTATTGTGCTGTTTCAGGAAGTCCAAAATTTAATGAGTTAATCATTGTAGTTGCTGATTCTGCAATTATATTATCCATTACTTATATATGATGATATAGATTTTATTTTTTATTTTTTATATTTTTCTTATGTGGAAGCATTGTAGTAGAATTGTTTGAAGTTGTATTTTTTATAGTATTTATTAGATAATTATTTTTTGTATCAACTATATCTTTTAAAGTATCATAATCTAAAATTTTATATTGTTTATCGTATTTTGTAGGTTCTTTTGTCAGTTTCTTCTCTAATGGAATTTTGTTTTGCTTGTCTTTATTTCTAAACATTATTATTAATATTATTGAGATAATGTTAGTTCAGTTATACGCTTTATACAATCTTCTAATTCGTCTCTATACTTATACAAATAACTTAAATCATCTTCATCTAATGGAATTTTCTTTTCTTCTTGTTCTTTTAAAAAGTCGGTATAATCAACTCTACTATAATCTGTATAATGTATTTTGTTATTTTCTGGATGTAATTTTAAGTAATCATTTTCATAATTAATAATTTCACTATACATGCCTATTATAAGTCCTTCAATATTACCTTTTCTGTAGTATAAATGATTTAAATCATTGCTTTCGTGCTCTTCCTTATCTTTATTTAACACTTCCTTGCCACAATGACATTCGTATTTACTATTTGATATTTTGTATTCTTTCTCTTTCTCTCGCTCTATCAATCTTTCATAAGCATATTCAACATCATTGTCCCATTTCTCAGCATCAATACTCATATATAAGTTATATATATATATATATTTATTTATTGTTCTGGTGTTGAATTAGGATTAAACCCGTTTGAAACTGCCGTAGTAGGATTCATTTCAGTCATACCTTGTCCTGTCCAATTATTGAAACTGTGTTTATCTAATAAATTATTGCTTTCTATTTCTCCAGTTATTGCCGCGTCATCGAACATTGCTATAGGGTCTCCACGATTTCTAAATCGTAAGTGTCGCGGGTTTTTCTGTTGATTAATCCCTGATACAAAAGGTGATGAATAAACAGTAGTAGCATATTTGTTGCCGTGTCTGTTGTTGATTTCTTGAACAACGGATGAACCGAGGCTATGTCCAACAATTCTATTCACATCTGGATTTTTCCTTAATTCTTCCATTGCGTCTTTATATCTTTCGCTTAATTGAACATTATGAGTAGGAATAAAAAACAAATCTGCAATTACATCATTGACTTTGTGATTTAGTCCCGTTTTAGCACCAGTACCGCCAATATATAATGTGTTGCCTATTCTTGTTATTCCATTCACATTTGAATAGGCTGCGTCTAAACCCTTGACATCATCGATTTTATTTTTATTTTGAACATTGATTTCTTCAGCATATCGTGTTTTATGTTTCATTATCTGCTTATCAAAATGTTTATTGAAACCTCCTATTTTGTCTTCCAATGTCTTTTTATGATTAAAAAATACATCTTCTATTAAATCCTTACCTGCTGTATATGCTTTATCGCTTGCTACACCTGCCATCATTTGCGTCGGCGTCCTGCCTTCAATAGCACCTAATAATAATTGTCGTCCAATCATATATTATTAATAGATATTTTTTAAATTATCTATTAATAACAATAATTACAAAGTAATTATCAATAATAATTATGTTATAGTTTCTATTGTATATTATATTTATGAGTGATAGATTAACATATAAAAAAATCTATGTTGATAGTGCCTACAGATTGCAAGAAAGTAATTCTACCAGCGATTTTATTATAGAACTTGACCAAACCTTTGAAATTCCACCAAGAACAAAAATGTTCGTGACGGAGTGTACATTCAGCACTCCGTTTTATACAACAGAGAAGGGTTTTTATGAAAGATTCTATATTATGTTATATAATAGTTCCAATGTCTTATTAAGAAGCACCGTTGATGTATCCGGTGAAATTTATTATGCCAATCAATTATCATACAAAATACAAACGGAATTAAACACGGCATTTAATGATATTGTGCCGGATTTATTCTTAACAGTATACGGACAGAGCGAGAGACGCATGGAGTTGAAACTCAACGACCCCCTAACTTACAAAATCAAAATACCTACAGACGAAGAACTAGAAACTTATGTAAATGACAAATGGAACAGAGGACAGTTTGAATATGACAACCTGAGACCAAAGTCTATTAACTATTTATTAAGTAATTATATTGTCTACGAACCTGCGTCATCTTGGTTAAGTGGATATTTTAATTTAGTTCCTTTTCAGAATATATACATAAATTGTCCTCAATTAAGCGATTATAAATATTCAGCGCCTAACAATTTCAGCAGTTCAGTAATTAAAAAAGTTCAAATCAATCAACAACTTGGCGGAGTTATAACAGATTTTACAGCGCCAATATATGCAGATTTTATTGATGTAGGCGGTAAAAATATTAAGAGACTACACTTTAGAATAACAACTTCAAGAAACGAATTAATTGATTTTCATGGCGTTCCCATTTCTTTTAGCATTCTCTTTCAATTAGATAATTGAATAAACAACCTAAATATTCATATTTATATCAAATTATTAATATTAATATTTCTCAATTTGTCCATATAGACAAAATATATAAAACATATAGACAAAATATATAATATATTATATATGTCAGAAGTTGAACCTGAAATTACTAATACAATTGAAGCAGACGAGCCAGTAAATGAATTACCACCAATTGAAGAAGAAGCACCAAAGGCAGAACCAATAATAGAACCAACACAAGAAATAAAACCTGTAGAACCTCTTATAAACAACTCAAAAACTCAAGCGCGCAATGAAAAGAAAATAACCTGTCCAAAATGTGCCAAAACTTTAACATTAAAATCTTACAGATACAGTCACGAACGCAATTGCCAAGGACCATTAGAATCTAAACCCATAAAGCCTAAACCAAAAGCAGTTCCAATAGCAAAGCCCCAAAAGGTAGAATACCACGAAGTAGCGCACCGCGAAGAAAATCAACAACCACAACCGCAACAAAATAATATAATAGCGAACACACCACCCCCAAGAAGAATGCAACCACAACCGCCTCCAAACCCGCTACAAAATATAGCACAGCATTACCAATTATTGCAAAATGAATATTTGAGACAGAAGCAAGAAAAATACAATGCATTAAATAAAGGTATATTTGGTTCAAGAGGAAAAAAAAGATAGAATATAATTATTTTATAACCTACTATATAATAATTATGTTTTCATCATTATCATTGGATGGCTCAAGCAGAATTATAGCAAGCGAATTAGTATTAATAAATTCAATAGAACCATCGACCTTAAGCAGTGTTTATGCTACAAAGCAAGAATTATCAGACACCGCAGGCGCATTAGGCGGAGGTTATACAATTGAAGAAGTTGATGCACTGATATTAGCACAAAAGAATAAGATAGATGCTAATATTCTTGATATTACTGAATTAAATGCTACTTCAACAACGATGTTTGACGAACAAGTAAAATCAAAACACAACAATTACAAGCAACCTTAATAATATACCAGCACACGGATTAACCATAACTTCAATACTACCGACTATATCAGCAAATACAATTAAACTTGACACAAATGCTAATAATATTAGTTCTAATACTTTTTTAATCAGTAATTTAAACGCTACAATAACATCAAACTTCAATACTATTAGTTCTAATACATTTTTAGTAGGAAATTCCAATAATACAATCACTTCAAACTTCAATAATATAAGTTCAAATTCTTCACTAATAACAGGACACGGAAACACAATATCAACAATTTTAGCAGATGTATCAACATTATATACAAACAATACTAATTTATTCAATACAAATACCGCATACAGCAATACATTTGCTTCAATTATATCAGACAACACTACACGAGATTTATTAATAACTGAAAATTCAAATACGATTAATAGTTTAATATCAGCAGATTTACAAAAGCTAGATAAAACAATCACAACTGCACAAACAGTAAACTCTCCACTAATAATTAGTTTAACACATAATACTAATCCAATTTTTAGAATTCAAGATGCCGTAAGTAACCAACGCTTAGAATTTAAAAGAGGTTGTCAGTTGGACTCGTATCAAGGTTTAACAGGTGCTACACCTTATAGATTATGGCTAGGATGGAATACGGGAGATGTTATTATTGGAAGACCTAATAATGCTTCAAGAATTACGATTAATGGTAATGTTCATACTTCATACAATTTTGCTCAAGCACACGGAACTTCATATTTTGAAGGTGCTGTTTATATGAAAGGCAATTTATTTACAAATAATGATTTTTCAACAGATATTAAAACTAAAATTGATAATTTAGACAATGCATTAACTCCATATTTAGAAACACACACCCCCGCGGCAACAGAAGGTTTTTATATTCATCATCCTAATTTTGTTGCTTGTAGTATTGGCGATATTACAAATTCTTCTAACCAATATTTTATGTGCGACGGTGCTGTATCAAAAACCATATTCAATAAGCCAGTTGATGTATTAGGTGATGTATATACAAATGGCGATTTAACAATGGTTTCTGGTAAGAAAGTTGAAGTCAACCAAGTTCAGTCTGTATCAGGAAATACTTTATTATTACAAAATTCACCGAGTGGCAATGTTCAATTTGGCAACACATCAAAACTAATAATTGATAATGCTGAAATGTATGTCGATACAAATGATTTAATAATCAGGAATAGCAACACGTCAAACTCTATTAATTTGGTTGTTGGATTATCTGCAACATATGCTGATAATAAAATTATTTTGAATAGTGGAAGTAATAGCGAATTACGAGGCGACTGGACTATTGACGGTGATATGACTTTTGGAATTGCTCATAAAATCAATTTGAGACATTTAAATAGTGATGCTGTTTTAAGATTAGAAGCATCAACAACTATTGATAGTTATATTGATGGCACTAAATATTTACAATTGGATGATACTCAATTTTCATCATTTAACGGATTTAATTTAAGTAGCGATAAGAGACTGAAAGATAATATAGAAGATGTAGAAGATGATACTGTAAATATGGTAAAAAAACATTAAGATTAAAACATTTGTTAAAAATCAAAAAACTAAAAAGACTGAATTAGGATGGATTGCTCAAGATGTTCAACAATACACAAATCCTAAATATAATATTGTAAATGAAACAGGAGAATACTTAACAATGTGCTATGACAGAATGGCCTGTATTAGTTGGGATGCTTTATCAAAACTAATCCATCGCGTAGAATATTTGGAAACTAAATTATTGAAAAAGAAAAAATCTAAATAATTAATAATATTAAACAACATAATATTATTAAGTATTTCATTTTGTGAGCTTGTCAAGTAGTTCTTGAGGGTTTTTAATTTCATCAATATCTATATTTTGTTTTTCTATGTATTCCTTTATGGCTTTCTGACGATATGCCTTTTTGCTTTGTTCAATTTTATTTTCCATCCATCCATCTTTTTGTAGGTTCTTAAGATAATACAAGCGGTTGTATATAGCCATCTGTTTTTGTATCTCTTCCATTGTGTAGTCATCCGGGTTCAAGTCCTTAGTAACATCATGATATTTTGATAATCTGGGCATTCTGTTAATATATTATTAACACAGTATTTCTTTAAATAAGTTTTACATAAAATATAATTATATACTATAAATTATTATTAAATAACATTTCAAGAAAAAACGCATTTAAAGAAATATTGACACTATAAAATATATAATATAAATATTATTATGACATCAAAAGCTGTAAAAAGAAATATTAACTCTTTAGAAAGCAAACTCGAAAGGAACAAGGGGAATTTATCAACACAACAAAAGGCAAAGGTTAGAGACATTATAGGATTATACACCGACAGGAAAATATCACAATACACAACAGCGGAGAAGATAGTTAATGATTTCATAAAGGCAAAATCAGAGGATGAAAAGAGCAAGGCAAATCAAAAATACGACCAGGTTATGAACACATATGAAGAGAGAGAACCACTAAGCGAAAGAATGAAAAAGAACAAACAGGAGAACATAACAAGAGGGCACAAAACAAAACCCAGAGATTACACAATCGGATTTCGTTTTTTTACTATGAGTGGATATGGAGCACATAAGGTAAAAGCATCTTTTAAAGACATTGAAGGCGGGACATATTATCCCATGCATTTTGATGATAAGCATGCGGGAGTGAAGACTGGAAGATGGATAGAGGAGTTAGTCAAGAAGAGAATATTTAGACTGTATGACAAAAACCTTTTTAAGAAGGTTATTAAAACACTGGCACAAGATGACGACATCGCTAGGCATTACAAGACAATGAAGCACTATATAGATGCAGTAGTCATTTATGATGCCGACACGGTAGAAGGAGATATTAAAGATTATGACCCTAAAAAGAAGAACTTAAAAAACGCAAATAATATTGGTATTTTTCATAGATATATGGAAACAGAACTCGACCCAGAATATTGCACTTTTGAGGAAGCCATTAAGGTAAAGCATTATGTTGAAAACGAATGTTGGATTAACACATTGAACGACTTTTACGGACAAGACAAGAACATGAAAAAGATGACCAGAGAAAGTATTTTGAAACTCATAGACAAAACAGACGAGGAATTCAAAAACCATGGTGCTTCAATAGAAGACATGAACAAGGTATGTAAAGAGTATGCCATCACCGCCAGAATTTTCGATATTGTAGGTAATTTGAGTTTTACATTTGACCCACCAAAAAGAAACCATAACATTAAACCATTCTACGCATTAATAAAGAATGACCATATATATATACATTAAATAAGGACTTGAAACAATTGAAATCAAATTTAGGAATAAAGAAAGAGTATAATATCAATGTTAATGCTTCTACCGACTTTTATTTAAATCATAGAGAGGAACCCATTAAATGCATCATGATTGAAGAGCTGGATGACATATTAAAACACACCGAACAGGACGAATACACAATGATATATACACACAATGATTTGGCGAAAATGTATTATCAAGCAAAGCAGGCGGGATATGACCCGAAAATTAAATTTAGTGCGTGTATCATTTCGGAGCTGATGTTTCAATTCAAGATTAAGAAAAGAATAATTACATACAGGATAAAAACACAAAATTTGATTGATGCCTTCAATGCAAGTATAACAGTAGAAACTGAAGACACCTATAATAGGATGTCAAGGGCGATGTTTGAATTCAATAAATCATTATTTAATCCACTGCATAAATCTTATTATAATGACATTGATGTAGAAATTTTAAACAGATGCAGGACAGTAGCACCCGCTGGTAAATTTCATTACTTTTATCATAGTAATGAATTACATATAGAGATTGACCAGAACAAGGCATATACACATAATTTAACTAAAATCGTAAAAATTCCAGTGTTTAAACAATTTGACATTTGGATGCCTTATGAGTATGGTAAACATGATTTTAATAACATGGGAGAATTATGTTTATTCTTAGTTAAGTTTACTGGAAAACAAACATCATTATTTTTTAATAAACAATATAATTTAATATATGGCATGTTTTTAGAAGAGTTTATTGACGAAGTCGAAATTCTATATTTTAAAAAGCCTTCTTCGATTTATGAAGTAGATTATAAAAGTATAGTTGAGAACCTATGGAAGACTAACATATCAAATAATTTAGGTGAAGACATCAAGGTTAAAAAGTTGATTTCGAATGTAAATATCGGATTGTTAGAAAAGGGAACTAACAAGTCTCAGAAGAGTTTAGTATTTGATACATTAAGTGAAGCATTGTATCATCAAAATCTGTATGGGGGAAGAATTAATAAGATTAGTGGATTTTATGATGATAAGGTTTTGACAGAGATGACAGATGAATATATTAAAGAATTAGAACAGGAAAGAGGCGAGGGATGGGTTTTAGAATTTAAGGCTCATGATAATGATGATGATAGGTACCGGAATTCTGATGACGGTACATATAAATTTTGGAAAAATAATATGTATTATCACAATCATTGTCGTGAATGTTATAAAATTATAGATGGTAAAAAATACGATATCAAAAACGTTGAGAAAGAATCAGAAGTCAAATATTACACATTGACAACGACACATAAACAAGACTTAACCAATGGCTTTAGGTATATTAAAGAGCTACTCATGCAACGACATAATTTTAAAATGCATAAAGATTATAAAACATTGAAAAACAACAATATCAATGTGCATAGTGTTAAAACCGATGCCTTCATTATTGATAGGAAAAATATTGACAAGGCCAAAACATTGATTAAGTTTTCAACCAAAAGGGGAGGATGGAGAGCTGAAGATAATAAACAAGTATCACCACCGAGTGATATATACAAAATTAAGGTTAATGAGTTATCAGAAATTCCGACTTACAATAATGTAAAAATTCATGTTAAAGACGAATACGACACCAAAAGCATTTGTGAGCAAATTGTGTCGTGTAATCCGGTGTTGATAAAAGCAAAACTGGCTGGAAGCGGCAAGAGTTATATAGGCGAATATATGAAAAATCTAGGTTATAATGTGTTATTCGTATGTTCTAATAACAAGCAGAAGCAAGAAACCGAAGCCGACGCCGTAACATTAAACAAGTTTTTCAGTATTCCAATAGAAGCTGGAGCAAGACTACCGACATTTGACCATTCTGATTATAATTGTATTGTGTTTGATGAGCTAGGTATGTCGGGCAATTATATTTTGAACAGAGTTAGGGAGTTTAAGGATACGTACCCAGAGAAGATAATTATAGGAACTGCTGACGGGAAGCAGTTGAAACCTATAGCTGATTTAACTAACACCCAGGACCACGAGACATATTTAAACAACTGTCTTAATCAAATATTTAAATATAAGATTTATCTTAAGATATCTAAGAGACTTAAGACAGAAGAAGATAAAATTAAATTGAATGATATATATAATGACATTTGGAAAAATAAACTGCACATTAAGGAAATAGTAAATAAACATTTTGAAACTACAAGCGACATCATGGAAGGAGAGCATAACATAGCCTATACTAATGCTAGGTGCAAATGGGTGAGCAAAACCGTAAGAAATAATTTAGGAAAGACAGATAAATATGAAATTGGAGAGCATGTGATATGCAGAGTTTATAAAAAAGAAATGGGGCAGGTGTTTAATGTAAATATTACTTATAAAATTATTAGTATTGATGATTGGAAAGTAGAAATCCAAGATATCAAAAGTAAAGCTATATTCATGACAAACACCACGACTTTAGACAAGCGCTTTATACATGCGTATTGTGCTACATGTCATTCGTCCCAAGGGGCTTCTCTAGATAAAAGCATTACTATACACGAATGGGATAAATCACATTTGGTCAGCCGTGAGTGGATTTGGACAGCCCTCACGAGATGCAGAGATATCAATAAAGTCAAGTTTTTCAAAGCAGACGTAGATGATACTGATTTAAATGAAGCACAAGTAACCAGATATTTAGAACATAAGATTAAACAATATAAATTACAAGACATGAAAGCAGAGAGAGAGATAGACAACAAACAATATATTGATGTCAAATGGTTATTTGACAGGCTTAATACCAGATGTAATAAATGCAGTTCAGATTTTGACATAGAAATAAATAATGGAGTAATAAATAGCAATATGACAGCCCAAAGAATAAACAACGATTATGCCCATCATAAGGAAAACTGTATATCTTACTGTTTAAACTGTAATCGCCGGGAAAAATAATATCTATCTTATTTTATATGGCATCCAAGCAAGATATTATTAATAATGTTTATTATGATAAGGGAGGCTTCGGGTCAAAGAACCGCACTTTACAAGAAGCAAGAAAAAAGGATAACACAATAACTATAAACGATATTAATGATTTTTTTAGGAAGAATGTAGAACAGAAAGCCAAGCCAAGAGGACAGAATTCATTTGTAGCTCCTAACGCATGTTATGAGTTTCAAACTGGTTTATTTTTCATTAATGATATCCCTAAACAAAAAATGAAAGTTGGCATGATGTGTATTGACATATTTTCTAAGTATATGGTTGTTGTCCCGCTTATGTCAAAGCAGCCAGCGGACATTTTAGCAGGACTGATGGAATGTATTAAAAAAATGGGTGGAAAGCCCAAACTAATTTATATTGACGATGAAGGAGCTTATAATAATCAAAGTGTTATAGATTTCTTGAAAGATGAAAAAATAGAATTACATAGAACCAGAGGTCACCCAGCATTCGCGGAGAGGGCGATAAGGACGTTTAAAGATAGCTTGTATAAGAGGGTTGAAAACGATGAGAAAAAAGGAAAGGCTATTCAATGGACAGACTACATACACGAGATTATATTAACCTATAACAATGGAATAAAGCACACTTCGCACGGCTTAACACCGTCAGAAGCAAGAAAGCCTAAACATCAATTAGAAGTGAGTTTAAACTTAGGTATGAAAGCCAAAAGAAATAGAGTTTATCCAGATTTAAATGTAGGAAATGAAGTTAAGATATTCAGGAAAAGGAGACCAAACGAAAAGGAGAGAGTAGGAGTATGGACTAAACACACCTACAAAATAGCAAAGATTGAAAAGAAGTTAGGACAGGAATATTATTATATTGAAAATTATGACAGGGCATTTTTGAGACATGAGTTATTAAAGGTATAAATTTATTTCTTGTAAAAAAGTATTTAAAGAAATAAAAACTATATATTATAATAGAAATGGTGGACACCGAAATCAATAACTATATCAATAAGAAATGCTACGATTGTTGCCACTTTAAAAAGAGAATATGGAATTATATAAATTGAATTTACCTAATGGAATAATAAATAATATTATTGATTATGCGTTGGACGAAGAAAATATATGTAGAACTTGTAGAAGATGGAGACGATATCAAAATATAATAGAAAATTGTTTGGCGTTTAAAAATATAGATGAAAGAAATGTTGAAGATGAAATATTGATATTTTTAACTGTGTACGATAGGCCACCTTATGATTATGTTAAAGCATTTCTAAAAATCAGTAAGAAAAAGTATGACATTATTACACACATATTCTGGATGTTGATTTATTATAGTAAACCCGGCGTTGATGTAAAAAAAGTCATAAAAACATATTTTGAAAGTGAAAAATTTAATGTTAAAAATACAGTGAGAGATATTAATATTATTTTTAAAATGATGTATGAAAGAGGTAAGATATATCAATTAAATTATTATCCTGAACTTAAATTATAATCATAATATAATAACAACATGTAAAATATTATATGTTATAATTATATTTCAATATGTAATTTTATTTCTTGCAAAAAAGTATTTAAAGAAATAAACACTATATATATATTACAGTGGACATGTTATTTAATTATTCAAAGTGCGAATGTTGTACAACTAAAAGGAATGATGTTAATATAACATTGTATAAGTTATTACCTGCTAATCTGTGTAGTAAAATAAGTGAATATGATGTATATTGTAATCAATGCTGTATAACAAGAGACCTTGAAAAGTTTTTTGTTGAAAAATATAAGGATAAGGGATATACAAAGTTTCAATTACAATTGAAATTCTTTATGAGATATCACAAAAGATTTCCTGTATATTTTTGTCATAAAAATGCAAGAAAGTCATTTGAAAAAGAAATTGATGAGTTCTTCAATAATAAAGATTTGATTAAAAGGTTTGGAGGGACAAGCGCAATTAAACCATATAAAGCATTTGTTAAAAAAAATCGAGGCATGTTTGATGCGATTGATTGGCATTTATTAAGTAAAGATAAAATAAACGAGGTCTTGAATGAATTTAGAATAACTAAATATCATGTATGGTCTTACTACAACACTAAATATCAAGTATGGCTACTAGTTAATTTGTTTTTCTGGGAATATATTTATTCAATAATAGGAAAAGACAATATCAAATATATAGACATTGGCGATATTGATAAATATGTAGATTACATATTTGAAGACATTTTTCCTGACTATAAATGTAACCCATAATTATTAATCATACTATGATTATAACATTTATACCCTTATATGTTATAATTATAATGTAAGTATAGCGTTTTATATATTGAAGATAAAATCCTACAAGGGACACGCGAGCGTTAGCGAAGCTCGCAAGCTATGCGACTACGCCTAAACAAATATATGATGAAACTGATGGAACGAAGGAGGGAGTGATGTTGTTGCTGTTCTATTTTTTGTCCGGGAAATGGACAAATCGTTTTTAGACAGTTCGAATATTTTTTTGATGACAAATATTTTTTGCAATATATTTTGCAAAATTTCTTTTTTTGAAATGGATGAGGCGAGGAGATTGAGGAAATGACATTTTGGAGGGTAGTTGGTGAATGAATGAGGCGAGGAGAAAGGAGAAAAGGATGGCGAAAATTTTGGAAAAATGATGATAAAAAAACGGATGAGATGGACAGAAAGGAATGTAGAAAAATGATGAAAACAAATAAGGGTAGAAGATGGAAGATGAAAAAAAATGTAGGGGGGGGTGTACGTATGAAAGCAATTTATTGCTAGGCAAGGCCCTCGACTACTCTGCCGCCCCCCCCCCCCACCCTCCCGCTACGTTTTAGATGTTCTACAGAGATTTAATTGCACCCCTAGTTGAATCATCAATTCTTCGAACATCATGGGGGGGGCTGCCGCCCCCCCAACCCCCGCGCTAGTTTTTAGACTTTTTGCAGAGATTGAATTGCACCCTATTCGAATCATCACTTCTGCGACCATCATGGGGGGGCTGCCACCCCCCCTAACCCCCCCGCTTTTTTTTTTAAAGTGTTTTGTTTTCTGGGATTGAAATGCCCTCCTGTTTGAAACATTATTTTTTTGACCCCGTCAACCCGCCAGCTACTTTTTGGATTTTGTTACCCACGATTTGTTGGTGATGCTAGGGATGTTGGTCGGACATGCGGGGGATGTTGAAGACGATGCTGGGGAAGTTGACGGGCTAGTGTAAAATGCGTCAATTCGCGAGAAAATGCTGTAAAAAACGACATTTTACTGGCCGGACGAAAAACGAAGAAAACATAATCCAAAAAAATCCGGGGAAAAAAAACAAAACATCCCAAAAACAATCCGCACCCTTTGTTTTTTGCGATATCACCTGGAACTGCAATCTGATCTCATGGAAGATTTGACTTGGTTCCCGCGCAAGAGCGATCTCAGGTTCGATTGTGGGGGATCCCACCACCAGCCAATCAGTTAAGTCCGGCACCCAGCAGCGGCACCATAGCGTAGAAGCGAATTCTGTGCACTGTTTTGCAGGGTAGCGTGGCTTGAGGCAAGACAGACACTTTCCTTTGGAGGGATTTTGTTTCCCCAAATTGTGTTTTGTTCTCTGTGGCTTTCGGAACATTGTGCGGCATTTGAAGCTTTTATGACTCTTCGTGGGCTTACCGCCTGTCCCACCTTAAATTACCCAAACCCCACCCCAAACCCTCCCTACACCAACCCAGCTTAAGCCCACCCTTAACTTGCCCTCAGCCACCCCGAAAACTCAACCAACCCAACCCCCCCTCTAATATTGTCCTAAACAAGCCACCCCCAATGAAGCTTACGCCAACACTGACCCGCCAAGCCAACTTGAGACTCAAAGATCCACCGGAAACCCTGCAATCAAGCTTCGTCCGGGCTCCCTACCAGACCCAAATGACCCGGCGGAGAAGCACAAGCCATTTGTTATTGCCATGTTGAAACATGCAACCAAAACAGCCCGTTCATGCAAAAGCTGGTTGGTTGACATTATCAACCGAGATGTTCTGAATCCCACAACAGACCTGTTATCTCAAACCAATCAAACGTAGTCTTGCCCTGCTTTGAAGTAGACTGACCACGACTCATCCAGTTTCGCCACAAACTCAAAAGTATCCCAAAGCTCATCCAGTCCCTCCATACCATTCCGAGGAACTCTTGGTTTTTGCAAACCCTCTAAACTTCGCGGGGAAAAAACCCACGAGACCAATAAACATGGACCGCAAAAGAAATCTGCAGGGACGTTCCTCTCAAAAAGATGGGCTTGTTCCAGTTGAATCTGGAGCAAACACACAAACCAGTGGATAGGGTTTGTTGGCTTGTTTCATGGCAAGCCAATCGACTTTGCCGAAGGCCCATTTTGAGAGAGACCCATGTGAGTTTCGGGCCAAATCTAGGCTAGTCCATGTATGGTCGATTTGGCAAGGACGTGGGGGACTCTCTTTTTTGCTGCAATGGGAGGACGGACCCCCTTTTGCCAGGACGGGAACTCGTATTCAGACTGTGGCTCATGTTGGCGGCTTCCCGATGGTTTTCGTTTGTATCCAAAAGGGGCTGTGGACTGCTTTCTGGGAAACATGTATGGTACCCCAAGAGGAGTCCAACCTAAACCAACCCAAAGCCCACACCAACTCAACTCCCACCTAAACCCAACTGTAAACCCACCCTGAATGAGCCCTTAGACAACATAATAGAATAAACCCAGCGCCAACCTCGCTCTAAACCCCACCTAAACCCGAAGCCACACCAAACCTCTCCAAAGCCGAACCAAAACTAATCCTTGCCTATAAACCCACCCAAAACTCATCCCAATCGGAGAATGTTGCGACATGTTCAGAACATGCAGAAAGAATACAGCATTTTTTAGTCTGGGATAAAAACGACAAGATCAAGCAATGCTTCCCCCTTCTACCAGCGGGCTGAAATTTCAGTAAGTTTATAAAGTTCCTAGACAAATATAAGAAACATATATGCTAATCAATCAGATATAACTCATCGGCTTAAGACGTGCCTTAGCCGCCGCTTTTAAGGGGCTCGAATATAGGCGGCTGGAGCCGCCGCACCGCTCCCAAGAGGAGGCGGGTGTGGCAAAAAAATGGTGCCGTGGCTTAGGGTTTGGGGTGGTGAAAAGGGCCAACGTTGACGGTGGATCCCATTTTGGGGTGCACCACCCATTTTAGAACCTATTTCAGTGGGGATTGGGATGTTCACTGGGGGTACGCCATGACCAGATGTTTTGAGGGTTGCTTTTTTGGGGCAAGCAGGAGCAAGTAACATTTGTTTTTTTCCAAGTTTTTCCTTCCTTGGATGGGAACGGCCTTCCCGCCTTGCCGGCCCGTCGAGGCTGCGTACGGGCTGTCAGACTCTGGCCACATTCAAGTTTTGCGAACGGCCTAGTTCCGCGGGCAGGGCATTTGGGGTCCAACATCTTTCTGGATGTTCAAAGTTGAAAACTTCTTGGGTTGGTGACTGGACAACAAATACCAGAAATGCATGATGTTCGAGCAGATCTTGTTTGCACTCATGGCAAACCATGTGCTCCTGCTTGTGTGGCCCATTTTCCTTTCCCCTTTTTAGGGAGCTGAGTGGCGCTTGACCACAAAGGGCCCTTTGGGTGGATTGCAGCAGTCAGTGAATGCCAGTGGAAAGCAGTCTTTCCAGCTGAGTTTCTTTCTTCCCAGCTGAGTTCCTCTCTGCTGACCAATGTTCTTGCCAGAGCAGTTTCTTTAGCCATCCGGCTGAGCTCCCATCAGGAAGTGGAAGGCAAGGTCAGGCTTTTCTCAACTTGCAAGCTTAGATTCTTGAAAGGCCACACCTTGCATGATGAAGCGCATGGTCAAGCTTGATTGTTAGCTACTTGTACTTCAGGAAGGGCTGGAACAGCGACACTCACCCATGCGTTGGCCAACAAGTATGGATTTTGGGGAGCTTGAAAGGGTTTGTCTATTGGGAGGGCATTACACGTGAAGAGACAGCAGCGGGAATGCGGTAGAGCCGAGTTGCGGCTTTGCAGTTTGGCCTCAGGTCGGCGCCCCGCATCAGTCACTCTGAAAGGGACTTTATGGCTGCTTTGCGGGCCGTCAACGAGGACGTGATTACGGAGGCCCGTGTTTTGGGGTTTTTGTTTGTCCATTCGGATATCCATTGGACATGAACGCTCCCTTGGGACCCCTGAGCAAGCAGGTGTTCCGAAGGAATGGTGCATCCTTATGCACAGCTTTTTGGTTCCATTCAGCACCTTTGGAAGTGTACACGGCAGAAGGAAGTTGAACGGGTCACAATTGAGCAGAGACATGTATGGCTATGAATGCCGCGAAGGTGACAAAAAATCGTCGTAATGTCTGGCAATCCGTGGTAGTCTTTCTTTGAGGAAATCACTCGCAATCCGCACATGTGCTTGGCTTCTTAGTACAGCACTTAGCAAACGTTGTGTACAGTGAAACTGTAGATATGGCTTACTGCCAATCATCAGTGCATTGAATCTAAGGGCGTAGGCAATGCATCAGCTCTTTCTGCCAGTGTGTCATCAACACCAAGAATTCGAGGGCCTGGAGCTTGGCGATGCCCACTTGCCGTATCAGCCGTGCCTGCTTTGCCCGCGGCTTTGCAAAGCGCAACGAGGGAATTCCGTACGAGATCAAATTCGACTTTGACAGGAAGAAGGACAATGCGCAGGTCCTAGAGGGTCCTCGAATGACGCTGAACACTTTCATGTATGTGGCAGATGGGGTGCTGATCCGAGCCGTATTCAATTCTTCATTGTTTCACGAAAGCCGCTCAAGATTTGCTTGACGGTCCCCTGGTTACAGAGGACTGACTATGATTCATTCTGATTAAGAGGAAGTGAGAAAGGTCTGCACCATATCAGCGAGGGCTCACGCTTTCGAGGTGCTCATTGCTGCCTTCTGCCTTTTCGGTGACGGGAGCGCGGACTCAGATACATGCGTCGCCAGGGCAGGTTCACATCCTTTAGTAGATGTTTGTTAGACCAATGAGGCCAGGAAACTTCTTGGCTGCAGGAACGGGTCATGCTCACAATAAATATAAATATTATATATAATATATATACATATATCTACATATTTTCTGAAAAGCGCTGCAGTCTGATTGCTTGCACGCATAGCAGAGTGCAGAGTGTAGAGTGCAGTGCCTGTGCGAGGAGTGTGGACAAGGGCATGGGCTACGAGAAGCTTACTGTGGACATCGAGCATGCTGTCATGAAGCGCTGCTGTCAACTGGCGGGTCTTGATGAGGCGGCCGCGCATGAGGGAGGTGACAGCCGAACGTCAAGCACCATGCTCGGCCTGGTGATCTTTGGGCTGAGATGGTCAATGTCATCCACTTGGAAAGGACCTTGCCATCCATTTCTTTCCCAAGCGAAAAACCGAGGTGCCCCACCAAGCTTTCGCTCATTTCGTCTCCGTTAAGCTCCACTCCCCAGGCCGGCGCGGCTGCTGTACAGGTCGCCGCCCTCACCATGCATCAGGGTGCAGTACAGGCGGGGCCGGGGAAAAGGACGTGGCGCCTCGAGGCACCCACAAGGCATCTCATGCTTTCCGGGATTGACGACGTGGCCATGCAGATGTTATTTCGTATCTGTATATATCTATAACTAAGGCAGGGCCCACTTCAAATCGATTCAACATTGCAGCATGAGGGTCTACAATGGTCCACTCAGTTTCCTTCTGAGACAGGGGGCCATGACAAAAAAAGGCGTTGTGGACTGCAATGGTGGACGGTGTTTCTCAAAATGGAGACCCTTCCAATTGGCTGGCATCCTATTTTCCTATTCTTGTTTTGGCAATCCAAAGGCCGGGGGGATTCTCTATTTCACCCAGTTGCAGCGTTCAAATGAAGGTGAGACATGTTTTTTCAACCGATGCATTGTGTTTTTCCAGCGGATCCCTTCGAAGACTCCATGCGGAGGATCTCCGAATCTAAAGCCTCAGATGGCTCGGCACATGGCTCCGCTCCGTGCATGCGAGGCCCGCACCGAAGGCCTCGGCCTCGGGCTGAAGTGGATGGACGGCTCAAGGGGCGGCATGGGAGCGCCGGAGAGGTTGGCTCAATGGACGGCGTTTGAAGCGGAGCCGTGGAGCCGTGGATGGCTGAAATGCCCAGTCCGCTGCAGCGCGTGGATTCCTTGTAAAGACCTAGCTGATGGTTTCTAGGCCTTTGCCTGGCTCGATGAGTCACGTGAATGCAGGCGGCCCCCAAGTTTCTTGTTGGCCTCGCAAGGCCCGACAGAGAGCGCCGCGCCGGGGCCTTGGGGATGCCAGAGGAAGCAAGTGCAACGGCGGTTTTGCGATGGGTGTCGAATTGCAATTCGGTGTGCACGCATCCCATGCATGTTTTGCCTGACCCTTGCCTATCCTGGCCGGCTGTCCACCATATTCCTGGCGTTCAACCTTCCTTCCCATCCTTCCTCAAATCCTCCGTGCAAAGGCAGGCTGCCGCGAGCCTCGGCTGCAAGTGTCCAGTTCTCATAGATCCCAGAGGGGGCATTGCTGCAATAACAAAACTGGGTGTAGCCTCCTTCAAGACGACGGTAGCTATGGAGCATTTTTGTGCAATGCGATGATGTTTGAGACACAACTTGCAGGTCAAAGGAGAAGGACAAGGAGTATCCAGAGCATGAAGACTCGCCCGGGGCTGAAGGGGTTGGCACTGGGCGTGGGTTCAGAGGCCATGGGTTGCAGCCGTTCGGATTGGTAGCTAGCGTCCAGCTGATGGTAGCTCACCATGCAAACAGCCACCACATATTTTCTATAAAAGCATACTGCTTCAAAGCAAGCCATCGGCAGTTGCAGCCAAAGAGCCGAGTAGAGATTGTTGGGTCCTCGGGTACATTCACCGGGCTTCGGCCTTTGGAACCCAGAAGAATATGTGTATACATATATGCACGTGTATATGTATATGCATAATATATATATATATATATATATATGTATAGTATATATATACACTGGAGCCCCCCCCCCCCAAATGTTTGTCTGTCTTCATCTGTGATGCCCCCTACTTCCCTCCGAACCCCTTTCTCAGAGGAAAGGTCTGGGCCCAAAACCGTTTAATCCTTTTTTTTTTAAACCCTCTCTGACAGTAAAGGTCTGCGCCCAAAACCCAAAACCATTTAACCGTTAAAACCCTTTTCTCAGAGAAAAGGTCTGGGCCCAACACCGTTTAAAACGTCCGTTTAAAACCCTCTCTGAGAAAAGGTCTGGGCCAAAACCGTTTGAACCGTTTGAACCCTCTCTGACAGGAAAGGTCTGGGCCCCAAAACCATTTGAACCGTTTGAAAACCGTTAAAACCCATTCTCAGAAAAGGTCTGGGCCCAATTCTGCTTAAACCGTTCAAACCCTCTCTGACAGGAAAGGTGAACCATTTTAAACCGTTTAAATTTTTTTTTAAAACCCCTTTTTCAGAGAAAAGGTCTGGGCCCAACACCGTTTTTTAAACCGTCTAAACCTGACAGGAAAGGTCTGGGCCCAAAACACGTTTGAACCGTTTAAACCGTTAAAAAGAGAAAAGGTCTGGGCCAAAAACTGTTAAACCGCTTAAACCCCATGAAAGGAAAGGTCGTTTGAACCGTTTAAACCGTTTAAACCGTTGGGCCCTTTCTCAGAGAAAAGGTCTGGGCTGGGCCAAAAACTTTTGAACACCGTTGAAGCCTTTCTCTGAGAAAAACCGTTTTAAACCGTTTATTTAACCCCTTTCTCAGAGAAAAGGTCTGGGCCCAAAACGTTAAAACCTTCTTTCTCAGAGTAAAGGTCTGGGCCAAAAACCGTTTAAACCGTTTTAAACCCTCTCTGACAGGAAAGGTCCGGGCCAAAACCGTTGAACCCGTTGAAACCTTATTTTTTTTGAACGGTTTGAACTCTCCCAGGTGGAATCCGAGGGGGGGGGGGGGGGGGGGGTGGGGGCGGGAAGGCTTTCATTTGAGAGAGGGTTTATGCGGTTTAATCGGTTTAAACGGTTTTGGTCAGAACCTGGGGGGGAGTCTTTTTTTGAGAAAAGGGTTAAAACGGTTTGGTTTAACGGTTTTGGGGCCCTGGCCCTTGGGGGGTAGGGGGACCTTTCCTCTGAGAAAGTGCTGAAACGGTTAAAACGGCTTAACCGGTTTTAGGCCTTGAGGGGGGTCTTTCCTCTGAGAAAGGCTTTAAACAGTTTGGGGCCCCCTTGGGGGAGGGACCTTTGCTCTCAGAAAGGATTTCAATGCTTGAAACGGTTTGGGGCCCTGACTCTCTGTTGTTTTAGGCATCTTCTGACCAAACCTCGGCTCAGAAATAGGACAGAGGTAGATCCAAACCGACTAAAATTTCATTCGGGCCTGGATTCAAGATTCGCTGGAAAAGTGTTTTTAACCTGAAGCTTGCAGATTGTGGTTGGACATGTGCCCTGTTTCTTGCTGCTTCCCCGAAGCCCCAAAAAAGGCAGAACACACTGCAAATACCTATGAACTCTGGAAAAAGTAGTTTAAATAGGATATCCCTTTCAAGGAGTAATTTTACTTGGCATGTTGATGTCAAGTTAGACTTTAAAGGTGGTCTCCTCGTCTTCTTTCTTAGTAAGGAACTCATCCTAGTAGGATGTTCCAGTTTAAAGAGAGTCTAAATAGGTTTTCCTGTTCAAAGAAGACTTGTAACACACCCAATTACAGCCTTTCTTTTAAACCAAGCTCATCTAAATTATCGTTAAACCCAGAAACTCTACTAGAATTATGTCATTATGAAATTATGTTAAATGTTGATCAACCAATTAAATTGAGCACGTTTCAATCTATCATTTCAATTTTTGTGAAATCAGATTCTAAAGGGGGTCTCTTTTTCCAGATTTTTTCAATTCTCTACAAACTTTAAGTGGAGTTTAGTGAGAAACTAATCCTCGCACCATTTCTAGTATGAAGATAATCTAAATAAGTGCCCGATTCAAAGTCGAATTTGAAATTGGAATTTACACGTGTTCTAGTTGTAGTTTGGATCATACATTAAATATAGTTTAATAATGATATGTTTCTAGCGGAGTGTCTAGTTTTAGCGATAATTTAAGCAGGCGTTTGTTAAAATGATATTCTGAATTGGAATTGTTGTTTCAAGTTCGACTTTGAAGTGGGTCCCTTTTTCTACTATTATGATCTCCGATGAATCTAGATAGACATTAACAGTGACACATCCTAACATAATTTCTAGTGTTGAAGATGATGTATATAGGATTTCCTGTTGGAACAATATGTTTACTTGTGATGCTGACTTCAAATTAGATTTTAAAGAGGACTTCCTTTCCCAGGATGTTTTGTTTTCCAGGTAGAATCTAAATAGACTTTAGTAAGGCACCTATTTTTGCCGCTTTCCCCAAAGCACAAAAAAAGGCATAAAACACCGCAAATAACATTGACACCAACAAAAAGGTCGACATTTGGGGGGTAGCATATATATATATATAGAGAGATTTCAATCGTAATTCCGTCTAGGCCATTCTGCGGCTAATCCGTGCTCAGGAAGGTGAATTGGTTCAGCCTGGGCTGGCCGAGTGCCAAGTACCTCTCGCTGTCATCGGAGATTTGTAAGGCCAACGCTGAGAAAGGACCGGGCATTGTGATTGAGCGCAGCGATGAACCCAAAGTGTAGCCACCAGAACACTGGCCCTGGATTTTTTTTCATATCGGAAGACTTGAGGTTTTGGATATTGATAGCAGGCTTTGCCGGTCTCCGTTCCCGCCACATCACAGCCTTTGAGGCCGCAATCAATCACTGCTGACGTTTCCAGATTCTCCGGCACCACTAGATAAATATATCTCCTTGGAGGGGAGAAAACACGATCGAATTTCGAATACTGTCATGAATCAAGCTGTAGACAGTACCCGCTTCTCTGATAGCCTCAGAGCGCTTGCACTACACACATACTTGCTTACTTGCCGG
>CAUJNA010002311.1:35000-37639 GCA_963377175.1 Effrenium voratum | reverse complement strand
TGAATTGGGATGTTCACTGGGGGTACGACTTGGGTTTTGACCCATGGCTGGGGTACTTTGAGACAAACCCATAGAACTGCTTTGAGTCGCCAGGTGACTCAGGTTTCCAAACTGTGGTGAACAAGGCCCAAAGAAAACCCCAAGCTGACAGGCCCAGGATGCACGAGACCGACGTTCCACGTCACTTGAAGGAACGTGCATTTTTTTGGTGGCCATTCCCACTGGACTACCATTGTCAAAGTCACCTCCCAAATAATAGGTTAAAGGAACGCACCCTTGACTTTAACCCCCCCTTTACACAGACTCATTCAATGGACTACAGACGCCCTGTTGAAAAAACCCACTGGGCTGACCTGGAAGGCTCAAGAAGCAAAGAGGTGTCCTTTGATGAGTCGGGGACCAACAACTTGTAAGAATCCCACCCGGAATTCGGTCCAGCAAGCCCAAGGGCGTTCTCCAAGAGGTGCAGAACGAATGTCAAACACCTGATCCTCTCGTCTGACCATACTCTGTTGGTATGGAAAGCTACGTGCCTCCCGCTTTCGGGTGGACTTGCCATGATATTTGCAGAAGAGGCGTCGGTGGCGCAAGTGCTCGATGTTGGGGGTCCCCTAAAATGTACATTTTAGGGGACCCCCAAAAGTACGTGTTTTCAGCGCCCCCCAAAACCCAAAACGGCTCCGCCAGAACCTCAGGCCCCCCGCCGGCGCCGTTGACAGGCGTCGCCGTCGGGAGTGGGACTCGCAAAGGTCAGCCGAGCTTCGGGCAGCTTCACCACCCCCCGCCCACTGCCTGGATGTTTTCTGTGGATGGACGAAATCCTCCACCTAAGAAAGCCTGGAATGATGATTCCCGTGTAAATACCCACCAACAGTTGTTTCAACCATGGTTTCAAAGTGGTGCAAAATGCATTTTGTCCATCCACAGTAGGGGTGTTGCGAATGAGATGTATTGGGATGAAAGGAAACCACAAAGGAAGGTTCAGTTTGGGGTCGTTCCCTTCCCTGAACCAGCAAGAGTTGTAATCCATTGGTGAAACAGCAAATGGACTGCTCCTTGTGAAGGAGCGTCAATTCACCATGGCACATGTGACATGCCCCGCCACCTCGCAGAAGGAACCCCTTTGATGGTAGCTCCGGTTGCTTTTATTCGCTGCTGGTGGGAGATGGCAAAAAGAACGGAATGCGGTTGTTGCTCTTTTTAGGGGGGGTGGGGATATGTTTCTAGCCTTTGATCTTGGGTGCATCCTGGTTTGCTCTTTTGGGCCCGAGATTCGGGCTGCAGAGACGGGAAAATGATACCGTAAGTGGAGATTTCAAGGAATCGAGCTCCCCCCCCTCCTCCCCCAATTCCGTGTTTGAAGAGACGGGCATATCCATCATGACGATGTATGATTCCAAACATGTTGGCTCCTATCCTGACAATCTAATTGGGTTTCGGTGAATCTTTCAATCCATTGTCACCCGTTTCATAGGCTTTGGAAGCACTTGGCGACCGAACAGATGTGAACATGTTGACCTGAAGCAGCGCTTCAAACATGGCCAGGAATGGTGTGCTTGGTGTCATCCTGTTTGCCCATCAAACAGGCCCCCAAACAGGTCCTGTTTTCGCCAGAAACTCAGCTCTGAAGACCTCAACTGACTCCCCTTCCTCGCCTGCGGCCGTGAGTGAAAGAAGGTCACCCTGTTGCTTTGCAAGGACCCGTCGCCCCCACCCAGCCCCCTCCTAAACAAAGAAACTTCCCAAACAGAGGTCTAGGAGTTTTCCCCCCCCCCTACAAAAAGGAAACCCCCCCCAAAGGAGGTCTAGATGACTAAACCCAACAGCCAACGTTTACTTAACTCCGGCAATGGTTCATGTACAGAGGGAGGATAAACACACTCTGGCAAGAAGAAGCGAAGTTGAGCCTGGGCAAAATAGATGAGCCTTTTGGGGCTTGATCTCCAAATAGACGCTTCGGACTGAGCAATGTCCTTTCAAGTGACAAGCTGAAAACAGGCAACTGGTAAACTGCATCCACATTCACCACTACACTCCATCTATCCAACGGTTCACCATCAGGTTTTTTCGCTACGCTCCAGAGAGTTGCATTCTACGGGTTGATTCCCCAATCTTTTCAGCCATCGTTCTTTTCAAAAACCAGCCATTTCCCCTGGGTTTTTGGTGGTGGAATAGAAAGAAGGATCCCTGGAAAGAATGGGGAAGTTACCCCTAGATGCTTGGTCTCTTTGACCCAGCACCTCGAACCCCGGGGCCTTGCGCACCATGGGCTCGTCGGTCAGCTCCGCGAGGCGCATCTGAAGCTCCTCGACCCCAAGTCAGCGCACGTCTAGAGGGAGCGAAAGCGGAGACATCGCCAGATTTGGCACAAAATACGTCCAACTCCTGAAAAACGAATAGGATCCTGGTGAGCTCGTTTTACCCCCCAAATAAGCTTGCCAGAAATTATGCAGAGAAAAGTATTGTTTATCTCGAATAGTGGTCCTTCCCCCCCCCCCAGAAAAAAATAACGTCCGCGCGAAGTGAGCACCCTCCCAAAACAAACAAATTTCGCGTGCACGGGAACCGCTTGGTTTGGACAATTTTCCTAAGGGACCGGCTGCTTTGTATCAAACGCCGAACACGTGTCAAGTTCTCGA
>CAUJNA010002311.1:7500-32500 GCA_963377175.1 Effrenium voratum | reverse complement strand
CAGACACAACAGAAGAACTCGGCCAAAACGGGGGGTGAGCAACTTGAGAAGATCTTCATCTCGCGGCCTGGATGGCCCGGGTGTCCCTTTTGCCCAGCACCAAGGCTTCAAGTCCCCAGTTCCCCGTTGGAATCCGGGCCTTCAGGAGCACTGTGACCCTCTTGTAGGTGTCGCCTCGCATGAGCTCGGAGGTCTCTGTGTTTTTTTTGTGTTTTTTTTTTTGGCGGCGCAGCGGACACATCCGGGAAAAGGAAAGGCTCAGAGCAACCAGAAAATACACAAAACAAAGGTCCAAACAAATGAATGGGGGAAATGCATCACAAACACATACACGAACAACCAAAAGAGCTTCCCGTCGCCATGGGTCCGAGCCCCTTCCAAGCGCCGAGGCAACGTCAGAGGCGCTCCAACTGAGGCGGAGGAGCCGGTCAAAAGCCCTCGTTTTGACCACAACTTTTTTCTCAAATGCCGAGCGAAGCCCAAGGCCCCGTATTTGAAGATGTACCCTAAGTGTTGCATTTCCTCTAGAAGGGCGCCCATGCAGGGTTCTACTTTTTAACTACCCCGGGGTGGTGCATCCCCCCCCCCAAAAAAAAAAACACCCTGGGTTGAAGTCTATCTTGGGGTAGCCCAAAAGCGGAACCCTGCGCCCATCAGTCCTGTGAACCAACTTCCCCCGACAAGAGAAAAAACAAAAAAGAGCCGCGAGCGCCGCCTTCTGGCAGCGGGCACTCAGAGACAGCGGTGAGGTGTCGGACAAGCCTCGTGCCAGGCGAACGACCATGGCATCCGCTTGCCAAGCGGGGAATTTGCGAGGGCCGTGAGAGATTTGTCTCTCAGTTCTTCAGTGACCCTGGAAAAAAAGGAACCTTGGGGAAGACCAGTTGTAGTGGGGGAGCCACCAAAAAAAAAGGAACAAGGGTGCCACTGAACTGGGAAAATGAAACGTAAAGAATTCCAGGAGTCGCCCCCCACCCCAATTCCATGTCGAAGGGTTGTTGAAGCTGTCACCCATGCACGCGAATACAAAGGCCTCGTGAGTTTGTACTGATCAGGCTCCGATAGAGAGTCCCTTCTGAGCCGTGCACATATGACATGGTCCAACTCCTATGCTCCTATGCAATTCCCATAGTAGAACCCTTAGAATGGTTGCAGAAAAAGCTGCTTTCGGGTTGACCTGGCCGTCCTTCACCCCAAGTAAGAAGGTCTTTTGACCATGACACATATGAGTCACGGTGCCCCAACTGACACAAGCAGGTTGATTGGGTTACCCCATTGGCTCGTCCCAGTTGCGCTGGTATTTAAAAAAAAAAAAAAAAAAAAAACTTTGACTATGCCAAATATCTATTGTTTGCCCATAATCCTCGCACCTTGTTGATACAGGTCCAAGCAATAAGAAAATAGGTCTTTCAAAAGCACCAAAGTCCAAAATACTTACTTGGAATGGTCCCATAGTGGGTAAGGATTACTTCACAAACCTTATCTGATGTGCACATTGCTGATTCCAGCTTAGAAGCAGCTTCGGACGGGAATCCTAAACATGGCGGCAAAAGGACATCCAAACAAGAGCAGCGACCCGTCATTGACTGGGGGGGTGGGGCTAACCACTGAGGTAACTCCCGGACCATCTAAGCGATAGAATGAAGTACTTGGAAAAGTTGTCACGCGTGGTCATGATCATGCTCCGCAACAACACCTAACTACCTTTCTCCCCATGGCCAAGTAAAATTGTGTTTTGACCGTGACAGACATAAGGAAAACACATCCATCAACCAGCCTCCGGCCATCGGCTGACATGTTCTTCGCCCCCCCCCCGGCCTTTTTTAGGCTAATCATTTCTCGTAGAGAAGGTTTCTGTTGGGCTTTTTGGGAAACAACACATCGGCAATGTTCAGCATCTAGCCTAGGGTTACAGTGAGTGGCCTGAACACCATGGATCCAGGATGAACACTTTGCCACACCTTTCTTGTGACATAGCTCCGTGGATTGTGGATTGGCAAACGAAACATTCTAAAATGGTGTTCCATAAAGTTGTACACGTTTACAGGGCGCATGCATCGTTTCAAAGGTCTTGAAAGAACAACCTTGGTCCCAACACAGCCTCCATATGTCTAGCAACCTATTGTTTACCAGTTGCGGCCATGTCGAAAACGGTTGAGCGGAATTTTGGTTGGCTGCCTCTAAAAACTGGCTAATTGGCATTGTTTGAAGACATTGCTAGAGAAGAGCCATCTACCATGGAAGCCAAGGGCTGGTAAGTTTAGGAGTCGGGTGGTTGAGAGGGGGTGCCACACTCCCTAAGGAACCCTTAAAAAACCTGTGGAATATTAAGGTATCCTGGGGCTCGCAGATTCCAAAATAAGTGTGTGAGCTCAGGAACCAAAAGAAACCGTCATCGCTTCTTATTCCAAGAAGGCCACCTTTGATTCGGCAAACGAGATTCATGGACAACCCTTACATCCTGGGACCCTACCAAAAGCAACACAAGGCCATATCTCCAGGGGCGGTTCAACCCCTTTAACAGGGTCCCTTAAAGCCAGTCAAAAAGTAACCTCGACCAGCTGATTTGGAGGACTCTCTGGCAAGGCAGGTGGTTTTGGGATGTATCCTTCTACCAGAGGCTTGTAATTCCCCTTTCCGCTTAAATTACTTTTAGGTGCCTTGCAGAACGAAGAATTTCAGCCCTTGAGCCGGGTTTATTGGTTGCAGCCACCTTCTGCGGGAAAATGACTTACCCCTTTTTGGCTCAATTCTGCAACGCGTGCCCGCTTGTCCTGGTGTTTCCCTTCTACTCACACCCCCTGAAAAGCAGCATGCTTTTCAAATCGCTGCGAATCTGGACCAGCCAAAAATCCGTAGAAGCAGCTCACAACAGGTTGGTCCCAACCAACAACCAAAAAAAATCGGACCGGCCAAACATCTGGAGAAGCAGCTCAAAACAGGCTGGTCCCAGCCAAAAAACAGAATGCGCTTCACGTCCTCGCGTCCTTCTCGTTTTACAAAAAGCCAACGCCGAAAACTCATCGGCCAGAAAACCCATGGAGCTGCTCGCCGAGGCTATCGAGATGACCTCCGGCCTGGGCACCCAACTCCCCACCCCCGAAACCCACGCCCTTGGGAGTAGCGGTGGCTGGGGTGAACCAAACCCACCCAAAACCCGGGGTGTTGCTGAAGGGATGTGCTGGCATTTCCGGATGAGATACATGCCTTGATGATGAGAGACGGAAACTCTCTGCCTGCGCTTTTTGATGAGAGACGTATTAGCATCGCGAACCCCCCCCCCCCCGATAATGCCCACACCGAAACCCGATTTACGGTACGCTCCACCGTGCCAAGACATGGTACAAAAGAGCATGGTCCGCAGCATGGTGATTAGTGCGTGGGTTTGGGAGCTTGCCTTGATATGATGTGGTGAAGGCTTGTTTCCAAGAGTTGGTTGTGTTTAGTGTTGGCTTCTTGTGTTTCGGTGCGTTTGCTCTGGGTGTGTTGCTTTATCGAGATATTAGTTTGGTCGGCTTCCGGGGCGAAAGGATGGACAGCGAAGGGTTTGGTTTGGTTGTAACACAGCAGGGGGTCTGACGAAAAAAAAAAAAACATGTCCCTGGGCTGCCCAGGCTGCAAAAGGAAATTGCGTGATTTGAAGGCTTCGCCTGCCAGGGTTAATGGAATGGACAAAATGAAATTCACACCACTAGCCACCAAAAAAACCTTGGAACGCGGTTTTTGGAGAAGGCTACAGAAAAGGCCAAAGGCTGCGGCCGAACCCTTTGCCTCGGGCACGCGCTGGCGTTCCCAATCCTAGTTGGTGCTTTGGAGTGGCCCCCTCCAAAGCACCGGTCCAAACCACCGAACCTCAGGCATTTTGCGTGGGCAAAACGCCTGTTGGAGAAGCCTCCATCCACAAATTCCACTTTGTGTTCCATGTTCTTATGCTCGGACTGCATCCACCGACCTGATGGTTGCAGCATGGAAGCTGGTCCTTCCCCTCATGGCTTTGCATGACGCCGATATTCAAATGGCGCAGCCGCTTTCAAAGTTCTGGGAACTCCTCCCTTGAAACAACTGCACCCCCAAAGGGCAAACGATCAAAAAGTTCAGTTAGGCCAGTTCAGCCTTTGGAGTTTCATCGAACTCCCCTGTTGACCTCTCCCCCAAAGGGCCGAAAAAGAGCCCCAAACAAAAAGGCTCCACGTGACCTGCGCAGCCTTAGGCCGGGGCCAAGTAGTGCCGAATGCCTGCAGCTCCTGCCAGTTGAGAGTTAGGCTTGCCACACTTAGTGATGTTAATATTAAAATAATAAATCACCACCACTGTTTAATCCGTTTGACCTTCTGGAAAAAGGGCAAGGGACGAGGGTTCATTAATGCGACGTTTGACCTTCTGGAAAGAGGGGAGGGGAGGAGGGTTCATGAATACGACGTTAACATTAGGTAATTCATAATCATGATTCATACTCCCCGCAGTTGTTAATTCGGTGTCTCAATAGGGGAAACGAAGGGGGATTCACACGCTTTTGGGCGAGCGTGACTTTTCTGATGTCAGAGCATGCCAATGTGTAAAACATCAAAAAATATCACGGCCTGGAGGGAGACTTGTTGAGGAGCTTGGGACTGCACCGGATGCGGGCTTGGATCATGCCGAACCGACTGGTGTCCCCCTATCACGCGACTCCTTGGAATCATAGGCATACTTCCCTGAATGTTCTACAAATGGCCTTTCAACAGCCCAGGCTCTCTCGGAAACAAACAAGCAGGGCCTGGGCGGCCCGAATGCCCTTCCTTAATCACGTCTTTTGCCGGCTCTGACTCTCCCCAAGTCCATACCCCTGTCTTTTCTCCAGCCCAGTCCTGTGGAATGAAACCTCTGGAAAAGGCCAACGCACGTCGTCCAGTAGCGACGCCATGCCTCGGCTGCGAACCAAACCCCATCGCCACCGGCGGCCCTGGAAAACGGGAACCCTTCGTCTTGGCCACTTGGGAACCCCAAGCGAGCCACGTCCAGAGTCCCGCCCCATTTTGAACAACCCTCTCTTGGCCTTACTCCCCTGGTTGGCAGAAGGAATCTTAAAGACGCCATCCAGGTTTAGGATTCACAGCAGCCTCTATGGCAAGTCTTCCAGGGGCTCTGGCTCAGGCTTTCCGAGCAAACTAGATTCTAAGACAGAAAGCGTACGCAAGTGTGACCAGCCATGTCCCTTGCAAAGACTTAAGCTGTCCATGACTAAGTCTAGCTTCTGAACCTAGACGTTTGCATCTCGCACAGTATTGCGCCTGTTTCTCCCGAAGCACGGCGAACTGCTCAACAAAAGTCACGGCCAGCTTTCTTGTAAAGGTAAAAAACACAAAACAGCTTGTAGAGCCCACGGACACAGAACAATGACACGAAACATCTTGCGCAGAGTACTTACGGAGAACGCATGGAGCTTCATTGCTTCGTTGAACGGGTAAGCTGCACAATCAACTTGCACAGGGCGTACTCCCGAAGAAATACAACTCAAGGTAGCAGCTTCCACAGAGCTTACTTGCGACAGAGCGCGCTTTAATTGCGACAAAAACCCACGCGTAGTTGCGGAAAAAAGAACTGCCAAAAAAAAGAAAGAAAGAAAGAAAAAAGAAAGAAAGAAAGAAAGAACGCCTAATTGCCAAGGACAACGCTACAATGACTCTTGAAAGTCCTCCTAGGGACTCTTACAAGGCCTTACAAGTATGCTTACAAGGCCTTACAAGGATCCTTATGGCCATACAGGGCTCTTGCAAGGCCTTTCAAGGATGCTTACAAGGCCTTTGACACCCGAATTTTACAAGGCCTTACAAGCCATTCTTACAAGACCTTACAAGGTTCTTACGCATTACAAGGGGACGGGGCTGCATCGGCGGCGCTTCTTTTCATTGCGCCTGCGGTTGCAACCAAACACACCGCACGCACTGCTGGCCGTCTCCCACGTCTGCAGCTCACGCTCCCACATGTATATATAGCGCTTGCCGTGCTGGCTGAGGTGGAGAATGAGTTCGGCAACCTGCGGCCGACACTGGACTGGCTGCGCCTATGGGTTTTTCCTTGTGCAGATCTTCGTGATCTTCGGGCGACACAATGGACATTCAGCAGGGTCGTATGTCTTTGCACGGAAACGCACACACACACACACCTGCTTGTCACTTCAGGACGTCCCGCATTCCAAGAATTTTAACGATTCCAACGCAAAGCTTCCAAGGGCCCGAGACTGCTCAAAAAAGACCAGGGTTCCAGGTCAGCAGCAGCGATCATGCGCCTGACTGGGGTTCCGGCAACATCTGGCGAAAGGATCCAGCCCTAGGCCCACTGCCCGCGCCTCGACCGCGAGCGGCGCCTCTTCGAGCAGAAGCAGAGGGAGATGCCGCGCTTGTGTCTGGAGCACAAAGTTGACACCCAGCGCAACCTGGCGGAGCGAGAAGGGTGAGCGGGCGAGCCTCACCCTCGCCTCAAGCACATCGCCCCGGCTTTCCGCGTTGGTCCACTGCTCGGCCCCAAGAGCGCCCCAATCTCGAGCTCCCCCCAAACTGGGGTTCGTGTAGCGGACTCCGCTGCCAGGTCAGGCGGTCCTGACACACATCACTTGGCAACCGCCAACCCCTGTCCTCCGACCAAGAGGTGGGAGACAACAGGGCGTGGACAAGTAGTTGTCGGACGCGACCATGCCACTTCACCCTGGGAATGCGCTTGCCCGAGGGCCTGACCCGACAGAGCGCTCTGACGATGACGAGAGCCAAGCGGCCGTTCAACGCCTGCAGGACCAGCGCTCTGGCACGGGCATACTCGTAGACTTGGAGCAGAACAAGGATGCGAGCTTGCTTGAGTGCGTCTGAGAGCGTCACGCCAGCACAACGCCATCGGGACACCTTGCCTTTTAGGCGCTGGCCAGGTGGCCAAGAATGTCGCCCAAAAGATAACCTTCGCATGGCCCTTCATTGATGCTCGCAACGAAGCAAGTCGACCGCCAAAAGGTTGGAAGCCAAAAACACTACAAATTGAAGTCGGTGGAAGCCTTGAAAGCTGAGCACCGAGCTTCACAAGCTCTCTTCACTTCGAAGTGGAAACTAGGAGTCTTACAAGACCCGCAACAAAGTCTTAAGGCGTCTTACAAGGCCATTACAAGAAGATTTCCTTGATAAAACTCCTTGTAAGGCCTTGTAAAACTCCTTGTAAGGCCTTGTAAGACTCCTTGCAAGGCCGTGTAAGACTCCTTGTAAGGCCGTGTAAGACTCCTTGTAAGGCCGTGTAAAACTCCTTGTAAGGCCGTGCAAGACTCCTTGTTAGACTCCTTGTAAGGCCTTACAAGGAGTAGTCTTGTAAGGCCTTGGAAGACTTCTTGTAAGAGTCCTCGTAAGGCCTTGTAAGAGTCACTGTTCTTACACAATTAAGGGCGTGTGTTTCACGCAACTAATCGTTTGTTTGTTTCTTTCGGTGTTATCAAAATTGATGTGTACGTTATTAGTAGCTCTTTTTCGTTATCAGGTGGCCTCACTCTACTTGCGAGAATATGTGTTACACAGATCAACTTGCACAGAGCTTGCTTGCTATGAGATCAATCACTCTGAACATATTGCACATAGCTTTCTTGTGAGGAGATAATTTGCACAGATCTGCTATACGGTTCCTACTTCAAAGAGGCATCGTTCACAAACCAACTTTAGCAGAGATTGTGTTGTCCTTAGATCGTGGTTGCGAAGAAAAACCATATACACTTTCGAAGAACGAGCGCTCTCATAAACATGAGCATTTGACTTTGACTGACGATTGTGCTACAACAAGCTGATAGGGATCACCCTAGACCGATTGTCCATGAACCGAACCTGTGGCAAGTCAAAGCTCCCCAAAACCGCCACTTCTGCTTCTGCCCCGTGTGGAAACTCGCTAGGGACGCAAGTGCATTTCTTTTTCCTGCCTCAAACATCACCCGGGGAAAATCAGCCGCAATTGGTCCAAGTGATGTTTAAACTGACTCGCTTTGAAGGGAAATCTAGGGACACAAGTCTGGCCATTCAAATCCTCCACCAGGGCTCCAGCGGTGCGTGCTGTCTCAAGTGCTTTCCTGGGTCGCCCGGTCGCGAAAATCGCAGCCAGGCATGAAAACACGGGATTTTAGTGGACCGCCCAAATTGATCGTTGTCCTTTTGGATTTCCCTTTAAACCCGAGCAAAAAGGGGGTGTCCCAAAAAACGACACACCCATATTGGCCCTGTGGTTCTAAACATCACCTTTTGGGCCAATCAATTTAAGTTCCTTGTAGGGTGATGTTTCAAGGGGAATTTTTGGGGGGCCTCCGGGAATACCGACATGCACAATCTCCCAGAGTTGTGGGCATCACCTTTGCAACATACCCATCTATGAACCCGTCTCGGAAGCTGTAGCTCTGAGTTGCTGAAAGCATTCAGGGCTCCTATTATATTTCTCCTTAAAACAACACTACCAAGGGACACTCACCTTTCACGGGCCAAAAAGGTGATGATTGAAACCACAAAAAAGGGGGAAATATAGGGGCCCCTGCTATTTCAGTCTGTTCCCTGGATGTTGGCTCTGCGCAAAAAGTCAGCTGCGTGTTGGTAAGTGAACCCAAAGCTGCATGTTCCCAAGACGTCAAAGCCTCACACCAGGGGGTCGTCCCAACAAGTTCAACGAATATAGCTTGTGAGCTATAACAGGTCACAGGAGCAGCCACATCCACCCTACCACAAGGGGGAGGGGGGTGGGGCCCGTTGCCGCACTTGGCAATTGAAAACGACGAGTTTGCCCACGGAAAGTCGGCTTCGGATCCCTGGCAAAGAAGCCGAAATGACTGACTCTAGAGGCAAAACCAAGGCTCCGCAAGCCCTGTGCAAGGAATCTCAGAACCTTCTTAGAAGGGTTCCGTGGGTGAAACGGAACCACTCATATTACCCGAAATCGGTGAGCTGGCACGGATCCAAGTCCTTCTGGTTTTCCAAGAACGGCATATCCAAATCCACAAAGTGGCTGTCCAAATGCTCAAACTTTTTGGACACCTCCTTGTTGAGAGGATAGAGATTGCAAAAACTGGACGTTGGGCACATCAAATTCCAAGTTCTGCTTGTTCGTCGCCTTTGGAGACTGGAATCTTGACTTTTCGACAACCTTCGTTGAGCATGCCAACAAGCTGAAAAGTCGGCTGTTCGGTTCCAGTTGCTTTTGGACATCGCCCATACGGTCCATCAAGGTGACCTCCACATCGCCCCGTCTGAATGCGGTTCAAAGGGAAAGCAGTCCAAAAGTGAGTTGGAGCGCCTCTCAACATGTTCACTTCATGGGGACCCAGAATCAGAGTGACTCTGCCAGCAAGACCCGAACCCCAGTCCCGCCCCCGCCTCCATTCTGCCACGTCCGCCTCCTGGGAAACGCCGAGCTCCTGCGAGGAGCAGAAGGGGCGAAGGCTGAGTGAGTTGGGTGGGAAATGATACTTATACCAAGATGGTTGATTCCCACGACAAGTCTGCAGGGGCCACTGAGTGGATTTCCCTTGAAAAGCTGCACTGACCTGGTTCAACAAAATTGCAACTTTTGGAGGTCCAACAAAGGGAAATGGAGGGAGCCCTGAGTCAATTGTATTACAGGAAGTGGTCAAGAACACAGCACACTGTTTAAACCACCACCACGAGTGAAGTTGGTGGAAATGCGGATATTTTTTGGAGCTCGTCTCCAAATTCCTCCCTCCGAGATGGGCCAAAGTTGATATGTTGAGCGGCCCCCAAGGTGGGAATGGTGTTGTTTTTCTCTGCAGGACCCTCAAAATGGATGGGTTCCTCAAAATCTGGCAAAAGGGTACCCTCGCAAAGAGGACCCCCCCCCGGGCTATGCTGGAGTGGGAGAATTAAGGGGCAGATGTCGGTTCAAGTAAAGAGCAAACAATGATTGCGCTTGAAGCTGGTGCCTCCATTTCAATTAATCCGTCTCAAAGCAACCCAAGTGCTAGAGCCATGATAATTGTTCTAGTTGGCGCAACCACTTGACAGACAAAAGGTAGACCAAGAAAAGGAAGAGAACAAACAACATGTAAACAGAACAAGCACATTGCTCCAAAGTAAACACGCCCCAAGTCAAGCCAAAAAGCGATCGGGGTGGTGCTCCCCGCTTACACAAAAGCGAGTTGTCCATTTGGATGTGTTTGGAGGGTGCCAACTAAATTATCTAAGTCGGTGTCTTTCTGAGTGTATCCTTTTTGGATGGTTTGAAAGGGAAGCCAAAAGGAACACCAGCCCTTCCGAAAACCCCCACCGGAAAAAGAAAAAAAAGACCGACCCAAATGCCCCAATCCCCGCAATTTACCAGGGTTTGGTGGGATGAACTCACAAGATGCCACCGAGAAAGGGGGTAACTTGAGAAGGACGCAGCAGCGAAAAACCCAGCCATGGGGGCAGTTCCCCCCCATGGAGCCCCCTGAAAGGCAGCGAAACCGATCGCGCAGCCCAGGTGGCCCAAGTGCCTAGAAAAGGCGAAAGGTCCGACCCCTGGTTTTTCAACCGGGACCCAAAGGCAAACCCTTGGCCACTGGTAAGCAGGTTGTTCACTTTTGCATTGCAAACCCTCCTTTTTTTTTACCCGGAAAAACCCACGAGCTTGGAGCTATTTGAAGTTCCACTTGAGGCTCGCTGTCCCAAATTACCTGCGGTCATTGCCAGACGCTTCATTCGGGGGAACGAGAAGGGGGGAACCTCTCTAAACGTCGACCAAAAGACCAGCCCCAACTTTCCCGCTTGGCCTCTTGGGGGAAAAAAAAACATCGAGTGTGGCTCACATGGCTTCACCACCTCTCCCAAGTAAACTGTTGCTACGAAGGTTCTAAACATGCGTTGTGCTCTGATGGAATTTCAGGGTTGGCCGGGTGTCCCAACGAGGACAAAGCCATCAAAGGCCTCTAAACACCTCCACTGTCAGGTCGGTCAAAACTCTCCGAGATGTCGAAGGTACTAGGTATCTGTTTTACAATATGTACATGCGTACATACATACATATATATATATATATGTATGTAGTATATGCCAATGTCGTTCATTACCCAGCACTCTAGGCATGTCATAAGGGGGTACATGGGGGCACCTACCCCAGCCGCCCGTCCGCAAGCTGCCCGCCTCAGGACCCTGCCATAACGCAAAAAAAACCTGGCCGGCGCTGTGGGTCTGTTCTCTCGACTTCCCTACTTTGGATTGGCGAACAAGCGGAACAAGCCACAGAAAAGTCTCAGGAAGGCTCTGAGAATGGGCATAGAGCGCGAGAAAGGACGCCCAAAAGAAGAGCACAAAACAATACCAAGAACAGGGGGCGCAGGTGCTCGGGTCCACATACATGGCGATTGACACCTTTGGGTTCCGCGCCTCCAACGGGAATCAAGCACGCTAAACCCAGGATCAACAAACCTCTCTTTGACTAATTGGGAATCCTTGATTTTTTGTCGGCAACGCCCCACTGACAATCCGGAACAACCTTTTTTCGTGGCAGCCCTGTACCAGACACCATGAACTGAACCAAAGTCGCAGAAACTCAAAACTCATAGCAAGGACATTGAAGACAAGCTCGGGTGCTTGTTGAGGGTACCTTCGAGGCCTATATGAAAGTATAGCCAAACAGAAACTGCCAATGTTATCTCCCTACCTTTGCTGTTTGAAGAGAGCAGGCAAACGGAACACCAGCAACTTCACGGCCTCATATAGTCAAGCACCAGTTGCACTTGCGGGAACATGACACGACCAAAGGAGCCGAGACCGCCGAGCCCGCCTCACATATGAGTACCCCGAAGGCGTAGTGGTCCAGGCGATTTGCATATTGTTCTCGGCGTGGAAGGAAGGAAAACGCGCACACACATCACACACACACACGCCAAAACAAACAATCGCCTGGTGCTTGGACACCTCCATTTCTATCATTTGCCCGTTGGTTTGCGGCATGATGCCACGCCCTTGACAGGCTTGTTCATGTGCCATCCCTGGTGTCAAGGGGTGAACAAGTGGACAGGCTGTTGTCAGACCTTATGGGCCTCAAACAACGAACTTTCCGCTTTGCACTCTTGAAATGTAAAACTTTTGTATATTGAAACACGCTACTCAAGAGCATGTTCTGCAAATGTCGTCAAGTGCAAGATTTGGCACGTTGCAACTCTTTTGTGCCAGACCCCACACACCCTGCCCCTAAATACAGGCCTGATTGATGATTTATGAAGGTTTACAACCGCAAAAGGGCATGGAACAACTTGTGATGCCCCTGCATTTCTGAGACACTTAGTGACTCCCCCATGCCCCTCCCAAATGAACTATATATACCATCATATGTTTACTGTATCTGAGGACCACAAACAAACCAAGCAAAATGTGACCAAACCTCACATTCGGCAACAAGGGGAAGCTGCAAGCAACGCAGCTCGCTTCAGCCAGCCGCCCGAAGAGAGTTCAGGGTTAACAACATGATGACGTAGTGATCAATATTAAAGGCGCCACACACACACACAAAAAAAATGTGGTCAAAGTTCCCAACATGTGGGCGTAGTCCTTGCTTCCGTATTAGGAACCGTGCATGGTGAGGGCCCCGCTGGTGAATCAACCAAGTGGCTTATTCATCTTGGGTTCCCAATACATCTCTGCTGATGAATCCTACGCCAAGGTAGTCTGGAATGAACAGCTCTGCATCTACGTCAAGGCACGCGCGCACACACCCACACACATGCAGAATCAACTCTATGTTTGTTTACTCAGCGCATGCGTCCAATTGAATCCGGATATTTCACAAGCCAAACGCGAGGGCTACCTATTACGGGACTCTTTCGTGGCAGGATTCCTTGAAATGACATTTGGCCCAACTGTACAATTATGCTTACCAGCTGATTTAGAGGATCCCCATGTGAAGCAGGCGCTTCTTGGATGTATCCTTTGAGGAACGCTGAATGGGTGAGTTCATTTTGCATCCTCGTGTGAAGTCGTATAACTTGCCTAGAGTGCCACTCTCAAATTAATTAGTGAGGGCACCCCTTTTTGCCAACCCTGGGTGCGTTAGCCGAAAATTGCGTTCTTTGCAGCCCAAGAAAAATGGATAGAACCAAACATTTACGTTGGCAGTTCAAACGAATCAGACTGTTTGACCAAAAGAAAAACTGGCCGCACTCGGCCCGCTGGCTCTTCTTTCTGATCGCTGAGCCGGCGACGCTGCCAATAAGCCTTGGGGTTGTTCTCCAAATATCTGGCGCGGCCCAAGTGGCACTTGCCCGGAAGCAAAACGAGTTCCACTGGCCCCAAAGGGAAAGTGGGGATACAACTTGGGTGACCCATTGAATGGATTCAAACAACTGGGTTCCTTTCCGAAGCTACACACTTTGTTCTTTGGTGCAAGCAGAGTGTGGAATAGCTGCACGATTGGGCCTTCAGGCAAATGGTGAGCTGAAACCCTTGGGAGGGGCTCTGTGCTGATTTGCTGAGGATTCCACAACTTTTACATAGGAAACAATTCACTGGCACCTGCGTCTTGGTCTCTCCAGAAAGACCGGCCTGCAGTAGAAGCAAACAACTGAAGCGACTAAGGAGCAAACAACTGCCAAGCGGAGCAGCAGCAGAAGATGCAGCGGCCATGCGCTGAATCTACAAAGCCCACTACACTGAAAGTCCAGATTAAAATTCCACAGTAGAGGAGTGCTGGGTGTGCCTTTTTTTGGAGGGCACCCTCTTTTATGGTGTTAATGGAAAACCAAAAGGAAAACCACCGTCTTGGGGCCCTAGCCACGTGGACTTGCGTATGTTGCAACTTTACACTTCCCGGGCAGTCAGGCTCAAAACCCCAAGTCTGGCAGGGGCTGTTTCCGAGCTCACTCCAAAGACTCTGGTGGCCTGGTACCCTGCGAATGACAGAGCAATCACTAGGAAACTGGGTATGCATCCTATCACTCATGGAAGCCCGATACCCAAGAGTTGTTGCCCCGAACAAGGCTTGGTAAGGCCTCGCTAGGATCGCAAACGCACACGCGCACACACTCGCGCGCACACACAGACACACACGCACGTGCATGCCGCTCTAAGGAAAACCCTACCCCACTCTGAGAGTGGTGCCTCTCTCAACCCTGGGTGCTTGCTGTGGGTGTGAAATAGAGCTTGGGACGCTTTGGTGGACATCGTTTACACGGGGACGCAAACCCTTGCGCCTTGTTTGACAAATTGCAGGGTGGTGCCGCAAGTTCCATCGAATGGGTGACTTGTGATCTTGGTCAATATTCAGTCCCAAACAGGATTTGACTGTGTTGTACCATCATTTTGGTTGTACAGTAATTCGCCAACCTGAGACAAAAAATGTTTGTGTCTATTTACGTGTATGTGCAGCAGCATGTGCGTGCGGGTGTGTGGGTGTGTGGGTGTGTGGGTGTGTGGGTGTGTGGGTGTGTGGGTGTGTGGGTGTGTGGGTGTGTGGGTGTGTGGGTGTGTGGGTGTGTAGGTGTGTGTGGGTGTGTGGGTGTGTGGTTTGTATGGGTGTGTAGGTGTGTGTGTGTGTGTGTGCGCGTGTAAGTGAGGGTTTCTGTTCGAAGGTACCTTTTCAGGTTTGTTTAAATGGACACCAAAAGAAAAACCCTGTAAGATTGCACGCATGTGAGATCATCAGCATGTGAGATCGCAAGCCAATGCGAGATTGCAAGCCCACACAGTGCTATACTTCCCCTGTAACCATCGCCCTCAAAATGAGGCTCACTCCAAACGGGCCCAGCAAATGTTTCTGGTCGGACCCCTAGTTGGGCCATGAATCTTAGAACAGGCTTCCGTTCCTAGATTGTCTTTCCCTAGACTTCAACCCAGCAAACAAGATAATCAAACATCGTGATCACGGCTTGCTGGTGCGAGTAGGGAATGAGAATTGGAATGAACCCAGGCTTTGGTCCTGGAAACCACGAGTTGGATGGTTTATAAGGAGAGTTCCAGTTCTCATTCCCATCTCTCGCACCATCTCCTTCGAGACATCGGGAGCCGAGCCCGAGCCGCTCGGCCTGTACCCGTGCGTCAGCTGCATCCAGGCGGAGGGAGCAAAGTACCGGGGATCTCCCGCGATGTTACGGCCCTGTCAGCCGGGTCGCCAAGGAGTCGTCAAGGGGTCGCCAAGTCGCCAAGGGCCACCCACTTTGGTAAGACATCTATGCATGTTCTAGAATCATCTACTTTGCCGTCACCTTGCAGGAATGCAGAACATACCCGCGGAAGGATACTTCTATCCATGTTATCCCTGTCTCTAGCGTTGTGTGTGTGTTTAGGCACACAGCCTCTGCTGTATATTGCAGAGACGCCTGCCCAGCTTGCGGTCGAGTCCTTTGGTCTTTGGTTCCCTTTCTAGGATACCAAAAGCAGTGATTCTCATCTGACCGTGACGCAATCATATCTCTTTCTCCCGCAACCAGAGTGTCTTTCTGGAGTTGGAGAAGAGTTTAATAGTGTCAGCTATGATTTGGGTTCTCACCATCGCTCCGTGAATTAGTACCCCAAAATCGAGCTTGCCACCCTGGATTGGTGTGGTCCTCCTTATCCGAAGTAGGGCCCTATGGCAGCTGGTTATGCTCCATCAAGACTCGATTGGGAATTGTTGGGGGCCCACAGGCAAACGAAGCCCCAGTTGAACCGTCTGGAAAATGCCGGGTTCATACCAAAATTCATCTATATCATGTGTATATATATATATGCATATGTGGGGCCCGCAAATGGAGGTTATGCGGTTGATCTCCCTTTAAAACATCCATCAAAATGGTACCCTGAAGCACGCGCACCCATGTAGATTCATACATGCAGCCTTTAAGCAATTGGAGGTCAATTTGTGAATTCAGGTTAGCCAAAAGTAATTACTTAGTGCAAATGCTTGGACTCATTTGAGAATGTTCGCTTCCGCAGGTCGAACTGGGGTAGCTGCGGCAACTTCTTAATCAAGTTGTTTTTTCCCCCGGCCACGCACCGGAAGGAAAAGGATGCCGTTCCTGAATGTTCGAGGGCACCAATGGCACACTCCGGCGGGCAAACTCTGGAGGGCAAATCCCTGGCGAAAAAACATGTACGGGAAAGAAGCGGAGGGTGTGCGCAAGAAATCCCAACGGACCCGATCAAAAGGGTGGGAATTCGGACCCTGTCAAACCAAAGCAAACCGTTGACATGTTTGTTGTTTATTATTAAAAGATTCGGACTTGTTGATTCCGTCCAAATGGAAAAACAAAAGGCACTTGTTCAAACGGACCTGAAAAGGGGAGCTGCCCCCGATTGGTCGAGCTACAACTACAACCCCCTTTTCGTAAGAACATTCTAACCCGTTCTTGGGCCTTGATCACTTGTTCGGGGCAGCTCACACTGGCATGTCGTTGTTTCCAGGATGGGAAGCCCATAATGAGGCCAGGTCGGTGTTTCCAAAGAAGACAACGTACTGCAATGTACCATGGCTTCTGGTTGGCTATGGAACCCAAATCTTCTCTGGGTCATGTGGCTGAAACAAATTGCTAAAAGAGGGAGCGAACAACAACTTGCCCAAACTTAGCCCATTTTCCCCGGCACAAAGTGGGATGTTCCGGTCAAAAAGGGAGAATGACTCAGCCCAAAAGGGGCCAAGGGCAAAAGGGTCCTGGAAGCGCTCTGCTCTCCTTGGTTTCCACTAAAATGTCTGATTCTGCTTCATATGGTGCGTCTATTCTTTGGGGAACCCCCACAAAAATGGCTTTAGTTCAAACCACAGATGGAACTGTCTGGGACATGAACCCCCCAAAAGGATGCCTTTTGCAGCAGCAAGCCAAACAAAGCCAAGCGCGCGGCTTTCGAGATATGTCCCCCTTCAACACCACTCCAAAAGGAAGCTCACTTTGTCCATTGGCAACCACAAGGTGTGTTTGAAGCTAGCCTTGGGGAAATATCGGGAACCTTGTCAGGTCCACCGGGTCCCCTTATCCGGTGGTTGAATGAGGGAAACCACCAAAATGGGCGTTCAACTTACTCCTGTAAACAGCTTCCATGTCCTTGCCTGGAAAGAGATGTTCCAGAATATGTGTAGCGGTTCCCTTTCATGCCAGGAGAACCAAAAAGAAGACAAGTCTTAAGCAAATGGGCGCAAGTCTCCGATGGGCCCCGGAACCGAAGGTTTCCGAGGAACTCTGGGGCCCCGGGCCCGCCACTCCTGCTTCCAGCCACCCGAGCGAACCGCCAAGCCGAAGTCAAGCACCGCGAACTGACGCCGGCGCGCGGAAAAAAGCGACGCGCGATGAGCAATGCTGTTTGAAGACATCCAATCTGGTCAGGTTTGGTATGGTTTAGCTAAGCTTGGTGTAATTGGTGTACCATGTGCGAAAGCCGGCCTTCGGCCAAGCTCGGGGCTACTTTCGCAGGAGACATGACTTGACCTTTCTCTGCCCTCGGTTCTACTGAACTGGTTTCAAAGCGAAATAGGTAGGAACCCTAGTTACAAGAGATTGTGGTTCAGCCGGGTCAAAATTGGGGTTGCTACAAAGATAGCACGTTCTTGATCGACCGTAAGTGAGGGGGGGTCAGAAAAGAGCTGAACGAGCAACCACTTGGGTGCGTCTTTGTTGAAAGTCCTCTTTTTCGGGTTGGTTCAGTTGGTTCAGAGGGAAACAAGGAAACCGTTGAAGGGTGGAGACCAACCAGCGATTCCTCCCGAAGGGCTTTGGGGCTGGATCAGCCCGCCAGCATCTGGCCTTCGACCCTCTCTTCTCATCTCTTTCAACTTGTGGTTTTCCGCTTGCGACAGGGAAGCCGAAAAATGTTGGAGTGGTTCATGCCTGCTCAATATTTTGGAAACCTCTGCCTGTGCAACTTGTGGAAAAGGAAAAGGACACTAAAAAAAAAGCTTGGCGGTTGACTCCCATCCAACAATACATTGTCATCGCAAAGCCCAAGAACCCTACTTCACACATGCTCTTGGGGCCAATGCAATTCTCAGAGCCACTCGCCAGGTCACTTAGTTGAAAAGGAAAGGAGGCCCAACTCAAAACAGAAAGAGCCTCAGAACCTTCTCTTTGGGGGACCTTTCCACAATGTATACGTATATGGATACGCATATGCATCTGTATGTGGATGTGTATGCGTATGTGAATGTGTATGTGCATATGTATGTGTATGTGCACATGTATGTGTATGTGTATGTGTATGTATGGTGTCTGTATGTGCATATGCAGTGCATATGCAGTGCAAAGGCAAATGCATATGCATTTGGATATATATATATATATATATCATGTGCATATCTAGTATCCCCTGCAACGGCCTCACCCCAAAATTGCAGCCGAAGGTGATGCGAACAATCGGCAAAAACGGAACACCAACCCAAACGTTCTGCGTTTCGTGGCGGCTTTTGCTATCAGTTGCCTTTCTTGGGATACATTTTCCACAGGGTGGGGTTCACAAATATCACTTCCCCTCCACCTTCACGGGAACGGCAGCATCCTCGCACTCCTCCTCAGCTTTCGCAGCTTAGCCGGCTGGAGATGTGGGGAGCTGCTGCTTTCCCAATCAGAAGTATTACTATAAACGCCTTGCTAGTTCCAACGGGGGCATGGGGTCGTAAAGTGCTAGCATTCGTCTAGCGATGACTACAAGTAGATTGACCCAACCAAATCCTGAGGCAAATTGATGGTATTTTTTTGAGAACCTCTTTTGCTCCTCCCCGGAACGAACTGATTACCTCCACTATGCCAAATGATAGAATTTGTTTGAAACAACAAGAAAATTACATATATTCCTAAGCAAATGGAAGATTCCTATCGAGGTGTCCTTTTGCTTTTCGATTCATGACCTGTCAATAGCTTTGCGGGAAGCGAAACAGGCCGGTATATGTGGGACTTGAGGGTACCCCTTTCTTATGGCTTGAAAAGGGAAACCAAAAGGAAAACCAAAAAGAAAACCACCGTTTTGGGGTGTCCCCTAAAACAAAACACACCCATTTGTTCAAAAAACTATCAGCCTATGTGTCCCTGACTGCTCTGGACCTGGCTTCGGCAGGTTTCGGGAGGCTTACTTTCCATTGTCCAGCTGCAGGCGCACACACGCACACACAATCCAAGTACAGCACAAGCATCTGTGTGACAATTCCCCAAAAATAAAGAGAAGAAATCTCTATGACAGGAACCATCACCGTGGGTTTGGTGAAACGGCCAATCCTGTAGGGCTTGCTATACTTCGCCCGCGTAAACGTCAAAACCCAACCCGTTTAGAAGCAGGTGCAAGCGTTTGGACTGGTAAATCGCAGGGAAAGATCGCTTTTGCAGCCACTTACGCTTCCGAGATTGAAAAGCAACATGCTTGTTGTCAACAGGTCCCCGGGCTCGCCACAATGATGGCACATTACAGTGACCTTCTGTTGGCGTTATCGATTGCAAGATTCCCCAAATTCTCCCCCAAAAACCTGCCCCTGCCGAGGGAAGCTTGCCCTCGATGGGACAAAAAGGGGATGGTAAGAACCATCTGAGACCCCGAAAGAAGGACGAGCTTGGCTCTTGATCGAATTCCAAGCACCATCCACAACTGCTGGATTGAAGATATGGGTTCCTACTTGCAAGATGCCATGGGAAGACAAGTGCAAGCAAAAAACACACACTCCACCGAGTCGGGCAGCCGGCCTCGCAATCCATCCAGCCCCACCCCAACCCCTGTTCTGGCAGACATGCCCGTGGGCGAACCCTACCGCAACCACACTTTGATGGCCCAATCATGGGTCCGGCACCCCCTAGCATAAACAACGCCCGTACGCAAAGGTGAAAAGCCTATCGCGCGGAAAGCGCCCGGCCGAAAGCTTCTGCCAAGCGGCGATCAAGAAATTGTGGGCCGAGATGTCCCGATGGAAAGCCTGGCATCGCACCAGGCGCTCGCGAGTATCAATCACTTGGCCCAAGTGGATGCCCTCAGCACAAGGTTTGGGCGGGAAACCCAAAACCATCACGGGCACCACATGCAGGTAAGCTAGACGCCCATGCCCGGATCAGCGGAACACAACTCAGTTGCTTGAAGAATAGCAACGTACTCATCTCTCGCTCTCTCTCTCTCTCTCTGTCTCTCTCTCTCTCCCTCTATCTCTCTGTCTTGGAGTGTGTAGCTATAGAATCATCATGAAACCACCGGGGCGGAAATCGCTGGAGGCCATGCAAAGTTGTGACGCCGTTCAGGCCATGGGTTCTTGGGTTATAGGATTCAAACCCACCTCCCAACAAATTGCAGCAGGGCCCGGGTTTGGATGCGGCGTGACTAAGGTTGGACACTCCAAAATGATGCTGCTTTTTAAGAAGGGCAGCCCCTTCGCGAGCGAAAGCGGGCCCCGCATTCCAACGATTCAAGGCCATACATGGCCATCTTCCTTTGGGCGAGGCCGTTGGAAGGCCCCGAATGAATGGACTCCGGGAAACGTCTGTCGTGCAAGATGGCATACATGTACAATGCAGGAAATTGAGAAGAACGCCAACCTGAAAATAAGAAATGGACCCCCAAGAAGAAAGCTTCGTGGAAAGATTGGTCCCAAAAGGACAGGTCAACCCAGCCCAAATCGCCGATTTGGTTTCCCGGCGATCTTTTGCAGTGTTGCAAAGACCGGGCTCATCTGCTTCATCAGTACCTGGGCTCAGCCAAGGACACTTGGACGGTTTAGGGCTTCTCCACTACAACAAACTGTGCGGCTTCAGGATACGGCAATAGGCATGAATCCCGAAAAGGGGGCAGAATGGAGATTCCTCGCACCAAACCAGGCTTTTTGTTGAGCCCAGTTAGACCGGGATTTTTTGTCCGTGAAGACACATCACACGGGCTAAATCATTACACACATGATTATCTGAGAGCGTGACTTATTGTATTGATAAAATCCCAACCACAACCTCATTTTTTACGGCCCTACCCTCCCTTGCGTCCATCCGCTTTCTGTTTGGGCGCATCCAGAAAGGGGCCGAAAAGGCGAGTCGTTCGCAAAACCTTGAGTTTGGGAGAAGTACTGTCCACCTCGGATTGATCAACCTAGAGAAGTGTTAGTGTGTCCCCCCACAGTAAAGGATCGCATCTTACAAGTAAATGGGGGATCATTCTATTTGGGCTGTTAGTATCAGGCACAAACCATAAAAAAGGAACTTCCAAGCGAGGGACCATCATGAATCGTTCAGTTTACCCCCGGCTCTGTGAGCTTGTGCTAATTTGTGCAGAGGTGTCAGAAGAGTCTGCAAAATCCCGAGAAACGAAGGGCCAAAGCCGCTCATGTGTGACACAATGCTACAATGACTCTCTGATCCGAATCGGTTGGCTCCTATGAATGATTCCTCTTGAATAATATCGAAAGCCTTGTTGGATGGTTTTGCCTGACTTCCACAATCAGGAACCCGGCATCGGTGGCTTTTCTCCACCTCCTGATATGGTTCCAACTAATGTCAGCTTTGGAGTAATGTGCTAGTCAGGGTGGTTCCCCTTGCTGACGGGGCATTCATTTTAGGTGGATTCTTCGGATTTTTGCGACAGTTCAACCCCCTGGCATGATTACAAGTCCACAACACACGACCTATGACCTTTCCACTTGAGACAAATCGGACCCGCGGCACAATTTTGAGCTGTATTGGTTGACAGGGAAGATGATTCAAGACCAAAAAGACACTGACAAACTTGAAAACCGGGTAAAACCGGAAAGCTAACAGAGTGAAGGAAAGCTTGGCAACAATCTTGGCGGCCCTTGTCGCCTGGCCACTCTTGGGTAGCGCTTCGCAACCCGTTGTCATGAGCATGCCCAGATCGGAAAGCGTAAGCAAAGTTTCCTGTGATGCCAGCATGGGTCAGTCATTCCCATGACTACTTTGTCAATTAGTTTGAACTGGATTCGCTCGGTATCACGGAACCTGGGTCCAAAGCCTCATTTTCCACAACCATGAGCCAAGTCTGTGAAAGTCCACCTCCGAAGCGATGCGCCGAGCGCTCGGCTGTCACCACGCTGCTGGCAGAGTCCAGACTCCTAGGATTTGCCAAGGGACAGGCGAGAATCACAATGGAGGCCCCGTCTCCCTCCCCTTTTTGGGTTTTGGGGGGGGGGGGTGAAAAAAGGGGAACCAAAAGGAAAACCAGAATCTTGTGGGGTCCCCAAAAAACAGACACGCCCACATGTTTAAACACCACTTACAATTGTTTAAACTAGGTTGTGTTGGTTTCCCTTTTGGAGGCCCCAGTGTCTGGTTGAGTTGCACATGTTGCTCAACCCTAAGTTGTCTAGCTGGTTCCCAGCAGGGAATGAGTTGGAACGGCCCTGAGAAAAACCATCCCTGTGATAACAGTCACAATAAATCAAATATTAGAACACAAAATAATTAGTATGTATATTGTCTGTATTTAAGCTAAAAACTATGGAAAACACCGTGTTTTTGCATTTTATGAAGAAAGAAGGAAATAGTTCATGGGGGGGCTGACCATATATAAACTTTAATATATATATATATATAATATATACATATCGACATATCATACGAGTGCCCAAGAACAAACCCCGAAACCAACTTGACATCCCCATCCCGCCCCCCAAACTCCGCCTGGTGGACCGCTGGCCCTTCGGCAGTGGCCCGTCCAGGAGGTCCGGCATGCCTCGATGTCCCGAGAATTCGAGGGGCATCGTACCCCCAGTGATTATCCCAATCCAACCACTAAAATAGGTCTTAAAATGGGTGGTGCAGCAGGGCCCCTGAGAAAAGATGACCCCGAGATAAACCATCCCCGTTTTTGTTTTTTTTTTTTTTGGGGGGGGGGGGAATTTCTTCTGCGGTTCATTCCCAACCCCCGGAAGGTCATTCCCTACCACCGAGCAGTTTCCTTTAAGGGATTCCATCTGTGGTTCATTCCCAACACCCGGAAGGTCATTCCCTACCACTGAGCACCAGCAAGCACCTGCTAGACTTTGTGGGAAACTTACTGAGCCTCCCAAAATAATCATAGGCTACTGCAACTTGTGACGAACTTGTGAGTTCACACAACGGTTGTAGAAAATCACCCTTTCGGTGATACCAAAGTGGGCCATCCCACTTTGGTCGTGAGAACTGCATCACTTGGGGGGATAGCTTTATCACAAAGACTTGTTTATTAAGGGGGGTCCCCTTTTAGTGCTTGGATTCCTTTCTTCCCCTGACTAATAGCTAGGGGGGGGGTTATTAATCAGAAGGTCAGCATACCACTTATTTTAAGCCTTAAAATGATGATGTTCCTTTTGGTATCTCTTCACAACCACCAAAAACGGGGCACCTCCAAAACTGGCTGGTGATTCAACACCTCCATTTTGCTCATTTGCTCGTTGGCAAGTGGGTAAATAGTCATCTGCTCGTTTGCTCGTCCCTGAAACCCAGTCAGCAAAAAATGAAGCAAAAAAAGAGCCGCCTATGCAGTGATCCTTCGATTCTTCCTCCAAGTGCCGCGCTGATAACTTTCAGCTCCTGCTCGTCAATGCCATACAGCCTCAGGCAAAGCGAGCGTCCAGCTGCCCCTTCTCGACGGGGAACCCAACAAAAATCATGTGTCAAAATAGGGTAACCCCAATCTGGGTTGCCCTGGTAAATGGGAACAAGGACTAAAATCTGCGGTCACATTCCTGGTGGCTTGATTTTGACCCATACCCATTTCTAGAGCGCGTCGTCTCTTAGGGGTGCCGTCTCTTAGGGGCTCTTAGAACCTCCCTTGTGGGTCCTTATAGTGCATTTCGCAAAAAAAAAAAAGGCAACCAAAGAGCAAACGTTCGAAAAAGCGAGGGGTGCTCTGGTGTAGGGAACCTCCTTTCAAGGCGCACAACTTTCATCCTACCAGAAGGCCCCATGGTCGACTGCCCCACTTTGAATGAAATTCAGATGAGCAAGCCAGGCATCTTCAAAATTGAATGTGGCCCAAAGTGACTTTTCCCACCATGATGGCTTTTCTGCTCGCTTTATAGGATCGTCCAGTCGACCAGCCAAGAAGGTCCAACCAATTTCAGAAATGTTGTTAGCTGAAACCAAACCTGGGTGTGTCTCAAACCTTCCCCCGCACGTAATGATGTAAACCGTGTGCTTCCAGCAACTGGCAGAGGACTGTCGCTTTCCGCAATGTACCATAGCTTGCTGCTGAAAAACGTGTATCCCATCGAAAACAAAGCCGGGTCGACTCAGACAAGAATATTTCTACAGTTGACCCTGCAACCCCTCCACCCCAAACAGCCGTATCTGTTGCAGGCGTACCTTTTCGAAGGCTTACACAGGACATGAGGGTGTGTCAACATGAGGATCCCGTGAAGAGATTGTTGATGCAAAACGACCAAACAGCGCGCACTGCTTAAGGAAACAGCGAAACGAAGGGGCCCGCCGATTCAGTTGCAGTCAGCCAACCGGAATCTCTACCCAGATGATCGCCTGGAAACTCACACTAGTGGCGGCTTTATGACTTGGAGATCGATTCCACAGAAAGTGGTGGAGTGAAGAAAGCGGCAACCACTGGTGCGCCTGTCTAAACATGTTGAAGCCACAAGCAAGCGTTTGAACTGCCTCGTAGTTCCCCTTCTGGCCCAAATCTGTACACCAAAAACCGATCAAATGTTCAGACTCCGATTTTCACACTTCGTCTCACATGTCGTCTACTCGTTGAGGACCAGGGCTTGGCTGAAACCTTTGGTCGGTGGCCACCTGTCTGGGTTACCGAGCCATTGGTCCAGAGGTACGCCATCGAGCTTGCTCATTGCCAACAAGACCTGAGTTTGATGCGACCCCATGCCCCCCCATGTTGCCCTCAACGGCGGGAGGAATCCCTCCGAAAAATCCGTGAAGTGGGAAATTCTGATCCAATGGTTACTCTGTAAGGGTTGCTTTGGCACGGAACATGGCACCCAAACCCAATTGTTCACAGACAACGGACCGAGGGGCCAAGAACGCCAACAGTCTTCACCCTCCAAACGGGGGCTATCCTTGGCCCCCAAGCCTTAAGAATGTACCATCGATCTATCGCTGCCCCGCCCATCGCATCCCTTGGAGGTCTGCACGGCCCTACTTGGGTAA
>CAUJNA010002311.1:0-2500 GCA_963377175.1 Effrenium voratum | reverse complement strand
GTTCAAACACACTCACTAACGAAAGCTAGGATAGCTCTCGTAAATTAGTGCATGCGTGTGTCTACGTGCATGCATTAGGAGCCCACGTTCGTCCTCGGGTATGTGTTAAAAATTCAAACCTGTTGATGGAGTCGCACATTTTGAGATCCCACATGAATGGCCCCTTGATTCCAAGCATTGACTTGTCTTCTCGGGGGAGAGTCAAAAGGATAGCTCAGTGAAACCCATCCCCGGTGAAATCTAGCAGTTTCCAGGGTCTCCGTATAACACGGGAAAACCACTTCAAGCATCTTCAAACTATCCTGGGCGGTAGGTAGTTCAAGTAAATCAACGCAGGTCCCGGGGCCAACGACTTGGATCAAAACATGTGAATGAGTCAAACAGATCCCTGCAAGTGGTGGAAAGTATAGATTCAAGGGTTACCTACCGGTTTGGGGCCCAAAAGGAAACAACAAACCGTCCAAGTGCGCTGCTCGCACATTTTCACGCTTGAACAGCCACACTGCGGATGCAACGGATGTAAAACCCCGTAATGACCGATCTAATTCTTCACCCCCCTCTGCGTGTTAAAGGGGCCTTTCACAAAGCAGCCAAACAGTAACACAACAGAGGGAGAAGGTCAAGGGGAACCGTTGCACTCATGCAAACCATGACGGATGCGCTTTTAGCGCCACCGCCAAGATGAATAGCTTCCGCTGCTGTCTCCCCATCCGCTCCACTCGGACCAGTTCTGCCACGGCTCCACTGCTCGCCCTCGCGGGCGGCGGGAGCACTTGTTTCGGCATAACGGGCAGCATTGCGAGCAAGATGTTTGCTGCTTTCGTTCCTCGAAAAATCTATCGAGTTCCGTGCATACGCCAAAAATCCAGTCCATCTCGTTGTGGAGGTCGTCCAACGTGTTGCCATGCAAATGAATAATCCCGTTCCAGCAACCAATACTGCGGGGCCTATTCTGCTCCATCACCACGTTGACGAACGCTCTGGGGCTGTAGGGCATCCCTTGGAACATCACGATCCAGCGAGAGGACAACGCCTCTTGCAGCTCGTTGGGCAGGAATTCCAAATCTGTCTTGATATACGCGAGCCTTGCGATTCGCGACTCCGAAGTTGATCCAAGGCCAACTCCCAGAGTGCGCTGGGCCTGCGACTGCTTTGGAGCAGCCAAGACGAGATTTGCGCTCAGCTCCATGCGGAGCATATCCGCCTCCCGACGGCCCACCTCAAGCATACGAACCCTGTACTGAAGATCGAGTTCGTAGCGGTCAAGCAGAGAGTGGTAGCCGTTCTTCAGGGCGGACTTGAGCTTTTTCCGAGCTCTTCTCCTGAATGCGGCATGTCCGGGGAGTTCAAGCCACGAATGATTGCTGTTTCGACTCCTCCTCGCGAAGGTCGGATGTTCCCACAGATGCAAAGGACCTGAGCTGTGACAGTGGGTGCTGAGGCCCATTCTTCTTCAACAGGTTGGAACGCTGCATGATGTAATTGCGTTGTTGCCCTCTTTTCAACAGGCGTTGGATGAGGGGAGATACTGCCCACATGATGCGCCAATGCACCTGCCCTCGAAGACGCTGTTGTTTCAACCCGGGCAGTGGCAACATTTCAACTAAAACATTCTCCATTGGATTGAAAGTTTTCTGCTCTTCGCTTCCTTGCGAGGCGCTGGATTTGCTGTTGCCACATTTTGTGCGCGTGTGTGAATAAGTTTTCCAGAGCTGTTTGAACGGATCATCAACCACAGCTTGGTCGCGCTTCATCCCCTGGGGTTCATCCTCAGTCGCCTCAGCTGGTGCACCTGCATCCGATTGCTCGGAGCGAGTGTACCATACATCGCCATTTGTAGCGTCCAATACAGAAATAATCGTGTAGTTGGGCACCTTGTCGCGCGTGAGGACACCATCGCTCTCCGTCTTGAAAAAGCAAAGCCCGGCCATCCTGAGGTCGATCTGTATCTCCAGGGGTTTGTTCGCACGTACACCTGATATGTAATGTTCATTCGTGCTTGGGACGTCAGCGAAGAAAACGTGAGGTCGTCCTGTCTCGTGCTGGTCCCCTCCACCTGGCAGTAGTCCATTCCGCATGATGTTAGCGAAATTTCGCTTATCAGTGCGGTGATAAAGCACAGTTGGAGGGTTGCTGCAAACGTTCCAGCCGGACCAGCGCCCGAAGTCAGTCCCCGGGTTCACGTACCACTCCTTCGCGATGCCGGAGTCGTCGATCTGGAGCCAGTCCTCATGGCCTTGAGAGGCCTTCAGCTTGAAAAGCCAGTGAGAACATGGGACGTCTCCGCACCGGCCTGCGTCCGGGCAACCAAGGCCAATGAACCTCTGCTTCTTGTCCAGCTTGAAGATATCCATGATATTCTGGATATTCCATGGAATGGGATGTCGCAGCTCCTTGCGAGCGCGAGTCCCAGGTCTTCAAGGTCCATGTAGCCGTCCTCATCCATCACATACCCGCATCCTTCTGTTCCACGACCACGGAGGATCTTGGAGATGCACGT
>CAUJNA010002310.1:0-37738 GCA_963377175.1 Effrenium voratum | reverse complement strand
AGCGCCCGACGGCGACGTGGCAGGAAGAAGCCGCGACGGTCTGGCGCGCCGGCTGCTGCTGCGCTATGTGGACCGTCGGGGCGGGCGTGCTGTAGACCTCGAGGTCCGCGTAGCACGTGAGGGGCGCGAGCTCTGCGGAGGCCTTGCCCATGTAGCGCAGCAGGCTCTTCTCGGGCCCGGGCAGCGGCACTTTCCGAGTGCGCTCGGCTATCTCTCGATAGCACTGGGTGGCGCGGTGCCGCTGCCAGGAGGCCCTCGCGGTGAAGCGGGCCATGCACCTCGGGCACTTGTACTCCGCGCAGCCGCCGGTGTTGGTGGGCGTGGCTCCCAGGGTCAGCCCCTGCCTGCCGGCCAGCGCCTGGAAGTTGTGGATCAGGCTGTAGTGGCCGCTGTGCAGGAGAAGCAGCACGGTGTGCTGGACGACGCCCGTGCCGCTCGGGGCGCGCTGCTGGAGGACGTGGTCGTACTCCAGCCCGTCCGTCCACAGGGTCTGCTGCCACACGAAGACGAAGACCTCCACCCGCCCGGCGTTGCGGAGCTCGAAGGCCTCGATGTCGTCGAATCCCACGGGGCGGTCCGTCGGCAGGCCAGAGAAGTCCACCCCCGCGTCGGCCAGAGCGGGCTGCCAGCCCGGGGGGCGCGGTCCTCGGCGGCCGGCCAGCTCGGGGAAGAAGAAGGAGCCCGAGCAGCTCACGGTCTTTTGCCGCTCCTGCCAGGTGAGCCCCTCGACCCCGAGGCAGTGGGCGAGGACGCACCACATGAAGCAGCGGTGGTCCTCGTTCTGAGGGTTCCAGATGGCCTTCTTCTTGGCCAGGGTCTCGGGCAGCTCCTTCCAGCAGCCTCCCGCCTCGTTGGGCGGCGGGGGCGCGGGCATGTCGGCCAGCTGCTGCGAGGGCGCGGTCAGCAGATACGCCGCCGTGATGCCCACGACGGTCCAGTCGGACTCGGGGAAGCGGGAGCGCTCGAGCGCCACCTCGAACTTCGTCCTGATGGCCGCCATCATGGTTCCGGCGCGGGCCGACGGAGACGCGGGCCTCACGATCCACGGCGCCAGCCTGAGGAAGTAGTGCGTGAGCTCCACCCTGTCCTCGTCCTCATCGTTCGCAGCCGGGCGCGTCAGCAGGATCTGGAAGCTGACCTTCGCGAGGAAGGGCAGCCAAATCGCCAGCAGGTCTTGGAGCCGGTCCACCAGCAGCCGCATGGCGTCGATGGTGAAGACCTGCTGCCCAGGAAGAGGGCGCAGCCGCAGCTCGCGGGTCCAAGCGGCCCCGCGCGGGCGCAGCTCTGTCACAGCGGCCTCGGCGCTAGGAGCGCGCGGCTCCTCCAGAGGCACCGCCCGGACGGCGCTGAGCCCCAGGCGGCCCCAGATGCGGTCAGTCAGCTCGGAGGTCATGGCGCGAATTGGTTTGAGCTGAATAAATTGCTTTCTATAGAAAAATAATAAAATATTCAGTCGGTCGGACGAGCGCTTCTTTTTTTCTGTAGCGTTCTGTCCTGGCTTCTGTTCTGTCCCGGATCGCTCACAGCGAGTCGGTGGCGCTGCCCTGCAGGTTCCTCAGGGCCTCGCGCTTCTCGCGGAGCGCTTCCATCGGCGCCCAGCTCTCCTCCTGGCGCTCCTCGGCCATGGCGGGAGCTGCGCTGCTGCGGGCCGCGCGCTGGTTCAAGCGCTTGCGAAGCTTAAGCTGCAGGTCTTGCGCCCGCTTCAGCATCTCCTTCCAGTTCTGGATGTCGACCTCCTCCGCCGGGAACCTGCCAGCGAGCCCATCTGCAATCAGCCGCTCCAGCACGGGCGCTCCCCGAGCGAGCTCATCGTGCAGGCGGCTCACCTCCTCCCGAGAGGCTCCCCGCTTCAGCGCCTCGGCATCAACGGCGGCCTTCAGCACAGGCCTCAGCTGCTCGCGGCGCTCCAGGACGTGGGTGGCCATTCTGATTTTTTTTTACTGAGCGAAAAAAGGCTGCGGCATCGGAAGAAACTACAGCGGGCACTCTCGAGAAGGTGGCTCCACACGCAGATCGTGACCTCAAGGCTTAACCCGCACATGCCGCTCATCAACCACAAGCTGCGCGCTCTCAGCCTAACGCGCGCGGCGCAGTGAGCCAGCTCGGCGGGGCGGTCCGCAAACGTGCCGCCGGCGTTCCAGAAGCGCGCGTGGGCCGGCAGCTTGGCTTTCAGCATCCAATCGCCGCCGCGCGATTGCCTCACAGAGGGCAGCAGCCGCTGGCGCACGGCCTCGGGCGTGAGCTTTGCGTCGAAGACGCGCTCGGATGCGGCCGCCAGCTGCTCGACCAGATCGGTCTCGGCCCGCTCCCAGAAGAGCCTCGAGCGCTCGTCGGTTGCGAAGCTCACGCTGGGGCGCTGCCCCTCGGAGAAGGCCCTGGGCTCCCATGGGATTTCCAGCGAAGCTTCGCTCTGCCAAAACAGCGGCTCCAGGCACAAGAATTTGCCACCCTTAGCATTGGAGCGCACCTCGCCCAACTTCCACATGCTAGCCTGGCCCGTCATCTCTGTCTCCGATAAAAAAAGATTGGTCCGAGCATGCGAAACTGCTTGAGCCGCGCCCTTGCCTGTGCGTGCTTTGTTGTGCTGGTGGTAATTGTTAAACATGCCGAGACTGCTGGAGCTGTTTTGCGGCACAAAGTCGATTGGCCGAGCCTTCGAGGCGGCAGGGTGGGAGGTCGTCTCCCTGGACATCGTGTCGAAATTTGAGCCCACGATCCTGCGCGACATCCGGAGCTGGGACTACACGCAGTTTCCGCCGGGGCACTTTGACATGGTCTGGGCCAGCCCGGTCTGCACGGAGTACAGCCGAGCTCTGACGATGCGCCCTCGACGACTCGAGGAGGGCGACGCGCTGGTGCTCAGAGCCCTCTAGATCATGGAGCATTTCGACCCGCTCATGTGGGTCATAGAGAATCCGGCCACCGGGCTGCTGAAGACCCGCCCGTTCATGGAGCGCCTACCCTGGGTGGACGTCACCTACTGAATGTACGGGACTCCGTACAGGAAGCAGACCCGACTGTGGACCAACATGCGCTGGAGACCGAGCCGAGGGCTGTGCAGGAGCGGCAGTCGGTGCGACGCGTGGGAGGACGGGAGGCATCTGAAGGGGGGCCTCGACTCATGGGGGGTCAGCGTGAGAGGGTCAGGGGGCAGTCGCGCGAGCTGCTTTATAGCATTCCTACGGCGCTGTGCGAGGAGATTGCGCGCGCGGCCACGGCAGAGCTTGCGGATCGGCAGAGCATCCCGGACTGAAGCGAGGGGCATTTCTTATAAGATTTTATAGGGTTGCCTGTCTCCAGTTCCGAACTCTACGCTGGGCATCAACCGAAAATTGGTTGGTGCCTGTCTCCAGTTCCAAGGCCAAAAAAAGCAGGAAGATCCGTCTCCACAATGATCCGTCTCTCCACAATGATCCGTCTCTCCACAATGATCCGTCTCTCCACAATGATCCGTCTCTCCACTATGATCCGTCTCTCCACAATGATCCGTCTCTCCACTATGATCCGTCTCGGACCTGGGTATGTTTTTTTAGATCCGTCTCTCCGCTATGATCCGTCTCTCCGCTATGATCCGTCTCGGACCTGGGCGTGTTTTTTTAGATCCGTCTCTCCGCTATGATCCGTCTCTCCACTATGATCCGTCTCGGACCTGGGCATGGTTTTTTAGATCCGTCTCTCCACACAACCAGAACAAGGCCGGGCGTCTTCTACTGGCCCGGCCTGGGTCGACGAGCGTCCCTGGGGTTTCTGGGGTCCGTGGGGTTTCTAGGGTCCTGGGGTCCCTGGGGTCCCTGGGGTCCCTGGGGTCCCTGGGGTCCCTGGGGTCCCTGGGGTCCCTGGCGTCCCTGAAGTCCCTGGGTCCCTGGATTTTCTCGGATTTGCGGTGGGCCAGTATCTGAAGCACCCAAGGTCCCTGGAGACCCTCTGCAAAGAAGCGTGCTGTGCAAAGAACGTGCTGTGCAAAGAGCGCTGTGCAAAGAAGCGTGCTTTGCAAAGAAGTGTGCTCTGCAAAGAAGTGTGCTGCGCAAAGAAGCGTGCTCTGCAAAGAAGCGTGCTGCGCAAAGAAGCGTGCTCTGCAAAGAAGTGTGCTCTGCAAAGAAGCGCAAGTGTGCTCTTGAGCTCCCTCTCAAGAAAGAGTCAATATTGATCCATTGTTGACTCAAGATGATTCAATATTGATTCATTATTGCCTCAAGAATGGCAAGGCCACCCGGCCGCGCCACCTGCCCGGCATAGAAGCCTCCCGGCCGCGCCACCTGCCTGGCATTGAAGCCTCCACCCCGGCCGCACCACCTGCCCGGCATCGGAGCCACGCCAGCCCGCCGACGGGTTCGCCCAACGACTCTTAGTAGCTGAACTCTACGCGGGCATCAACCAAAAAATGGTTGGTGCCTGTTTCCAGTTCCGAGGCCAAAAACTACACCGTGACGGTCATACGGATTGGCACTGCGCCACCCGGCCGCGCCACCTGCCCGGCATCGGAGCCTCCCACCCGGCCGCTTCGCAAGCACAAGCCAGCCCGCCGAGGTGCTCCCGAGTAACACGTCAGCCTGCCGAGGTTCTCCCACGTAACGCGTCAGCCCGCTGAACTCGTCACCGCCGAAGTCACCGGTCTCTAACACGTCAGCCCGCCAAGGTGCCGGGGAGGAATCGAACCTCCGAAACGTCGCTACGGAGAGCAACGCCTAAGCCATCTCACCATCGGCTCTCGTTACCTGTCCAAAACGGCGCTTTTTGGCCCAAAAACAGTCTCACTGCGATGTCACCGCTTCGTCACCGCTCTCTTTGGGGCCGAAAAGTGCGCAAAAGGCTTGGAAAAGCGAAGTCGGAAATCCGACCTCGCTCCATACCGAAGTCGGATTGGCGCCTGGTGCGGGCCTGGTGCGGCCCTGGCAATCCTGTGTTGGGCACAGGATTGCTGCTTCAATCCTGCTGTGGGCGCAGGATTGCTCCAGCCATTCCTGCGCCACACACAGGATTGCCCCGGTGCACTACCAGCAGCTCGGGCTTGGAGCCGTTCTTGCCAGAGCACAGCCTCGTGATGGAGCCGGCCCTGCTGTAGAGCTCCCAGGCATCAGGCACGTCGTTTATGCTCAGGACGAAGGGCAGGCCGCTTGCGAAGAGCGCGTCTCGGAGCTCCGAGTGGAAGGCCAGGTCATGCCCCCGCCTCCTCGTGCCATAGTAGTTCATGCTGCGGCCTGGGAAGATGTAGGGAGGATCGGCGTATATGGCTTGTAGATAGGCTAGCGCGTCCTGGCATCGCACGGTCACATTCGCCGGCGGGCGCTGCATACGCCGCACGCTGCTCAGCCCCAGCGGGCGCTGCTGTGTGAAGGAGCCCCACTTTCCCGAGAAGCTGTTGCGCAGCAGGACGTACGAGCAGGCGGCCCGGCGCCCGGCGCGGCCTCTCTGAGTGCCCAGCAGGAGGCGACTGAAGTAGAAGCGCCTGTCTATCTTGCGCCCCGCCAGGCGCAGCAAGGAGAGCAGGAAGACCGGGTCTTGCCTTAAGTAGCAGCGGTGCAGGTTTGCGACGGGCTCGAAGGCGTCGACGCCGCGCACCTTCAGGGCCGGACGCCGGGTTGCGAGGTAGTACTCCAGCTTTCCAGAGCCGAAGAAGGGAGAGTGAAGCACAGCGACGTCCCCCAGCAGCCGGTCCACGTGAGGAGCTAACCAGGATTTACTTCCCATGTACTTCAGTTGCATGCCAGCCTTTTAGTCTCTGGGGACTATCATGCGCAGCGGGACACGGCGCGCACGGGCTCGGACCAGTGCTCCGCCACGCAGGGCAGCGCGCTGTTCTCCGTGTCCCGGTCGTAGAAGAGAAAGAGGCGGGTGAAAGGCGCCTCCGGCTCGCGCGCCAACAGCTCTCCCAGCAGGCGGATCAGCTGCGCGTGGCGCTCCTTCTTGGTGGTCCGCCGCGTCACGCCGGCGATCTTGAAGGCGTCCGGGTTGTAGCGCAGCACCAGCAGCTTGTGGCCGCTGCCAAGCGCCACGCTGGCGGCCATGTCGAAGTCCCTGCGCACGTCGCAGCTGGGGTCGTAGGCCCGGTGCTGCTCCTCGTCAACCTCCAGCAGGACGTAGCCCCACGGAGTCGGCAGAGCAAAGTCCGCGTAGGCGTGCGCCGTCTCCGATTCCAACCCGCAGCCGCGGAAGGGCAGGTAGTGCTGGTACTCGAAGGTGATCTGCGCGTCGCGGAGTGCTTGGTGCACCTCAAGCTCCTTACTCTTGGTCACCGCGCGCGGGTTGCCGCCGTGCATCCTTCGCATGTGTCCCAGCAAGCTCGGCGCCGCGGAAAACGGGAGATCTTGCCGAGGACAGCCCTGGATGTGACACACAAAATTGCTGCAGTCGCGGCAGTGGTACCGCTGTCGCCCGTGTTCGCAGACCGACGTGCCGCCGCAGTCACGACACTGCTCACGTGGACAGCCGCAAGAGGGTAGCCGGCTCGGACAGCGACTTCGAGGTAGACCTGGGAGAGTCTCTGCACCTGCAGAGCGATGCCAGGCTGGCCGTCTATAAGATCAGAATCGCCGATAGCTTCCTCTCGACAGACCGGGGCCGCTACTTGTACTGGGTAGACGCCGCGCTCGGCACGCTGAATTGGGCGCTCCTTCCGGAGGGCGCCTACACGGGCTCCCGGCTGGCAGCCTGGATCAGCTCCAACTTCGCTACTGCTACCTATAGCGAGACCACGAACAGCCTCAGCGTAGCCTACGACGGCAACCGCCTCATTCTGAACGATCTGGAGCTGCAGCAGCAGTTCCCTAACGTTGTGGACTACCCCACCTCGCCGGCCGCCTCGCCATCCAAGCCCTTCAGCATCGACCACATGCTTGGCCCCAGCTTCGTCTCCGGCGGGCAGCAGGTCTTTGAGTTCGTGAGGATGATGGCATACAACGAGGTCTACCTGCGCTGCCCCCAGCTGGCCAACGCCAGCCGCGTGCTGGGCAATCTGGGGGACGACATCCTGTCCAAGATAACGCTGAAGAGCGGCGTGGGCACCATCGTGGAGACCGGTTCCGATGACGGGCACTTCATGGCCGTTAGGGGCCCCATCACCCTGAGACACCTGCGCTTCCGGCTGACAGACCTCGAAGGCCAAGTCGTCCGACTGCGGGGCTCGTCGTTGTCCTTCGTGCTGTTTTTGGATCACGTCTAATTCCCCGAAGGTCTTTTAAAAAAATATTTCTATTAAAAAAACCGATGAAGCAAGCGCAACCGGCGCCAAGGCCTAGAGGCAGGCCCCCGGGCAGCAAAAACAAGCCGAAGCCGCCCGAGCTGCCCCTGCCGAAGAGCAAAAAAATGATCGACGACCTGGCGAAGAGAAAAAAATGATCGACGACCTGCCCACGGAGCCGGCGTATGAAGCGGACTCCCCCTTCCGTCCCAAGAGGGTGAGATTTCCCACAAAGCCCAAGACGGCGCCCAAGGCTGCGCCCAAGGCAGCACCCGTGTCCAAGGCTGCACCCAAGGCAGCGCCCAAGGCAGCGCCCAAGGCTGCACCCAAGGCAGCACCCAAGGCTGCACCCAAGGCTGCACCCAAGGCAGCACCCACGGCAGCACCCAAGGCTGCGCCCAAGGCAGCTGCCGCGCCAGCTCCTAAGCCCAAGGCAGCCCCCAAGCCCAAGGCAGCGCCCAAGGCAGCGCCCAAGGCTGAGCCACAGCTAGAGCCACAGTTAGAGCCCGAGGTACAGCCCGAGCCCGAGGTACACAGCGAGGTACGGCCCGAGGAGGTACGGCCCGAGCCTGTAGAAGCGCCTCGTCCGAGCGAGCGCGCCATGCGCATGCTGGAGAGGCAGTCGGCCTACGACCGGCTGACGGCGGGCGCTAGCGTACTAGTGTAAAAGCAAGATGATGTCCCTAGAACCTCGCAACGAGCCTCAGATGCTCCAGTGGTTTCGCAGGACGTACCCCAGTTACAACTTGCAGCCGCTGCTGCTGAAGCGCCAGCGAGAGCTGGAGGAGGCGCGGGCCTTCAACAACTGGCTTGGCGAGCGCCGGCTAGCCCAGGAGGGGCAGCGGCACCTGGACGACGTGAGCCGGCTGACGGAGGCCGTGCGCCGCCAGGTACCCTCAGCTGCGCTACGCGCGCGCCGAGCGCAGGGGCGTGGAACGCGCAGCGGGCGAAGTTGCCGCGCAGTAACCCATAAAGAGATGAAGACGCTTCGGTCCCACGGCTTCAATCAGCGCCCGCGCTTCGAGCAGGTTGTGGGCTACCTGGAGCGGAACGAGCCGCTGCCCCTGGACCAGCCGGACCGCAAGGCCACCACGTTCGTCACGAGCCACTTCTACTTGGACGATTTCGTGCAGTCCAGCGAGGACCCCAACCCGCAGCCTCCGCAGCACACGCCCCTGAGGGCGATTCCAGAGGAAGGCTTCCGCACTCCCGCTGAGGCCACGGACGAGGACTTGGCCCGGTTGCGCCAAGGCGGAGGAAACCGCTTCGGCGAGGACGACCTGGCTGGAGACCCAGAGGCCGACGCGCTGACGAACAACGGACAGGGCCCGCCCTCAAGAACGGGCCGTCTGCGCAGCGCTGCCGATGGGGCGCAGGCTGCAGCGGACCTCGTGGGCGCAGGAGCGGCAGGGCTCGCGGCGGTGCAGGCCTTCCGCTCCCAGCTCCCCCAGGACGCTGCTGAGTACGTGCGCATGAATGTATTGCCCCGCCCAGGGCCGCAGCCGCAGCCGCCGCCGCAGATCATAGGCCGACCCGACGACGTAGAGCGCCTCCTGGACGAGGCGGGCCAGCGCGCGCAGGAGGTGGAGCGCGGCGCAGCGCAGGCCATAGAGGAGCCGGCAGCTGTGGCCGCAGAGGAGGGAGAGGTAGCCGTTGCCGCAGAGGGCGTGGGCGGAGCCTTCGGGTACTTGGGGGGCCTGGCAGAAGGAGCAGCGGCCCTCGCACCCACGGCGGGCGAGGTTGCTGAGGCCCCAGGAGAAGGGGCGGGGCGTGTGATTGTCTGCGCCTGGACTCGGAAGCCAGACTGCGAGGAGGCGCGGCTGCTTGCGGGGCTGCCCGAAGTGCTGCTGCCGGTGCGCAGCGTGAAGTGCTGGGGCTGCGTGGCGTCGTTCATGTTGTTGGCGGACCGGACGTCCTGCACGGCCGCGTCCTCGCTGCCCTGCTGAGGTCGGAAGAGCGTGTTCTCCAGCACCCAGCCCGTGCCGCGGGCCAGGCCGTAGGCTGCGCCGCCTGCGAGTCCCACAGCCAACCCTGCCGTGGCCGCTGCTACGACCAGCTGGCCCGAGACATCGAGGCGGCCTAGACTCTCCTTCGCCGCACGAGCAAAAATGAGTGTTGCGCTACATGTAAAGAAGCATGGAGGTAGTCACAGCCGGAGCACAGGATGAGTTGATGCAGAGCCTGGACTACAAGCTGAAAACCAGCAACACCAACTACGTGACCGCGCGCCACGACGTGCAGTATTTCCCCAGCTCGCTGAGCTCCTTCTCCCCCGCCACCTCGAGGGTCTGCCGCATTCCGCTGACAAGCGGCACCTCGTTCATCGACCCCGAGTCGATCAAGATCGCCTTCAGACGCTGGCTGACTCTGTGCTGTGCCTCGGCGGGCTGACGTGTTAGAGACCGGTGACTTCGGCGGTGACAAGCTCAGCGGGCTGGAACTCGCAGGTTTTTCGAGGCAGAATACGGATTTCGGAGCATGGCGAACACCTGGAACCGGTTTTCGGCGGAAAACGAGCGAATTTGGAGGCCCAGGCAGCACTTTTGACGCCGGACACGAAAAGCGCACTTTTCGGAGTTCGCCGTTTTCAGCGCTTTTTGCACCAAAAACGGAGTGGTGACAAAGACCGGTGACATCGGAAAAACGTTCAGCGGGTTGAAGAATTTGGCTGTTTTGCAGGGTTTTGGGACCAAAAATCCAACCGAATTAGGGTGGTATAAGCAGACATTCCTTACTACTCTGGTCAGCACCCAGAGCACTACAGGAACTCCAGGACCGGCAGCTGGCCGAGCTGCTGCAGCTGAGCGTGGAGGAGGTGTGCGCGGACTTCGACGCCATGCTGCGCCACGACTGGAGGCGCCTCGGCATCTCCGCCGAGGAGGCGCGAGAGTTCTGCGTGTGGCGCAACGCGCCGATGCGCGTGCTGAGCTCGCAGGGCGACCTGGTGGACAGCTACGACCCGGCGCTGAAGGAGCACCGCACCGTTTGTTTTTTGGCCTTCGACGGGCACTGCTACATGTACAGGGCCGTGAAGAGGGTGCTGGAGAGGCAGGCGGCGCGCGTGCTCTACCGGGGCGAGGCGAGGCAGACCCTGCCGCCCATCCAAGAGTGGAGGCGCTTCGACGCCGCGGACGTGCAGCCGGGGCTGTTCTGGTGCGAGGACCTGCGGGAGGCGCGGCGCCAGCTCATGGCCGCCGGCGAGAGCCCCAAGGTGGCCATCAGCAGCCCGGCGCGTACTGCGGGCTGAGGCTGAGGCGGGGCACCAGGATCCGAGAGCTGCCAGAGGAGCACGAGGTGCTGCGGAGGTGGTGCGAGCGCTCAACCAGGAGTACAGGGGCCAGCGCCTGGCCGGCTTGGCGCACGAGACCGCAAGGAAGCTGGCGGCCGACGTCGCTGCCCAGCTGCATCTGTCCTCCTGCCTCGCCGCGCAAGTGCGCGCTGTGCGGCTGCGGGCTGACGGCCGGCACCTGCGAGCTGGACCACGTGGTACCGGTGAGGCAGGCCTTTGCGGGCAGCGTGCAGATTTTGCAGGCCCCCAGCCTGGAGAGCCGCGTGGCGCCCGGCGTCATGGAGTACGCCCGGAGCCCCAAGCTGCCTCCCCTCGTCTTTGAGGCGCAGACGTGCGCAAAGGACGCACTGTACTCTCTCTGTTATTTGTGAAATCTAAAACCGCTCACAGCGCATCTTCAGAGGTTATCGTTCAGCAAATGGGATTCTGCAAAAATTTGGTGGTTTTGCGCGGTGCGGCCACAGCCCTTCTGCTTGCACTTCTGCAAGGGTTTTCAGCTTGCTTCAATGTGCAGGCAAAACGGGTCCTAGTCGCATTCTGTGCGTCTCGGAAGTTTAAGTTGCCCGGGCTTAAAGTGCTGTTTCTGGCCTTGTAAGTGCGTTTCTGTTGCGGAGCTTTGTGGCTCGAAAAGCATGATAAGTGCTTTCTAAGCGCAACGGTAACTCAGAGCAGAAGGGTGGAATTCTCTTGGCCTCATTTGCTGCATGTGAGCCTTGGGTTGCGTCTCCGTCAATCCTCCGGCAACAGGATTGCATTGCTGGGTTAGGGCAGCCGCAGATAGGCCAGCGCGTATACTTCAGCTGCCGGCTTCCGGAACTTGCGTAACGCAAAAGGACGAATGGGGAAGATCAAGCTTTTCCCCACGCCTGAGTACACCAGCAAGCAAGCCTCGGACCCCGTGGTGCCCCTGGTGCCATGCACGGGCATCTTCCTTGGGCCCAGCAAGTCGGGCAAAACTGTGGCGCTCATCAGTCTCATCCTGGAGCAGTACAAGGGCGTGTTTGAGCGGATCTACGTTTTCAGCGCAAGCGATCCCCGTCAAGAAGTACATCGAGCAGGACCTGGGGGTGAACACGGAGCGTGAGCAGGCTTACTGGGACGAGTGGGATGAGTCCGCCTTGCGGCGCATCATCCAGCAGCAGCGCAAGATCACGGAAGCGTCCAAGAAGTTGGAAATGAAGAAACTGTACCAGGTGCTTGTAGTCATCGACGACTTTGCTGACACGCCGCAACTCCACAAGCCGCATGGCGCCCTTGACACGCTCTTCATCCGAGGCCGTCACATGCAGATCAGCACCTGGGTGAGCTCGCAGAAGCTGAGGCTCATCAGCGCAGCCGTGCGGGTCAACATGCAATTCCTCTGCTGCTGGAGGCTGCGCAACCAGCACGAGCTGGACGCCGTCATCGAAGAGCTGAGCGCCCTGCTGCCGAAGGAGCAGCTGTACCGGCTGTATGAGCAGGCGACCCGAGAACCTTACAGCTTCCTCTTCGTGTACTACCTGAAGCCGAAGAACGAAATGTTCTACAAGCGCTTCGAAGAGCGTTGATGGGAGCGGCGCTCGCTTCCTGGGCCAGAAGCTGTTCGCCAGCTCCACGCTGATCAACGCGAAGTGTGAGAACATCTCCAGCCGCCCGTCGTCCGCCGGACGGGCGGTTTCCTAAAGAAAAGGATGACGACGATCTACGTGGACAGCCGCAAGAGGGTGGCCGGCTCGGACAGCGACTTTGAGGTCGACCTGGGAGAGTCGCTGCACTTGCAGAGCGACGCCCGGCTGGCCGTCTACAAGATCCGCTTGGCCGACAGCTTCCTGTCCACGGACCGCGGCCGCTACCTCTACTGGGTCGACGCCGCGCTCGGCACGCGACCCCCGTGATGTTGCGTTGATCCCCAGGCCCCCCCAGGTAGGTTGAGGTGTCCCCGATCCGTGCCCCCCTGTAGCACCTCCATCGGCGAGAGGTTGGGTCGTCGCGTGTCAAAACCACGATTTTACAGGGAAAGTCTACGAGGGCTCACCTTTGAAAAATTGGCATATTGCCCTGATTTGTTTTTTTGGCGAGAAACCTTCCCACACCGGCCGCAAAACGCGATCGGGGGCTGAAGGGCAGCGGCTGGTGAGGGAAGGGTGAGCAAGCGCAGAGCACAGCTTTCTTTGCCGGCAGCAGGCGATCGGGTGGTGCCAGGGATTGGCTGGCGGGGGAGGCGGGTGGCGACGGACGGCCACGGAGCAAGCGGCGGAGGCGCTGAGCAAGCGCCAAAAAGGCTGCCAAGCAGGCAGCTGGATCCGCGCTGTGGCTGGGTGCTGGCCACAGGTGCTGGCCACAGATGCTGGCCACAGGTGACGACAGGCTCCCTGGCCGCCATTTTATGCCTTTTTTTTGGGAACAAACCTATGATCATGGATTGTGATAGTTTGGTTTTTGAATCTGATAGTTTGGATTTGGGGGGGTGGATTTCTTGTCAAGTTGCAATGGGAAGTGATTAGCTATGCATAATAAGGACTTTTTTCATTCCCTGCACATGGAGTTCGCATGCTTGAGGCCAGGATCGATCACATTAAATCAAGTATATGTATAATAGTACATGTTTGCTGTCTGCATGTGATTTGTGCCAGGTGATGCCTTGTGATCATTTCACGCATCATGCTTACTCTTTGAAGGCATCACCAGGACCACAAATCACATGACCCATCGATCCTGGTCCAAGCATGTGAACCCTGTGCCAGGGAATGAAACCTAAGATAATAGACACATTACTGTATAATACGTGACAAGGTGTCCTGACATGGCAGCCCTTCCCAGAACATGGAAATTGTCAGACAAAAGATGCATTGTCATCCCATCCAGCTTTGCAGGGTAAAGAAAACTTACAAAATATGGCCTGTTTTCAAACGTCTCTGAAAACTAACCATTTTAAGGACCCTTCAGCTCCAGCATGTTGAACATTTGCGCGCTGACATTTTTCACTCTGGCTCAATGATGACCTGGCCGGACGGCTGCAATCCAGGCTAGACCAAGGGTGGGAGGATCATGCTGGGCTGGATTGAAGTAGTTGTTGTCACATGATGGACATGATGTAATCCTACTTCTGATCTGAAGCCTTCAGCAAAACATTGTGAGCACTGGAAACCTACATTGCTGCCGATACAGTCAGGTCCTGAATCAATCCAACAGACACTCGGCTCTAATCCAATGTTTGGCAACTAGCAACAGCAGAAGAGTGAGTGCAACTTTTCTGACTTGACATGAGTCTCATAGTTGTTCTGAAGTTCTGGCACCCATTGTGCTTGAGAGCAAAGGGAACATAAACAAAGGATCATAAACAAAGGATGCACCTTCTGAGACTGATGGTAAATGGCTTCTGGCATCACTGGAGTAGTAGTGCATTATGTGCACTGACACAAAATAAAGGGGCAGCTGTCATTTCCTCCAGCTCTCTTTGTGAACTGGTCGCATAGCCACTGTAAAGTTTGCAATGACACGTCAACAGTGCAATGACATCACTTCAGCTGGTTTGGGAGCCATTGCCATGAAACGTTCAGTGCCAGGGTCATGGTATGTGTTCAACAAGAGTCCGGCTAAAGCTGTTGAGACCAAGAAGCAGAACTACACAACGAGTTGGCAGGGCTTTGCCATGGTTATGCAGACAAATGAATCACAAAGGATGAGAGACTGAGGAGTTTCAAAATGTTTCTCTTGCAACAGCCAATGGAAAGCTTCATTCACCCTCATCCAAAGAACTAGCACGCTTCTTTTGGCAGTGTGGAGTGCTACGAAATTACAGCACTGGCTGCAAGATACTCAGCACTGGTGCGATAAGGCATTTCCCACACACAGGCCAAGCTCGTATGGCAATGTCACAGTGGAAACAGAGTTCTGGAGAAAAAACACCCCAGTTCTTTGGCCGAAAGGGGAGGTCCGTGCCTGCCAGGTCATGGCTCTGGTCATGGAGTCTCAGGCCTCGACGTGCCAGCATGTCAAGCAAACAAGGGACGTGTGTCTCAAGGACCTTCCGGAGCTCAAAAAGCCAACCTTCTTGTTGAAGTGGCACAAACCCCAGCTTGACTTTAGTTATGGTCACCAAATCCTACTGACCTCAGTGCCACACTAGGCATCAGTGATAGACCTGCACAAGGCTGGGTGGTGGGAGGCATCTTGAAGGCAGTGTGCCCGGCTGCATTCGCTTGTTCACTACAGGGGGCCAACATGAAAGACCTGACAAACTATTTGCAAATGCCTCAATCGCAGTAGTGACAGTGCTGTTCACAGCCCATGGTTTATTGGTACATGCATCCCTTTCTTGGCACATGAACCTAAAATATATGTTTACTAGACGAGAGGGACACCTGAGGTAGATTGATGGGGCAGCACACACACACGGGCCTGATATTGAGGATGACTGATGCCATTCCTGGCTCGCAATGGCAGGTTTCAGACCTTGTGCGGGCTGCCAACCGCTTTTTGAATTGATGCCTCTGCCTCTAACACTAAGCTTTCCCAAAGAGATTCCTGGCCCACATCTTGATGGGCTGGACACTTGGGCTTCAGTGTGTTGACATTGCAGTGTTACATCTTTCAACAAAGCTCTTTGGCACATCTAGTGGGGCTCCCTTACAACAGACTCTTTCTGCCAACAACACTCAATGACTCCCATTGAAGTGACTGCTGCAGCAAATGCAGGACAAGCGTTGGCTAGGGAGTGTGGACATTGCTTTTCTGAACCCTAAGTCGCTTGTGCAATTGTCTTTGTACATTTCCACCTTTGTGGAAGTGCCAGGCACACTTGACAGCGATGTGCAAGAGCAACTGGCGTGGAGCCCAAGTTGGAGTGGGATCAGGCCAAAACAAAGCACCCTTGAATTGCCCACTGTTTTGTACAGTTTCACAAGACCAATGAAATTACTTTCATGGTAAACACATGCCACATGAACATTGCCAATAATGCAATGAACCAACAATAGGAAGGCACATATATCTAGAGCACAGGTGGTTCATTGCATACTGGCAAGGTTCATAACATCATTGGTCTTGTGAACTGTTCAAAAAGAGGTCTAGGAAAAAACTGGGATTGATTGTTCGTAGCTTCAAATGGTGGCTGGAGGCAAGTTTTTTTCCACACAGTTTTCAACATGTCGCTGATTGGATCTGTACAGTACCTAGCTGATGGATGGCTGCATCCATGCCATCGGGGCAGGGGCTTTCTGTTGCACCCTCTTTGTTTCACAAGGCGGTGTCAGCCATGAAGGGCCAGCAGAGCATGGCACATGTGGTCTCTGAATGCTCATAGAAGCACTCTGCAAGCAAGGTGTCAGCCAGGAGGGAGTGTTCTCCTTCTGAACCTTTGGCGGCTTCTGAACCTTCTCCTTCTTCACCTTCTCCTTCTTCTCCTTCTTCACCTTCTCCTTCTTCACCGTGGCCTTGTTGGCCTTGTTGGCCTTGTTGGCCTTGTTGGCCTTGTTGGCCTTCACCGCCTTCATTGCCTTCATTGCCTTCATCACCTTCTGCACCTTCGCACCCTTCGCAAGCTTCGCTGTCGATGATGCTTGATCACCATCATGCCTGCTGCTCAGCCATGCTTTCACAATGGCTTGCCCCAGGAGAGATGGGTAGCTCGCACTTTCTTTCAAGCGCTTTTTGATGCCTTGGCAGCGCTTCTTCCCAGAGGCATCTGTGTACTTCTTTGTCGTCCTGAGATGCCCCTGATCACCACAAGGACATGGCTTCACCAATGCTTGGATCCAATCGCCCTGGCCAGCAAAGCGGTACTTCTTCCAAAGCCGCATGCCCTTTTTCCTTGGCTCCCATGCACACCTGTGAGTGTTCACAGTGTCATAGCCCAGCTTCTTGAGAGTGTCCCGCAAAGGTGGCCAGTGCCACATGTAGCTCTTGGTCGGGTTCTCATAGCCCAGGCGAAGTTTTCTCAGCTCTGCCAGCTCGATCAGAACGATGCAGCCCTGCACCATGTTGTTGGCAGCTTGAACTGATTTGTTTCTGGTGTTGCCCCAGTACTTGTTGTTCTTTCCTCGCTTGGTGTTGTGCACATTCAAGAACATCCAAGGCCCACATCTGGGAGCAAGGAAGCACAGCCCACCTTCCTCCAACCTCATCAGTAGCTTCACCGCATTTTCAAAGCCAGCTTTGCAGCCAAAGTCTTCACTCTGGGCTGAGCCCGTATCAGTCACACCAGGCTGCCTCTCAATGTCATATTCAGCACTGAACAAATGATGTTTGGTGGCAGCCCGATGGATGGACCCCACTCCTGAAAATATCTCGCACACCTGAAGGTCTCGATTGAGGGGCGCAAACTCAGGATTCTCTACAATGCTCTTGGCCGTGTGGCCAAACAGAGATGCCATGATGCAGCTGCTTGGGCCATCAAAACTGACCAATGGCACATATGACAACATGCAAGAAGCAAATTGCGGTCGTTGCAATCAAGCGTCATGCTTCAATCCGTTGTGACTCAAGGCATCAAACTTGATCAATTAGCTTCAGCCACACAATCACAACCGCTTTTCACTCTCTTTCAACTTCTCTCCTTGTCATCTGCCAAATTACACTTCTTTCAAAACTTCACCATCATTTGCCAGGAGATCGCAGGCAGGTGAGGATAGTATGGCCCGGCCTTGGCAACAAGACTCTTGTCGCATGTGCAATTAGACATTCATACGATTCACCGAAATGCACAGATCAATGAGACACTCACATGTTCATTGAGACACTCAAGTTCATGATGCAAACTTCCAATCCAATGTCAGCAACTACTGGGTGCCAGACATTCAGTGTCAGAGGTCTCCGTTGATGATCTGCGGCTATTGCAGCCATGCTTTCCAAAAAGCCATCTCGCGATGGTACCTGCGGTCGTCCATTGGCCATCACCCGAAGCTCTGCAGCTGCACGGTAAAAGGAGTGGTCTGCTGACCAATCTGCTGAGAGTTGCTCCAAAAGGTTTGCCATCTGTCGAAGCTGTTTTTTTCGCTTGTCATCAATCTGCAACTGTATTGATCTTGTCGGAGCGGGAGTCAAGGCTGCTGTGACGTACCGGCAGTTGGGAATCATCAAGACTGGCGGCTGACCAGCGCGATCGGCCATGAACTGCTTGCAGATGCAAAAAATATCAAGGGGGTGTACCTCAAAAGGTGAGTTGCCCGTTTGCAGAACTTCTTCCCTCGATAGGTCCATTCTGAACTTCCAAGTGAAACTGTGAGGTGTCTCGGTGTGACGGCGATTCGCAAAGCAGTTGTATGGCTTGATGCCCATTGCTCCAAGCCATTGGTTAAAGTCGCGAACGTGTGTGATGTGCTCCACGTAGCACTGATAGCCCTTGCTCGCCAGCAAGGACTCCATTCCAGCATGGATCCCTTGCACAAGATCAAGTGGAGTGTGGATCCTGATTCGCCTCAAAACTCTGGCAAGCAGCAAGGAAAAAACGAAGTCCACGTCCTCGTGCGTATGCCCCTTGCGCAAGTAGAAGACATTTGTCGTGTCGAAGCCGAATCGCCGAGCTACAACTCCCATGAATAGCGACACTTCGCTATTCTTGCATGCAGCGACTGTGTTGTCTGACTGGACGCAAAGATGCCGGACCATCGGCAAGCCCTGCCTGGCCCGGATCTCTTTGACCCGTGCCAGGGACCGAACAAGGATCTCAAGGATATAAGAAGCCCCATGAAAAGTCCCCTCCTCGTCCGCAATCCAAAAATCACAAGAGTATCCGTGACTCATGCAAGCATGGATGACGAGTCGTGGGCGATGCTGCTTCTCAAGAACCTTCGGCGCCCGGAATGACCACTGCGGAAATGTGCCCTTCGAGCGATCCAAGCCGTCGACTATCAAACAAAGAATGGAGCTGTCTGGGGCCCGGCTGGCCCATCTCAGATGCCAGTACATGACTCTGTCAGCATATTGAGATTTGATGTGATGCTGCCATTCGGCTGCCTTCAAGCGCTTCTCGGCAGGTGTTGCTCGCCCAGCATGAATGAATTGACTGAATTCCCAACACACATCACACTGTGCATGCTGGCACTTCTTTCTCAGGCCGATGTTGAAGGACCAGCCTAGGAGTGAAGGCTAAGGTTCAGGGCAATGAAAAAAAATTAAAAGCCAAGCAATTGACTCCAACCACCTCCCAAAACTTACAAGTCCAGCCAAAAGGCAAGAGACCCACTTTCGCCAGAATGTAGACCAGGAGGCTGGATTCGTGTCAGGTGCCCTGCAGCTCATCCATGACAAGTAGAACCACCACACATCCACAACGTGCTGGTGCTGAATGTATCTGATTGGCAGAGAGGTACCAGAGGCAGGCACTGCCATGTTGCTGACCAAGGTTTTCTCCGGATCACACCCCACCAAAGGCAGCAGGTCGCTCTCTTCCTCAGCAAGCCTTTTCAAAACTGCAACTTCTTCTCGCGTCATGCCTTCCGTCTCCTCAATTGCTGAATCCACGTCGTCGATGTGAAACTGTGTGCTCTCCGGCAAAAACTCAGCTGCACTGTGATAAAGTTCCAGGAAAAATTGGTCTACACTGATGCCAGCAGGAGTCACGTGGCCAAAGTTCCTGCTTCGTCCATCCGTCACTCCATGAACATATTTGTAACAGGTCCGAGGCGTCATTGACAAAATTGCACACAGACGTGCGACGCAAGTGCGTTTGCCCAAAAAGCGCCACTTCACACGGCTTGCTGCAAAGTCCTCATTGCCTGTCTGGTACACTGTACTCAATAGATGGCCCTTCATCTCACCAGTCATACATTTCCACACCTTGACAAAGGTAAGTGCTTCTTGTACGTCCAAACCAGGCTCGCAAACACTGCAGGTTCCCTGCTTGCTTTTGCCCATGCTGCACGGCTTCTTGCAAAGCATCTCAACCTTTGGCCGCTCATTCTTGATGTCCACTGTCTCAATTGCCAGTTGGCTCCCACAAGACAACAATGCCATGCCAACTGTCAAATCAATTTCTGCCATTGACCACTGCTGCTGCTTTGCCGGCCCTGCTGCAGATGAATCTTCGCGACAAACAGGCGGCTGAATCCACTTTGGAGTGGCAACCTCTACGCGCCTCCGCTTCGGCCCACACTCTGCATCTGTGCAGACCGACGGTGTCATCCAGGCAGGCTGGTGTGCGACAGAATCAGAAGCCACTGGTGGCGTTTGCCAGGAGGATTTCGATTGATGTCGTCCAGCCCTGGGCTCATGCACGGGTGGTGTCATCCAGCTTGGGTCCCTTGAGGCCATTGCTGAAGACTCCAGGCCAGCAAGTGACTAAGTCATTGAGTCGAACATGCTGCCACTGCAAATAACATCAAGTTGAAGTCAAGTCACAATCACGGCAAACAACCAACTTCAACATTGTAATTTGCAACATGTCAAGCATGATGACATGATCGGACATGCTGCACTCATCAACAAATGCAAAGAGTGATCTGATGGCACTGTTTCACCCCAGTAGGCTGGCATCACAGTCACTCGCACAGACCACCCCCCCCCGGATCTGTAGGCTCGGGCTGCTTGCAGGCAAGCCTATCTACATGTGAAGTAACACTAAATCTGAGGCCTCAGTCAGGCATTCTTGGGCTGACTACTTGGCCAACTTGGCCTGAAGGCCCTTCTTCCAGCTCTCACTTGCCTTCTTCAGCTCAGCGCGGACTTCTGGCTTCGAAGGCCTCTTGTCAGCCAACTTGCAGTCGCAGTTGGGCAAGGCTTTCTTGAGATGATGCCGCACATGCTCCCAGTACCTCTGTTGCGTGGCAGTCTTCCCGATCTGGATCAACTTTCCAGGGAACTTCTTCTGGAGCTCCTCCCGCGTCTCATTGTACAAGACCTTCTTGAGCTGAAACAACTCTCTGCCTTCTTCACTGGTCGGTGGGCGATTGCCAGCAAAAGTGCCAGCCTCACCCCTCGCTGCTCTGCGCTTCTTTGCAGGGGGCTCAGGACCTTCGACAGGACAAGGACCATCATCTGTTGTCTCCGCAGTGGCCGCCATGATCTTCGTGGGCTCAGGGCTTCCACAGTCTTCTCGTTGAGGCTTCTCCATAGACTTCTCAAGCTCCTGGGCAGTCTTAGGGTTGTGGCCTTGTCGCTTGAGCACAGAGAAAGCTGCATCTGGGCTTTTGCCTTGGCCGCAATGCAGGCTGCCTCCTCCTTCTCCGTAGCTGCCTTCTTGGCATAAGCCAATGCCAGAGCCGAATGGTGCTCAGCCGCCTTCTTGGCAGATGGCGGCATTCTTGAACTTGTGCCAGCATCAGGGCGACCTGTGGGCGACGGTGTGCACCAGCTTGGCCATGCACTTCCCCTCCAAGGAGTCGTAGACACAGGTGGCAACGGGGCAGCTGCAGCTTTGCCTTGTCCAGGATCTTGAGCTTTGCTCGGGCCAGGGGACATCCAGTCCATGTTCTCAACCTCCTCGAGGCCCTCCAGGTCCTCATTGTTCATGAAGAACGATGCCATTCTGGCAAAGGGGCAGGGCGCTCCAGTCAGCACTGCAAAAGCTGCAAGAGTACAACCTGCAATGGGCAATTTTCAACCAATCAGACCAACTGTGACATGCTCAGCAATCACACACACACACACTGGCATTATTCCATGAAAGATCTGTCACAAGATGCAATGGAGGCAGTCACAAGCCGGCTGACAGTGTTTTCACCCTTTCTCTGATTGATCAGATCTGCACAGTTGTTGGCCCTACCTGCTCGTGCCAAAATCAGGTCGGCTCAGTGGCCTGCATGGCAGCCTACACTAGCTTGGCAATCTTGCCTGCAGGAACTTCAAGCTCACATGCCGGGTACAGGCCGGGCTTGTCTGGGTTCATTCCCCAGCTTTGCTCTGACGAAGTCACCGCCCATCGCTGGCCCAGCACAATCAGCTCTTGCTTTTTGAACTCCTCCAAGACTGACGAGGAGGCAGCAAACAGCAGGCTGCCAGCATCCTCCCAAGTCGGAGGCTTGGAAGAAGCAACCTTTCGTGGTGTGGGCTGCGGGCTGAACACAATGGCAGACGCGTCCTTCACTTCAAATGCCCGCTTGGTCACATCGCCTGCAGCATCCTGCGTGCAGCAACAAATCATGACTGTGACCAAACACAATGGTATCAAATATTGGGTAACTCTCAATCTTTATGATAGCAGGCCTTCTCAATCTTGGGCTCAACCTTGTGGCATGCAATCTCGAGGCTGGAGATGTCTTTGCCACCGGACTCAAGCTTTGACAGGAAGCTTCGCAAGGTCTCGGCAGATTCTCCCGGCTCCTCGCCCTTGCGAAAGTGGCCCATCACCTCATCATTGCTGAAGCCAACCTCATAGTAGAACGCCTTGCCCTGCATGATCTTTTTTGCATCCTGGCCGGCAAACTGTTCATAATTGAGGCAAACAAGAAACGGCGCATGCTGAAAGAAAGTCCTCATTGATCTTGAAGCTGCCAAACACCAAGGCCAAAGGTGGGTCCATAGGTGACAGTGTGGCCTTTGCCTCCCCGGCTGCAAACCACATGTGCCCGTCACTTGCAATGACAACTTGCCCTCCACCATATGCAAATGCCGTAACCTTGTGCTTCTTCTTGATGTCCTCCAGGCTGTCCTCCACCGTGACCACCTCTTTGGTCTTCTGCTTCTTGGTCATGGGCCCATCTGTGCTTCCCCCCTCGGCTGCGCGCTTCGTCCCATCATACGCCTTGCCCTGAGGGTTGTACAAGGCATTGTGATCCTGCACCACCTGTGCCCACTGCTCCTTCAGGTCATCCGCGACCAGCTTCTCCGACATTACATCCAAGAACTTCTGGGTGAAGGGAAGGGTGTCGGCACCTGATGGGAAGGTCACCTGGAAATCGCTCTCCTGCAGCACTGGTGTAGTGCGGTTGTCAACAAACTGCGCCAAGGCCTCCCAGTTCGGGATCTTCATGATGCTTTGCTCGGCCATGTTCTGCAGCCTCCGCCTGACAGCCACCAGCAACCATCTCGAGATCTTCTGATTCTCAACTCGCTTGCCTTGCTGATGGTCATCCCGGGTGTTTGCTTCGGCCCAGCATGTGCCTATCCACAAATGCATGGGCTCAGTGCTGTTGCTGCTCCTCCTCATCACGCACTCTGCCGTGCTGTGATCATAGGCAAACACGTCGATGAAGGCGACCATCGAGTTGCGGCCTTTTCCCATGCTGAGCCAGATGCCATCAAGGAAAGCCGCAGGCAGCGTCCATCCCGAAAGCCATTGCTTCCGCCTTGCCGGTCGGCTCACATCTCCAGGCCCTGTGGAACCAGCAGTTGAGAAATCTCGCCTGGGATCCACATAGTTCCTGATCGGGTTCATGATGCACTGGGCTGATTGCTTTGTGCAAGGCACTGTCTGTCTCCTCCACAAGACAGACTTGCTGTAGATGGACAACAGCTCCTTGTCTGTGCCCACCTGATCACTGACAGCCATGTAGAACTTGTGATTGGCAGGCCGTTTGCTTTGAGCCGGGATCGTGCTGGGGTCAAAAACCACCGTGATCTCTCTCACCAACAACCTGTTGTCCACATCTCTCAAGGCATCCAGGATCTTGAGCGCTTGCTCATGAACATCATGTTCTGAGTACTCGTTGCCGAAAGCCCCAGTGGTTGGGGCTGCAATGATCATGCAGCTTCGGCGAGGGTCCGAGGCAATGTGACCAGAGAACTCCTTGATCGCCTCAATGGTGTTCTTCACGGCGTCGTACCCCAAGGTGGAGCTGTTCAACCAAAAGATCCTGTGGCACTCCTCATCGGCAATGCCGGCCTCATTGGCAAAGCGGTTCGCACAGGACTCAACGAACGTGGTGGCATGGCCAAGCTCAGCTAGATCACGAAGCGGGTAGTGCGTCTCCTGGTGCACCTCAACTGCAGCCCTTTGCGATGCCTTCTGCTTGTCCACCAACTCTGCCTGCAGCCCCAGGCCAGCTCGCTGAAAGTTGGCCATCGACTCCTTGAAATCCAAGAACTTCTTCTGCTCCTTGTTCAGCTTGGCCATCGCCGTGTTGAGCTCTGCCTTCTGCAAGTCAAGGTCGGCCTTTGCCTCATCGATTTTGATGGCCACCCCACTTTTCACTCCAAACTCCTGTAACATCCTGAAGGAAGATGCAGTCAACTGAGGGTCAGCAACCCTGTACTTCTCCACAAGCTCCATGTCCAAGTAGCCCCGGATGAACTTGTTCCCCAAGGAATCCATCTGGGCCGCGGTCAAGAGCTCCTTGAAGGCTGGCAGGTAGTGCACAAACAAGCAAGTGATTGCCCAGCACGTCTCATCATCCTTTTGGTCCCTGAAGGAAGCTGCATTTGCAGTCAAGTTGACACGCTTGCGAAGACGCTTGGCATCACCCAGCTTGTGGAGAAAATACCTGATGCGCCTGGCCACAAACCAATGCACCTTGACCATGTCCGTGCTCAAGATGCTCCGCCAGAGTTCGCAGTCGATTCGAGGCTTGCTGCCGCACCGAACCTGTTCACACGCAAGCTGCTTGTAGGTGAGGCCACTGTTTTTCGCTGGGTAGTTGCTCCAGTGGTAAGCGATCAGCTCCTGGGACTCCTGCATCAGGTTGGGGTACATGGTGACAACCGTCTGCTCCAAGTCGCTCAAGCGCTTGCAGTCCACCCCGGAGCCAGCATTGAACTGTGCGATCAGGTCACCACTCCCATCTTTCCAAGCCCGTCCCTCCTCAACACATTGCTGCAGCAGGATTCCTGAGATTTGCACCGGGTCAGGTCGTGGCCTGCTGCTCTCAGAAAACTTCTCCTGCAGTGCCCTGAATCTGTCCTCCTTGGCATTGCCAGTGGACCTGTAGATGCACTTGAAGGCGAACATTGCACGCAAATGTGGCGCCAACAGGGTCAACTCACCATCGGTCAAGTTGGTCTGGATGGCCCCAAGCAAAATGAGCTTCATCGCGATGCTCTTCGTGAAGCCGATGGAGATGGACACCTGGAAGGACGGAATTGGAGCACCAGGCTGCAAACCCTTGAAGTTGATCAGTATGGGGTTGCTGGCCGAGTCAAAGGGGCGTTCCAAAAACTCTCGGAAGAGCCTCAAGATGTAGACCATTTTCGATGGGCCTTTGAGTGAGAAGCATGGCTCATATCCCAAGTGCCAAGGATTGAGATACAGCTCCACGGACTCATCGTCGGGGGAAGGAACAGTGGCCTGTGTGGCATGCCGCGTAAAGATATGCTGGGGCTGCAGCTTGTCCAACCGCACCAGCAGCGTCTGAAATGTGTCCTTGAGAGCAGCAGGGTTCCCGCCAAAGAGCTTCGACAAGTAGTCACCTAGAAGCAGGCAGTTCCAGACATGAAAGATGATTGAATGCATCATAAGTTGTGGCAAGCCATTCAAAGTAGCAATCAAATGAGCCCATGGCAAGCATCCACTGCGTCGTCCACTTCAGGGTTCCCACTGCCACCGAAGGTGTCCTGTGCCCAAGCCTCAAGCTTGGCAGTGACAGCCTTGAGCTCCTTGCTCTGCCCCCACATTGCACACACTGGGCTGCTTTCAGACACTACTGAGGCAACCACAGCTACGGTGAATTGAACATTGCAATTTGGTGGTGTCCCTTCCAGAAAATGAGATTTTGAATGCTTGTGCCACTTCAACAGTATGTGATGGGCATGGCTAAGTATTGGCACTACCCACCCCCACCAGTGCCAATTCTCAAGTAACAAGTATGAGATGCTGCCTTTTCTTTAGGTCATCTAATATATGTGTTAGACTTGGCAGCATGCTCATACCCTTTACTTCAGACTTGGCACTAGTGGGGGTGGCTAGTGCCAATTTGGGGGCTATCAAGGGACCACCCTCTGAAGTGGCACAATCATTCAAAAACTCATTTGCAGCCCAGGTTTCCACCAAAACTTCAATTGTCCAGCAACTCATCGGACAACAACTCATTTGCTAATGAGACTCTTTAGAAATGGCACTGGCCAGGGTGTGTAGTGCCATTTCTTGTGATCTCATTATGAAATGAGTTGTCACATCCTGGCACCCTCCCCGAATTTTTAAACAAACTCATTTCAAAGTGTGTCAACTAGACTTGGCACTAAACCATTTTGGTGGTGGACAATGAGGACACGCTGAGTGCCAGCCTGGTTGATGTTCTCTGTGGGTCACGTTGCGCAGTAGAGAACCAATGGCCTGCCAGTACAAAGGTGCAGCTCATGCCATGGCTGAAGGCACACAGTTGAATCTGAGAACTGTTCATGCATTGACGCGTCAGTTGTTTCATGATGGACCTGTTTAGCCAGCCAATCTCACCGCTTAGTCTGTGTTGCCACATGGTGAGTGTTAAATCTCAAACTCAGCTCAGGCTCTGGCTCACTGCAGGCCTTGTTGCCAAATCAAAGCCTCAAGGGGCCTCAGGATGAACAACCAGCTATCAGTTACTGGCAGTGCTACATGTCCCATGTTGATGATCGATTCCAGCAAGTTGCAGTTTGGTCTGAGTGCTGGACAAGGAGGCATTGTATGCATGCTGACCTGAGTATTGCAGAAATGAAGTTGAATGTATGCACTCATGCAAAGTGCACAAGCCCTGACACAAACTATGTAGCTGCATGGCCATGTTCACATCGATATTTTTGTCCATGCAATGCCGGAGGCTCGAATGTGACCGCTGCAAAACACCAACAAAGTTGACCAGCATTTCGGGTCAAACCTGAGGCCTGGAAGCAACATTCCACCTGAACCTGGTGCCTTAGTGCTCTCAATGTGTTGGCTGAGTCTCTGAGGAGCCTCACATAAATGCCCCCTGTGTATGTTTGTGTTTCGTATTGCTTTTGTCTTGTTGCTCAAGCCAACTTTTGAAGGGTGTACATCATGCCCTGCACCAAAAATCCCAGGCTTCAGGCTACCTCTCAATGCCATCTCTAGGCATGAGACGCACGGGCCTCACGGCTATGCAACTCACGGAGGATGATCATCCGCTCAGTGTCCTGAGTTTCATTGCGAGAGAACATGCATTCCCAGCATGATGAACGAAAGCTCAACACTGAGTGACTTGTCTCAAACAGTTGCTGGTGTGACATCACAAATCTGCACTGAACATGACAACCAACACTGACTAGAAATTGATTATTTGAAGGCTAGGGGCTCTTTTCTCCTGCCGCTTGAGCATCCGTGTGACATTGAAGAGAAGGTCCGCAATCTCCTCCAGTGTCGATTGAAGCTGCGACGTGGCTTCTGGCCTTGCAGGCTGTGCCACAGATGATGATGATGAGGAAGACGATGTCTTGGGCTTGGCCTTGGGCTTGGCCATGGGCTTGAACGTCTTGTCCTTGCCCTTGACTTTGCCCTTGACTTTGCGCTTGTCTTTGCCCTGGTCTTTGCCCGTGTCTTTGCCCGTGTCTTTGCCCTTGTCTTTGCCCTTGTCCTTGTCCTCCGACTCCTTCTCCGAGGATGCCTTCTCAGCTGCCGGGCTGGTAGGGGAATGCAGCTCCTGCTTCACCTCCGCCGAGCACCGTGGCTGGTCCAGCACCTCCAGCGGCTGCTGCTCCTCCTCAGACACAAGCCCCTCCGGCGGTGTCACAATCTCTGGCTTCTCATCCTGCCAGGCGGACTTCCCTCAAACATCAAATTACAGGAAGTGCCTGAATTCCACCAAAAATTCAGGAGCAGGTGGAGGAAAACAATCCGGGCCACAACAAGCAGATCATCAGTAGCTTAGATCTACGTAACTCAACCAGTAACAGCTTTACTTCTGAGTATGTCTAGAGCAAATGAACAGGGTCATGTGTTTTAGTACACTTTGAAGAAGAAGGCTAGCCCAACCTTTATTTGTTGCCCACCAATGCCTCTGGGACCTCCATCGGGCGTACAGGCCCAACGGCAAAGGGCTTCGCAGAAGCCTGCACAATCGCAGCCAAATGCCTCCCAGGCACCAGCATTGCTGACAGCGCTTGTTGCACGTCTTTGTTTGTGCTATCTTAGATTGCTGACTGTTCGGTGCTATCTTAGATGGCTGAGTGTTCGGTGCTATCTTAGATTGATTGATGCGCTATCTTAGATTGATGCTGTGTGCTATCTTAGATCAATGCTATGTGCATCTTAGATTGATGCTGACTGTTTGGAACCGTGACATAATGTCCACACACTGGATTCTTAGAGCCAACATAAAAGACATTCACAGTCGGTCAGATGCAGGGAATGCCATACAATGTGTCCCACACATGCAGACTCTGGGCTTCTAGCTGGTGCCAGCGTCTGGAAGATGATGAAAAGACTGCCAGGAGCCTTGTGCACAAGGCTTTCGGCTCTAAGTCTCATAGCATAACTGGTGAAAAAAGACATGGCAAGTGCTGGCAAAGTAGCTTTGTCAAGGTGAGTGAATGCATGCTTCCCTTGCAGCAACACAAAGAGCTGAGCATACAACACGATGGCAGTGCACTAAGGCCTCAGCAGGGGAATTCTAGCTTCACAGTATGTGTGGCTGGCTGCTCTGAGTTCGAGGCCATGCGATCATGGAGGGGCTGTCGGCTGAAAAATCCGGTGCACCTGCAGCGTATGATGCAGAAAGGGACTCCATAAGGCGCATCCCAAACCTCAAAGAAAAGGGCAACTGGCAAACTGAGCTGGAAGCAGTTGGCTGAAGGAGAAGTCATCAAACTTGTGTTCGGCGCTGCCCTGTCAAACGTGCTTCAGAGATAAACAGTGACGGCAATATGTTGGATACTTCTCCCCAGTCATGGCAGATTCAAGGTTGTACATGCATGGGCAACCGCTCTGGAACAATGTTTTGATCTGGAGGATTCTGGTGTGTTGGAAACACATTGACCTGAAGATCGTTCTTCAACAACAGCCAGAAGAGTCAAGTCAGGTAGGAACAATGCCTGCAAGCTATGCAGCAAAGTAGCAAAATTTCAACGAGCTGCAATGGCAATGACAGGACATGTTTTGATTTGCTACTCTGCTGCACGTTTACAGGTTGAGTGTTGAAATGGTTCGCAACTCTTCTGACTGAATGTTGGAGAATGCCATGACAAGAACATCCGATGAGAACTAATGCACAAGCTTGCCTCCCAAATTAACTCACCACGGGATTGTGCTCAGCTTGCACAATGCACTGGCCATTGGTACTTGTAAGGGGCCTGGCCAGGTACTAAAATAGTACCTGTTTGTGACTCCTTATTGCCCTCAAATCCTTCTTTGCGTGGCGGCCCTGCATGTGTAAGATGTGTGATACAGTGTGCTGTTTCATACGTGCAAGCAAGCCAATCGAAATGAAGAACGCCCAAAAGGCAATGCCACACTGAGCACCCCACCCATCACCCTGCAGGAGAGCAAGGTCTGAGTGAGCATGGCTTGCCTGTGATGCATCTCGCTGACATGTTCTTGATTTTTCCTGACAGTGATACATCTTGCTGCTGAGGGTTCAAAACACTTTGCATTGCATGAGCCTCGAGACAAATTGATGGACATGCACCATACTGGGCCGCCAGCCAGGTTCAGAGTCTGATAGTGGCCAGCTCCTTCAATTACTTTGTGAGTCACCCCTGCCCCCAACAACTTCTTCACCCCTCCCTCACAAGCTCTCAGGGCTTTGGCGACAATGCAAATAAGGCCCGGCTTGTGCCCAAGGGTTGCAATTTGAGTGTGGACCAAACAGTGAACGAGCAGAATAATACCATTGTTGCAATAATGTTTCTTTGTCTGACTCGAGCCGCATCTCCTGCTCAGCTGTCGCACTTGGAAACTCGACCTCTTCCTTGGCAAAGGGCGATACTGAACAGATTAGCAGAAACATCTTCCTGTGTTGACTTCACTAGATTGGCTGTAACTGTAGGCCTTTGTAGGCCACCCAATCTCAGCAAGGATATCACATCACGCATGTTTTCCAACTCTCACTGGCACAGTCACAGGCAGTCGTTCCCTGAATCCATTATGTTGAGTAGCTATGGGCTGACAGCAATGTGCCATGTGTATGGTGACATTTTTTTGCAGAGTCCCAGGGTTGCACAGAATAAGCAGTCAAATGTCCCATTGTTTGGACCAATTGCCCTATTGCCCCATTGTCGAGAAACACTTTGGAAAAGCTTGCAACGCCTGAGCCCAAGGCCAGTGCCAGCAGCTTCTGGCGGTCAATGCCTATGTGAGGCTGGTTCAGGGGGAAGGTGTGGCGTTTCTACTCATAGTTTACCTCAAGCTTGAGTTTGTCAGTACGTCAAACACTAGCTTTAATTTGACAACTCAATGCACTTGCCATGTGTGCAGGTGGCCTGAATTTGTTTGTGAGCCTAGTTCATGACCATGACATAGTAGTTGACCATGACATAGTAGTTCACCTGAGACAACTGCACTGTAATGAGAGGTTTGGATCACATGGTCAAGCCTGCTGCTTTCGTGCAAGTCACTCCAAATATTATGACGGCACTGCCAGTGAAGGCAAGGTTGAATTGAGTGGGTGCTGATGATGGAATCTGACATTGAGCGCCCTGCAGGAAGTGGTCTCAACAATGTGAAGCCTGTACTCAGACTCGACAAGCATTCTTCTACAGCATCAAAATATGATGATGAGTGAACCTGGGGTGTTTGATTCAATCATGTTAAAACCCTCTAGGCCCCGTGCCGAAATTGGGTAGCTGTTCTGAGGTCCTTGTTGGTGTTGCTTCCCAAGTTCCATTGATCGCCATTTGGCTCAAGACACAATTGAGGTTCAAGATCTGATGTGTGACTGTATACATACGTGATCGGCATTGAGAGCGAAAACATTTCGCTTGCGCTGCATTTGTCAGGACTACTGTTGTAACTATCATTCCTTCTCCCTTACAACGTTTACACGGGTTCGGCTATAACGGCATCGTCCGTATACACCTTTCTACGTGGTTGGTATTAAAGCTTGAGGGTTCGGTGCACAGCGTCCCACGGGACGTCACCTTGCCGTCTCTTGACAGGTTATCAGCCGTAACTACAAGCTCTACACTGGACTGGGAGGCAGCTGGTTTATTGCGGGTACAGGGACAATAAAGGAACGATAACCTACACAGTACAATGGCGTCTTCGGCGAGCCCAAGTACTGCAACTTTTGGGAACAGCAGCTCAGAGGGGTCCAATGGATTGATGGCTCTTCCTGCGGTGATGGATATGGTTGCAGATTCACAGGATGAACCTGGGAGCGGAGGTTCCGCGCTATTCAGCGACATATCTACTCCCACAAGATCATGGAAGCAGATCGATGCTCATCAGGAGTCGAAGAAAAGAGAATCCCCACCGAGAAGATCATCATCTTCGCCTGCGACACCACGGACGTCGCAAAAGGGCGTGAGATCGACATCGAAGGGTGGGAGGTCAAAATCACCCACCAGTGCAGATTTTCGCGCCGTGATCAAAGAGAAGAATAAGAAGGAGGTGGAGATCGGGGAATATCAGAAGACACTTGATGAAATGTCGGCAGCAATGGCGAATCTTAACCAAGAAGACTATGGAAGCACCATCCGGATCCAGGAGCTGGAAAGACGATGCGAGATTGCCAGCAAGCAGTCGGGACATCTAGTGAGTCACCACCAACACCACATGGCTGAGGCATGGCGCAATTTTGAGGAAGAAGCCCAACAGATGCGCAAGGTGGAAATGAACGCATTTCAGTACGGGGAGAAGAAAGACATGGAGTCGAATATTATAATGCAACAGATGAGACAAGCTGAAGGAACTATCATGGAGCAGAAGCGGGAGATTGCATTGATGAAATCCTACATGGCAAGCGAGAAGTCGGCCGCGCAGGAATCAGCTATACGTGCAAAACAGATACACCGTGAGGCTTCACAACAGATATCAGTTTATCAGCAACAGATCAGAGGCATAGAATCTTCTACATCTATCGAGAAGTTCAACGAGGAGGAGATGTTCCAAAGTCTGAAATCACAGTTGGAGCATGCACTCGTCAAGCGCCCCGAGACGTACTCTTTGGAGGACTCCAGGGAACAGCTGATGGCGAGGCTGAATGACGTTACAGTATTTGCGGAACAGGAATCGAAGAGAGCAGATTGCTTGCTTCGTGAAAAAGAAGAGATCGTCAAACAGTATGAGTCCGACGTGTCGATGAAGGACCAGATGATTGCTGTCGAAGGTGGTCATCGTCAGGATGCGATCTTGGAGTTAGCCCAGGCCAAAGAAGAGAAACAAGAGGAACGGTGCACGATGGACGAGAAGTCGAAGGAGGCTGAGTACTGGAGATTGACAGCTAAGGGAATGTACGATGAGTACCTCGAGGAGATGCATGAGCTTCAGAGACAACTGAAAGAAAGAGAGGCGACGCTCAAGCAAGAAGAGAGTTTTTGTACGCCAACTCGATGCTGACAACGAGGAACTACGTGCACACAAGAAGCTGGAGACACAGGAAGCCTCCAGCAGCAAAGATGGACATCGTGAACGAGCAGTAGTGAAACGCGCTGAGGGAGGAACCCAGGCTAATTCAAATAGGATAGACAAGAAGGTGGCTGGGTCAGTTCCGTCATCGTCTTCAAATCAAATCCCTAATTCGTCGCTGATGCCAGGTTCGATCCTCTTTCCGTCTTTCGGTGATCCAATGATCGATGTACACCTATCCCAGATGCAAGGGGTTGTTGGGCCTGTCCCACAATCCACTACTACGACTGGTGGTGGTGATGGGGGGGGAAACAACGGTACTACGCCCCCATTGGATTACGGTGGATTCCCGCCCAATGGGAATGGGCAGGGAGCGGGTCGACGTCAGTTGAGCCACGCTGGTGGCGGAGGAGGACCTCCGGATGATCCACCCGATGATGAGGATGAGGATGACGACGACGAAGGAGATGAGGAAGACGAGGAAGAAGAAGAGGTAGAAGACGATCGGACACGGAGGAGACGAAGGAGATCGAGAGATAACCGAGAGATCAAGAATGATCGACCGAGAATCTCGAGGAAAGAGGCCGAGAGAGTATCTATTCCGGCCTGGCCAAAGATCCATCAACTTGATACCTGGAAGATGCAACTGCTGATGAATGTTCTGAGCGCATGTGCGGATCCAGATACCGACGCATGGACGAAATGGCTGGAGCAGGCTCTTTGGTTGAACCCAGACCTGGATTTGCTTAGCGATTCAGGTGGCGACAGATTTGCTACGATAGATATTAAGATGGCCATGGGCATGCAGAACATGCTGAAACAAGCACCTGACGAAGCCAAGGACGTATACCTCGATGCTACACGACACTCTGAACTACGACATCAACAAGGGGTGATCGTGAAGGGACGAGAGTTGGTGGCATTAGTTATGCAATCATTCAGAACTTCCGATAGAGCGGATCTTGTCTACCACATCGAGCATTTATTCAACCTTGACTTTCCTGGCGACAAGAACTTGGTCATGTTCAGGAACAAATGGTATGATTTGCTGCTGAAGATGAGGAGCGAGGACAGACCCAGTAAGCTGGCTCTCAGAGACATCCTTTACAGGAAGATCAAAGGGAGCATGAAGATGGAGTTCGGCCTCAATGCCTACCATAGACTACCGGACAAGCATCCTCAGAAGACGTTGGTTTTTATGTTGTTGATTTGTTTAATATGTGGACCCTACAGCCGCACATACCGCACTCACCATGAGTTATCTATAATGAATTGTTTTAGGTGGTGATGAATTCTTATTGGCGTATTGATCGGACTAATCCAACTTTATGTAGTTTAATATTCAGATCAAGGCAGATCGGGAAGACCTGATGCTCGACATGAAGGAGAAATCGGTCAAGTCGTTGATGAAGTCAGGCGGGAAGGATGCGGCTCCAGCAACTGGCAAACAGGAGAACCAGGGTGGCAAGGGCAGAAAGGGGAAACCCGGTGGACCTGATGCCGCTCCTGTGCTCCCAAAAGCCTAGGCAAAGGGCCACGCTGGCAAGAACGGCAAGTCCGACGGTGCCAGCGACAGAGGCAAGAGTCCGGGCGGAAGCAAGGATAACCCCTGCTGGTACCACTTCAAATCGGCGAGGGGGTGCGTGAAAGGGAATGAATGCACTTTTTCCCACAGCAAGAAGACGGAGCATAAGTTGGAGAGCATGTCCAAGGGGAAAGGAAAGGGCAAATCCAAGTCCAGATCATCGTCACCAAAGAGGGATGATGGAGCATGCTTCGCGTTTCAGACGGGGAAGTGCGATAGGGGAAGCGCTTGTAAGTACAGGCATGAGCTCATCAAGAACAATTCAGCTCCAGCAACGTCAAATGACAAGGCGCAAGCCAAGTCGATGGCTGCCGCCAAAGCCGCAGCGCCTGCCATTGCGAGGAGGGCCATCGCAATGCCCGCGATAGTCCTGAAGCAATCGGCTCCTGCAGGGAAGGTAAGCTTCATGAAGGACGTTGATCAGGTCGAACCGGACGAAGCCGAGACTGTCTACCACGAGCACGATGACGACGCGATGAGCGAATCATCGAGATGGTCTGGCGAGTACGAGATCCCCGAGAAAATGGTGTGGTTCAAGGAAGTGCTCGACGTCGACGAGAATGGGGAGATCACCTACCTCGAAGACGAGAGAAGGCAATGGGAACGAAAAGGGGAATGGTACGGTTATGAGGACCATGAGAATGAGCCTTATCAGTACGTGTACGTCGACGAGAAGAAGTTCAAAAGCAGTGATCATCGTGAATTATCAGCCTATCAAGTCCAACGATCATTGATACGTGCGAAGATACTGAGAGAAGTAGTGGATGATGTATATAAGAAGCACTACTTCCCGGTGACCAAGGAGAGCAGCTTAATGTTCGAGTATGATCGGAACAAGGACGAGATCAAGGAATCGGCTGTCGACTGGAAGAAGCAGCATGGTATGCCGAAGAACGTTTTCGCCATGTCAACGTGCATCAGCAAACGGGTGAAATGGTTGATGGACACCGGATGTGGTCATGATCTCATTGGAAGAGCCAAGGCGAAGAGACTGGGTGTCGACATCGTGAAAGATGACGACGAGATCGTGTTCCAGACCGCGAATGGTTCCACTTCCACATCTGATGTGGCCAAGATAGTCGTGGACGAGTTGGACGAGACTGTCGAGCCGCATGTATTGGATGAGACACCCACGGTATTGTCAGTGGGGAGGAGATGCATGAAGATGGGTTATGCATTTCACTGGATGCCTGGTAAACTACCTTTCATGGTTACGCCAAAGCAGGGTTTCGTGCACTTGCAGGTCAAGGACGACATCCCGTACCTAGTGAGTGATGGTAAACTTCGGAGTAACAGGCATCGCCCTACGATAGACGACCTCAAGGAGCACTTTTCGGTAGTATTGGCGATGGTAACGAACGACGAGGCAGATCAGGGAGGTGACGATGAGAACGACGTCACACCCGCCGCTGTCGGTGAGTCCGCAGAGGCCGAGGGCGAACACCACGACGGGGCATTCGACTTCGGGCCACCCGGAGGAGCCGGTCCGGTACGTCCGCCTCCCGTGGCTGATGAAATACCTGTAGATGTTGGGTCAGTCCCGCATCGACATGGTGATGCCGAAGCTCACGAGGAAGAGGTTGATGAAGATGATCCAGATGCCGGAATCGAAGTAGACGTGTACGAAGGATCATCAATAAAGAGGAAAGTGGGAGTTCTCAAGAAGGACGCCAACTCCATAGCTCATTTGCTTACACACAGATACCGAAATCCCTTCTGCGAATCATGCGTCAAGGCAAAGATGAGACACTTCAGATCACGAACGGGTGCATTCAAAAGAGAAGTGAAGACGTTCGGTGACCTGGTGACGTTCGACTTTGTGACGGCATCAGGAGATCATGAAGTGGAAGGCAGGTATGCGCTCATCATCCGGGACATATATACCGGAATTATCATGGCTTATCCCACCGCGAGAAGAGACACTGACTCAGTCGTCAGGGCTATCAAGCACTTTTGCGGGAGGAGGAAAATCAAGCAGGTATATTCAGATGACGGCCCGGAACTGATCAATGCGTGCGTGGAGCTGAAGCTGAACCACGACCTATCGCTGCCTGGACGGCCGCAGAACAATTCCCTTGCTGAAAGAACAAATCAATTCATCATTGACCAGACTTCGGCTTGTCTAGTACATGCCGGTCTACCCACGTGTTATTGGGTGCAGGCCATCACCCCTCTGTGCCATCTCATGAACATCGAAGAGGTGAACGGATCGAGTGCATGGATGAGGCTGCATGGCGAGGAGTTCAAGGGCGAGAAGATACCTTTTGGTGCGCTAGTGGACTTCAAGCCGAGCGAAGCACGAGGGGGGAAAGAGGGAGAAGTTCGAGCCGAGAGGGGAAACTGGTATATTTGCTGGATATGTGTTGAGCACCGGTATGCATTGGGCAAACAAGTATCGTGCCTGGGCACTTACTGCATTTGCGGGTGCAGAGCTGAACATCAAGAAGGCAAAGGTTCCGCCTCGGTTGAGAATGCCACATCAGACGGAGAGGATGATTCTGAAATCTCCTCTGACATTCCCGATACAACAGAAGTACAAGGTTGCCAACGAGACTTTGGAATGAATAGAGATGTCTATCGATGCAATCGGTCTGGATGCGCGTGACCGCCTGATCGAAGATGAGGACTACGAGCCTGAATTGCTGCAGAGTGACGAGAAGCGACTGCTTGACGATGAAGTCGATCAGATCGCTGGTCTACTGCTCGACGATGGCCCGGAAGTAATCGCCGGAGATCGGGGGGATCATGCAGGAGAAGAAGATGCTAGACCGAGCTCCTCAAAAGGGAAAGGAGATGGACACTCTAAGGGCGATGAGAAGGTTGCGAAGTCCGACCTTCCACACGTGTCAGTTGGGCTACCCGGGGATGGTATCACGTAAGTCAACGACGATGGCAAGGAGGTTAAGATCGACAAGGCCGGGAGACCGTATCCTGTCGGGAAGGACGGATTCAGGCTAATGAAGACATCGAGACCTCCAGTGTTCACTCCTGAAGAATGGAAGATGATGAGTAAATATTACACCAAGGAAGAGAAGGCCGAGGTGAAGGGCGGTGGCAAAAGGAAAGAGGAAGATCCCAAGAGTAAAGAGTCTGATATTTCCGCGCCTGCAGAGGCACGGACATTACAGATGCCCGGTGGTAAGAGAATTCGAGCGATGCTTCGGAACTGCTGGGGTGGAGTAGAGTGGCAGTACAATTGGGGATTGCGGAAGAACATATCAAAGATCAAGAACCCAATGGATGGGAAGCACTTGGCTGAGCTTGAATGGGTCAGGATTGTTGTTAATCCTGTCGACGGGGTGGTTGTTCTCATGGATTCCAAACAGTCCCAAGACATCATGAGACGAAACGTTCAGCTTGAGAAAGAATTTGAGTGTCTGGTGGTAATTTATGCCTGGAAGTTCAAGTCTGAGGAGCGATCAAAGTCGACTCCAAACTGGACGAAGGCGGTTGCATCAGTCATGGAGAGTCATAAAGACGAAGCTGAGACAGCATCGGGGACGGATCCATCGGTCGACGAATCGACGGACCTTACCTGGTATGAATGGGAGGAGTCTGCTGAGATAGTTTCTGGAAAAGTGCCACTCGCAATGCCTGCGATAGGCGAGGACGGTGAAGCCAAAAAGTACCCATCGATGCCGTGCGTGACTTCTGAGCGAATACAGCACAGAGAGAAAGCTGTGAAAGTTGTACGATTCTTCGACGCTTTAGTATCCAGGCCGATAGGCCGGAAAGAGATGTTGACCAACCCTGATGCATTGGCATCAATGAAGAAAGAGTGGTCGGGATTAATCGACCAGGGGGTCTTCGATCTTGGCGCGGTGCGTGAATATGACGCTGTAGCCAGAGAAGCAAAAGCGGAGGGGGAGGAAATACACATGGCTCGCGCACATGGCATTTGCGTTGAAAAGCACTCACAGTTGCCTGTTGGTGATCCTAAGAGGAAGTTCAAGGGTAGAGGCGTGTTGCTGGGGAACCAAGTGAAGAACCAAAGCTTTGAGGCTGCGATGTTTCAAGATTTGGGGAAATCCCCTGCTTCATTTGAAGCCTCGCGTTGGGCGGATTTTCTGGGTTGTCATGATGGCTGGGATGTGCAGATGGCCGACGCTGTTCAGGCGTATATACAGGCCACCTTGAGAGGCACGCCGTGTTGGATGGAATTGCCACCGGAGGCCGTGCCAAGTGAATGCAAATGGGATAAGTACAGAAGACCAGTCGTCCCGTTGAGGAAGGCGCTGTACGGACACCCAGATGCGGGAACAATTTGGGAGCAGCACTGCGATGAGTCGGTGCGTGCCGTTGGTTTTGAGCCCATCGGCGAAGAATGGCCTTCAGTGTACATTCACGAAACGCTCCAGCTTGTTCTGGTTGTGTATGTCGACGACTTCAAAATGGCAGGGCCGC